>CAMGYJ010000006.1:15827080-16161885 GCA_946122785.1 Linum tenue | reverse complement strand
AAAGGTCAGGTCAAACAGCTCTTTTTGGAAGGAGGAGGTCATGATGAAAATAATGCCATGAACTATTATCATGACCTATGGATAGCCTGAGCGATCATATTTATCGCGGTTGAACATTTTGGAATTCATTACAAGGATTCCCCGCAAACATAATAATTACTACTAGCTCCGAAAGATTCTCGTACAAACCTAACTTAGCCTTTTGTTCTATTGGGACATTGCAATTTGCAGGTCAATCCATATCCAGCTTCGTTTTCGTTTTCGTTTTCGTTGGGAACGTTGATGTTTCAGACTCCTTCATGACTAGAGATGCAATGGATCGGGTTAGGCAGGTTTTGTCAAACCCAAACTCATGGGTTTATCCGCCAAAAAAACTAGGAGTAAAACCCGCTGGGTTTGAAAAACTCAAACTCAACCCGCTGAGTATCCGCGGGTTCATGGGTACCCGTGGGTTTTTGTGGTAAAAAACTTACAATAACAAACTTCTTTCAAAATAAAAATTTAACATCAATTTTCTCATACAAATTATTCATACAAAAAACACCAATCTAGAACATAAAAGCAAACCGCAAATGATCAATGCAAATTGTTCAAAATTAAAGATAAACATCTATAAACAAGAAGATTAATTGAAATCTTCTTCCTCGTCAAATAAGTTTCTTCACTCTCCACTCCATAATATCAACTTCATTCTAAACAATTAGAAAGAACAAATTATACATGTCTCCACAAACATAAATAATATTAGTTGTTTAAAGAAGATATATTATTTAGAATATCAAATATACCGGGAAAGTAATTATATGTGTGGGCGGGTACCCATGGAGCGGCGGAACCTAGGGTTTCTTTAGGTTTTCCGAGGCGAGCGTGAGCTTGATTTCCAGTTGAATAAAGGTTTACTTGTTTCCAATCGGAAACGAGTTTTGATAGCAAAGTTGGATTACAACTGTGGCGCTGATTACATCTATATAAAGACGACCTGGTGGAGCTAAGTTGAGTGCGTTACATAAGTGGTGCGAATCTAAACCCTAATATTGGGGCTTTTGGTACTCTGGTAACTTTCAGATTGACTACTTGCGTACTAAGCAAACGATGGAGGCGAAGGATCCTGCTGGAGTTGGAGGAGAGGGATCCAACTTGGAGCCCATGGAGCTGCGTAGCACAGCTGAGAGTCTGGAACGGGACCTGGATAAAATCACCTTGGAGGATGAGGATGATACTCCTCTGGATGTAGAAGATGGCGATGTGGACCTTGTCAGGATGGAGGCTGTTAGACAACTGGGATTGATTGGTCGATTGATGTCTGACAAGCAACCTAACATCAAGTCACTGAAAATAGCTTTGACGAAGGCTTGGAATCTGAAAAAAGGGTTTCAGATCACTGACCTGGGGGATATGTTATATTCCTTCCAGTTCTTGGACCTTGATGACAAAAACAAAGTCTGCTTCGGGGGCCCCTGGCATTATGAAAACAATGTTATGGTCTTCATATCGAGTTTACTCATTAAGAAACCTACTCCTGAGGCATTACATATGATCGATATTTGGATCCAGATCAAAGAGTTCCCAGCGGAATTGAGAACTCAGACTATGGCGGAAAAGATAGCAAATCGATTTGGATCCCTAGTCTGGTTCGACAACAGTTCAGGTACTATGTGGGATACATACATGAGAATGCGAGTGAGCATATCCATCAACAACCCCTTGAATAAAAAGATAAAACTGAATATAGGTGGAAAGTTGGTGGATTACCTGGTGAAGTATGAAAAGTTGCCAATGTTTTGTTATTCATGTGGGCGTATTGGACACCCAAAATTGAGATGCCCTAAACCATATGGTCTGGTTCCTGATCCTTTTGGCTCAGACTTGAGAACCAGTCCCCCAGGACCTCGGAACTGGTTGTCCTATACCTCAAAGAAGGAGGATGCTGAGGCGTGGGCGTTCCTGCGAAAAAAATTTGACATGGAGAGTGTTAGTTCTAACTCCTGTGGTGACAGAGCACCCTCTGAAGAACTGGCAGAACCTAATCTTGTTAGAAACACGTCTGAGATGGAAATTGTCAATGAAACAACTCATCAGAAGAAACAGGAGACCTCGAGCGAAGGTATAAAAGGAAACACTCAAGGCTGTATCACAGAGAAAGCGAAGGGAGAGGGTCTCAGGGATCCTGTGCAACCTACAGAGGATATGCAGACCCCAGAGACAGTGGGAGGGCAGTCCCAGAACTAGAGGAAAGGGGAAGATACCTATAAGCCCTCGATGAGAAAGATGGTGAGTGGAGGTGCCCTGCATCAGTTTGTCATGGGTACAAACAACACCTGGCCTAGTAGAAAGAATACCAATAGAGTGTGGAGACGTCAAGGCAAACTGTGCCAAGACACACAGTTAAGACTCAAATTACCCCACAGAAGAGGATGGAAGAAGACTGTACTTAGGCTGAAGTTAGAGAAAAAGATATTCAAAACCAGAAAAAAAAGCTAGGGTACTCAACTTTGAAGAGGGTGAGACTCTGATCCCTTCTGAACCAAAACTGAACATGGATGGCGGAGAGGCGGACCCTGTTAAGGAACAGGGCCGCCCAGCTCAATGAGCATTATAAGTTACAACTGTCGTGGGCTGGGGAAAACCACGACAGTTGCTCGAGTAGCTCAGCTACTAACTGAACAGGACCCCAGGATAGTGTTTCTCATGGAAACAAAGAAGAAAGAGCATGAATGGGAAGAAACTATACAGAAATTAGGATGGACAAAAGGTAGAGGGGTTGGATCAAGAAACAGAGCAGGGGGGCTAATCATGATGTGGAAGGAAGAGATGGTAGTTGAGGTGAAGGCTGCTACTCAGAATTATATCGATGTAGTGGTGACACAGGGTTCAGAGGATAATAAATGGCGATTAACTGGGATTTATGGCTGGCCAGAGCAGAAAAATAAACCTAAAACTTGGGAACTAATCAGAAGACTCCATGGCCAGTCCAATCTGCCATGGACTCTGTGTGGGGATTTCAACCAGGTCCTAAGCTATGAAGAAAAGAATGGAAGGAATCCTCCTGACATCCAAAATATGGAGGATTTCCAAGCCACCTTAGATGAATGTCATCTAGAAGATATGGGGTACTATGGACCAATGTTTACTTGGGACAATGGCAAAACAGATGAAGATTTCTTAGAGCAAAGACTAGACAGAGCCGTGGCTAACATGGAGTGGAAGACTGTGTTCCCTGAAGCACTTGTTATTCATTTAGAAAGATGGATATCAGATCATATCCCCATTAAAATTGAACTCAATCTACAGGAGGAGCAGATCAAGTGGGGGTGGCATTTTAAATTTGAGGCCTATTGGCAAAAGCATGAGGAATGTGGATCTATTATCGAGACTGAATGGAAAAAGAATCCATACTTACCTTTGGAGGAAAAGATCAAGAACTGTGAGAAAGCACTACTTGAGTGGGGAAAGAGAACTTTTGGCAGTCTGAGAGTGAGAAAGAAGAAGATAGAGCGAGCCTTAGCAAAACTATCCAAAGCAAAAAAGAACAAGGTTGTACTACTACAACGAAGGGCTTTGGAAAGGGAGCTAAATGAGGTGCTAGATATGGAAGAAATCAGGTGGAAGCAGAGGTCCAGATCAGACTGGTTAAAGGAAGGGGACAAAAACACAGGTTTCTTTCACCGCAAGGCTTCTAACAGAAGGAGAAGAAACACAATTAAGGAGTTGCAAGATGAGAATGGCTTGACATTTAAAGGGCAGGAGGGAGTGATGGCTTGTTTTACTGATCACTTGATCAAACTCTACACTGCTGAGCAAACACCTAGCATCAATGAGGTTTTGGAAGTGGTGGAACCTAAGGTTACTTCTCAAATGAACCAGGAGCTACTGAGGCCGTTTTCAAGAGAAGAAATATATGATGCATTATCAAAAATGGCACCAACCAAAGCACCTGGCTCGGATGGGATGCCAGCCCTGTTTTTTCAAAAAAACTGGGCCACGGTTGGGAACACAGTTTGTCTAGAACTCCAAAGAATCCTCCTAACTGTGGTGGTTCCTCCTACTTTGAATCACACCCTATTAGCGATGATACCTAAGACAAAGAAGCCAACATCCCCTAAGGAATTCAGGCATATAGCACTATGTAAAGTCCTGTACAAGATCCTGTCTAAGGTAATTGCAAATCGACTTAAGACAATACTGGATGAGGTCATTATTGACACTCAAAGTGCTTTTGTCCCGGGAAGGAACATCACAGACAATATTATGATTGGATTCGAGTGCTTCCATGCAATGAAAAACAGAAAACAAGGGAAGAAGGGCTTTGTGGCAGCTAAGCTAGACATAGCCAAAGCTTATGACCGTGTGGAATGGAATTTTCTAGAGGGGATAATGCTAAAGTTGGGTTTCCATGCTGATTGGGTGAAACTGATAATGAGCTGTGTAACCAGTGTTAGTTATGCAGCATTGATCAATGGCCACCAAACACAGACTTTTAAACCTACCAGGGGGTTGAGGCAAGGGGACCCTATATCCCCCTACCTCTTCCTTCTATGTGCTGAGGGTCTTTCAGCATTGACAAAAAAAGCTGTGGAAGAAGGGAAGTTTCGAGGTATAAAGGTGAGCAGTAATGGACCTATGATTACTCACCTATTCTTTGCTGATGACAGCATATTCTTTTTTGAAAACAAGAAGGAGCAAGGAGAAGCCCTAAGACCATCCACAATGTGGGAGGGTGGGAAAGGTGGGAAAAGAGGGAAAAGGGGGAAAATGAGAGGGTTTGGTCACAATGTTGGTGTGGGAAAAAGGGGTAATTGGTTGAACACTTTTTTTCGTAAAATCAATTTATAGTTGATTTCAACACTTTATTTTTATATAATGATCATTATTTTTACATAGTTAGTGATAATTAATGAATACGAACATTTTGATATAATTTTTTTTCTAATTTGGACATAATTTTTTTCATCACTAATTAACGTCATTAATGACGAAATCGCAATAATTTATACAAGAAAGTTGTTACATTGATAGTTGAACATAAACATAATTAAGAAGAAATAAAAGCAAACAAATAAACACTAAACCCTAAAAACAAACACTAAATCATTAAAATAATAACAAAAAAATAAAATAAAAACAAACTGAAGTGGGCCCCACCCCTTCCCCTTTCCCCCCACCATTTGTCTCATCTGGTGGGTTTTCTCACCCACTAAACCCACAAAACCCATTTAATCCCCTATTCCCCCCACATTGTGGTCACATTTCCCCTTTTGTCCCACAAAACCAACCCACGCTGTGGGTGGTCTAAGAGACCTGCTCAGATCATATGAGCTAGCTTCGGGTCAGCAGGTGAGTTTAGCAAAATCTGAACTCTCCTTTAGCACAAATGTGTTAGAAAGTAACAGAGTGGAAATGGGTGCAATTCTGGGCATGAGAAGAGTTATGCATCATGATAAATACCTAGGCCTTCCTACAGTCATAGGTAGAGCTAAAAAAGCTGTCTTTGCACAGCTTATTGATCGAGTTAGAGATAAGATCAAAATGTGGAAAGGTAAAATGCTATCAATGGCTGCTAAAGAAGTGCTCATCAAAGCTGTGGCACAAGCTCAAACCCTATATGCCATGTCAGTTTTCCAGATCCCCCAGGGAGTGATTCAAGAAATTCAGAAAATGATTGCTAGCTTCTGGTGGGGCAGAAAAAGAGAGGAAAGAAGAATACACTGGATGAGTTGGGAAAAGTTGTGTCGCCCAAAATATGAAGGAGGGATGGGATTCAAGGATTTGCATGGTTTTAACATTGCATTATTGGGTAGGCAGCTCTGGAACCTACTGAAGAAACCTGATTCTCTAGTGGCAAAAGTGCTCAAGGCCCGTTATTACCCTCATTGTGACATCTTGGAAGCTGATATAGGAGGGAATCCTAGTTATATCTGGAGGAGTCTAATGCAAGCACAATCTTTAGTGAGAGATGGGACAAGATGGAGAGTGGGGAATGGAGAGAATATCCGCATCTGGTGGGATCATTGGATCCCAGAAGCTGGAAACTTCAAAATCCAGTCGCAAGCAACAGGACTGGGCATTACTGAGAAGGTTTCTAGTCTGATTGATCGGGGAACTAGTTCATGGAAAAGCAACTTACTAGGCAGGGAGGGTGTGGAGATCGAGTGAGTTGGCAAAAATTTTCAAATTGGGTGAAGGTAAGAACTGTGAAGCATGGTTATGTGATTTACTTGAGAGTGGCAACACAGAGGAACTAATGCAGGTGCTCATCACTCTATGGTTTCTATGGAAAGAACGAAACAATCACCTCTTCAATAACCCTAAGCTAGAGGAATGAGAAATCGTGAGCAAAGCCCTGAATTACCTGGATGAATACAAAGCGCAGCAAGGCCAGGGAAGTACAGGTACATCGACAATTCGCCCTAGAACCCAGATCAAATGGGAACCCCCTCCTATTGGGGTTCTGAAGCTCAACACAGACGCAGCGATCCTGGGCATTGAGGGAACGGGTTATGGAATGATTCTTAGAGATAGCTCAGGGAACTTCTTGATGGGAGCGACTTACCGAACGAAAAGGCGATGGCCGACAGAGATGGCAGAAGCCCAAGCAATGCTGTGGGGACTGAAGCTAACCCGAGCGCATTATTCCCAGTCCCTGCTCCTTGAATCCGATTGTAAATCAGTGATACACAAACTTAATCGGAGGGATGCAACAGAGATGGAGGTGGGGATGATCTGTGAAGAAATTCGAGATCTAACGGCTAGAGGAGGAAATGTTGAGTGGAGATTTTGGAAGAGAGAAGGAAATGCATGTGCACATGAGATGGCTCGACTAAACTGTAGGGCTGAGGAGACAGAGATATGGTTCTCAAGTCCACCTGTCATTCTAGTCTCTTTACTTTTACAGGAAAGCAATGTAGTCCCTGAACTTTGAGTTTTTGGAATACAGATTAATTTGTCAAAAAAAACCCCATGGGTTTATCCGCCAAAAAAACTCGGGGTAAAACCCGCTGGGTTTGAAAAACTCAAACTCAACCCGCTCCGCGGGTTCATGGGTACCCATGGGTTTTTGTGGTAAAAAACTTACAATAATAAATTTCTTTCAAAATAAAAATTTAACATAATTTTCTCATACAAATTATTCATACAAAAAACACCAATCTAGAACATACAAGCAAACCGCAAATGATCAATGCAAATTGTTCAAAGTTAAAGATAAACATCTATAAACAAGAAGATTAATTGAAATCTTCTTCCTCGTCAAATAAGTTTCTTCACTCTCCACTCCATAATATCAACTTCATTCTAAACAATTAGAAAGAACAAATTATACATGTCTCCACAAACATAAATAATATTAGTTGTTTAAAGAAGATATATTATTTAGAATATCAAATATACCGGGAAAGTAATTATATGTGTGGGCGGGTACCCATGGGGCGGGTTTACCTAAACCCAACCCGGTGAATAGTGTAGCGGGTTTAAACCCGAACCCGGCCCAAAACCCGTCAACACGGGTTTTACCTGCGTTGACCGGGTTGGGTCGGGTGGGTACCCATGGGTTCGGGTTTTGTTGCCATCCCTATTCAGGACAATTGCTGTAGATTATTTTAGGCAAAATACAGTTGTATAGTCAAAACTATCACCTTTGTGCGACTTACAGCCACTTTTGGTGAAATACCACTAATAGCCACTACCGTCCAATTCTTTAACGGTGTAAGTTAACGTGCTGACTAGACTAACAAGCAGCGAGAGGCCGGGGGTTTTCCTTGGAATTCCCCAACCGGGGAAAAGAGAAGGAGGTCGGGGAAAGGAAGCAGGGGGTTTTTGTAGAACACTGTAAATTGCAATCTGACGAGTCTTTTATTGATTGAATGCAAAGTACTTATACTAGTCAGTGCTAACCACAAGATTGGTTGCTCCCAACGTTCCACTAACCGAGAATCAAGGCAAACACAAATCAACTAACAACCTAGCTCGCTGAAGACTCTCAACAGACTAACAACTCTTGACTGGACTAAAATATAACAAAACACAAATAAAGGACCAGCATGGTAATACAGCAAACGACGCAATATTGCTCAATTTGCAGCAGACTTGATTTGAACATGTTCTTTGGCGCGCTTCCTAATCCTTGTGAGACAAGGATTCCTTCTTAAACATATCCTCCCCTGAACTGAAGCCTTCCAATTCCTGCTTCAGTTCACTTAACGTCTCCAACCCTCACTAGTCTTCAAATTCAGAAAGATCACACATACCAAGCTCTGCTCTCAGCCTATGGAAAGCTTCTTGAGATAGAGCCTTAGTCATTATGTCTGCCACTTGATCCCTTGTTCCACACTGCTGTAATTCCACAACTTCATCTCGAACCAAATCCCTCAAGAAATGGAACCTTACATCTATATGTTTACTCCTCCCATGAAGAACTGGATTTCTGGACTTCTTTATAGTCGAGCTGTTGTCACATCTTATCTCAGTGGCCTTCTTCACACTTGATTACCATCCAATCTCATTAGTACTCTTCTTAGCCACACTGTCTGTGCTGCACAGTAAGCAGCAGCCACAAACTCATCCTCAGTAGTTGATAGTGTCACAACAGGTTGCTTTTTGGAGGCACAGGAAACAGCTCCTCCTGCAAGGAAGAAAATGTACTCACTGGTACTCTTCCCGTCATCGGAATCACCTGCATAGTCTGATTCTGTGTATCCTATCAGACTTCCTTCTCCATTCTTCCTTTTATACCATATACCATTGTTGAGTGTGCCTTTTAAGTACCTGAGAACTCTCTTTGCCGCTAGTAGATGTTTCTTGGTGGGTGCTTCCATGTACCTGCTCAGTAAGCATACAACAAACATCAAGTCTGGCTTGGTAGCTTTGATGTACAGCAGACTTCCAATGAGCTGCTTGTACTCATTGCATTCACCAAGCCTCCATCTCCAGCCTTTGTCAGTTTTGCTCCAGGAACAAGTGGATTATGGACAAAATTGCAGTCAGCAAGATTGAATCTTGCTAATACTTCCTTTGCATACTTCTGCTGGCATATGAATATGCCAGTTTCTTTCTGAATTACTTCCACACCTAGAAAGTATTTCATTTTGCCCAAATCTGTCATCTCAAATTCTGCTTCCATCGATTTTTTGAACTCAGCAACCATAGCAGCATTAGTACCAGTATAAAGTACATCATCCACATATATGATTACGAGTAGTACTCCTTCACCAGAGTGTTTGATGAACAATGTGGCCTCATATGGACATTTTTGGAAACCAGCAGCCAAGAAATGAGCTTCTATTCGACTGTACCAGGCCCTGAGAGCCTGTTTTAAGCCATACAAGGCTTTCTTGAGTTTGTATACTTTGGATTCCTCCCCAGCAACCACAAATCCTTGTGGTTGCTCAACTTAAACATCCTCAGTAAGTTCTCCATGGAGGAATGCACTTTTGACATCAAGCTGTCAGACTGGAACTCCATGTTGAGCAGCAAAGGCCAACAAACACCTGATAGTATCCCATCTGGCTACTGGAGCAAAGACCTCATTATAGTCTATTCCTAGCTTATAAGCATATCCTTTAACAACCAACCTGGCTTTATGTTTATCCAGAGCTCCTGTTTCAGTGAACTTAGTTTTATAAATCCACTTGAGGCCAATGGGAGTTATACCTGCAGGCAGATCAGTTAGTTCCCAGGTGTTTTTCTTGTCAATGGACTTCATTTCTTGCCTCATTGCTTCATTCCAGATTTCCTCGATGGCAGCTTCTTCGAAAGATTGAGGATCTTCAGATACTGCAATCATAGCCAGCCATTCTGGTTTCTCACTTTCTATGCAGCTGCAGTCATATATGGCTAGGTGACTTGGTGGCTTCCTTGATCTGGGAGCAAAATCAGTGCTTCGAGGTAGGCCTAGCACATCAGTAGCCTCATTTCCAGCAACTTCATCTGCAGTTTCAGTTACAGCAGGAGGTGTAGGTGTTTTCGGACTTGGAGGTTCTTCAGGTTCTTCTTCTTCTTCCTCATTTGTTTCACCAGGAACTGCAATAGCTGAAAGTTGTGGTCCTTCTTCCCCATCAGAATCCTCATAGACATCATCACTTCCTTCCCATAATAGACTTGTCAGGACAAGTTGAACATCAGATTTCCACTTTCATACCTTACTTTCATCAAAAACCACATCCCTACTCACCAGAATTTTCTGTGTTTCTGGATTGTAAAGTCTGTAGGCCTTTGATTCCGTGGAAATCCCCAGAAAATAGCACTGGACACTCTTATCATCTAACTTCTTCCTGAACTTGTCAGGTATATGGGCATATCCCACACAACCAAAAACCCTGAAGTGGGAGACTAATGGAGGAGCACCAGTCCACAGCTCCTGTGGTGTTTTTCCATCATTAGCAACAGTGGGGCTTTGATTCAAGACATGAGTTGTCCAGTTCACAGCTTCTGGCAAGAATTTTGCTGGTACTAGAGTGTCTTTGAGCATGCATCTCACCATGCTCATGGTGGTTCTGTTTTTCCTTTCTGCCACCCCGTTTTGCTGGGGAGTCAAAGTTGCTGTTAGCTGTCTCTTGATTCCAGTTTCATCACAAAGAGTCTTGAATTCATTTAACAAGAACTCTCCTCCCCTGTCTGTTCTAAGACACATAATTGGCAGACCAGTCTCTTTTTCAACTTGTACTTTGAACTTCTTAAACCATTCCAGGGACTCTGACTTAGCTGCTAGGGAAAAACCCACAATTTTCTACTGAAGTCATCAATTATGGTAAATATATACCTTCTCCCCCATTTGAAATTGGTGTGATGGGTCCACAAAGATCTGCATGGAGCAGGTGAAGTTTCTGTGTGGCCCTCCACTGACTGTGCTTTGGAAAAACCTGCCTGGTTTGTTTGCCCACTTAGCATGTAGAACAGACTCCAACCTTCCCCTTCAGCTGAGGTATGCCTGTGACGAGTCCTTTATGTGTCACTTGTAGCAGACCCTGAGGATTCAAATGACCAAACCTCCTGTGCCAAAGGCTCAGAGAGGTCTTCGAGGTATCTTCAGTTTGGATCCAATGAGCTTCTGTCTTGCCTGACTCATCCTTCAAGACAAACATTCTGTTTGATCTCATTGTGGTTTCTAGCAGAAAACCTCTTTCTTCATGATAAATTCCGCAAGTATTCCTCTTAACCATGAACTCCAACCCCTTTTCCTACAGCTGGCCCATACTCAGTAGATTGGTTTTCAATCCAGGTACATAGAATACATTATGAACAATGAGATTGACACTTCTCAGCTGCAACCTTACTTTGCCTTGGCCAGCAACATCCAACCTAGTATCATTTCCCAACCTTATCTTCCCAGCTTGAGTAGCTTCAAGAGATTCAAACCATCTCTTGTCTCCAGACATATGGTTACTGCAACCAGAGTCTAGGAACCAATAATTGTTCATTCCTTCTGCTAGAGGTTCTTCCAGGAAAGCCATTAACAGAACATCATCAGAAAGAGTATTTCTATCATTTTTGTCACTGGAATAGGCCTGAGAATAGTGAGCTTGCTGATTTGTGTACCAGTCAGGGCATTCACTGCGATAATGCCCCATCTTGTGACATTTGAAGCATTCAACATGCTCTCTATTCCAGCCTCTTCCTCCTCGTCCTCTTCCCCTTCCTTGCCACACACCAGTCCTGCGTGCTCCCCTTCCACCTCTACCTCCAACTTCATAAGCCATTTTCAGTGCCTGATCTTCCTCCACAACAGACTTCCTATGAAACTTCTGGTCATGCACGAGTAAGGAACTCTGCAAGGCACCAACAGAAAGAGTTTCTATGTCATTGGACTCCTCTATGGAGCATACAACATAGTTAAACCTTTCAGTCAATGTCCTCAAGATCTTCTCTACTATCTTAACATCAGGCATCTCTTCCCCACAATTTCTCATGTCATTAGCCACTACCATAACACGACTGAAATAGGCAGAAACAGACTCACCCTCCTTCATTTCAAGAGCTTCAAAAGTTCTCCTTAATGCCTGCAACTGAGCCTTCTGAACACGAGCACTCCCTTGGTATTTTGTCTTCATAGCATCCCAGAGTTGTTTGGAGGTAGCCTTGTTTGTGATTGTCTTCAGGATGGACTTGTCGATGGAGCTGAACAGGTAATTTTTGGCCTTGAGATCTTTCAGCTTGAGGTCATCCAGGTTCTTGGTTTCCACAGCAGACAGTTGAATCCCAGCAGAATGCTCAGGGATTCCCTCACTGAACACTGACCAATACTCCTTGGATCGTAGGAGATTTTCCATAAGCAGGCTCCAGTGATCGAAATACCCATCAAACTTTGGCAACCCCACTTGAGCAAAGCCATTGTTGTCACTCATGTTTGCAGAATACAAACAACTCACAACACTCAAAAATCACACACCCTTAAGAAACACCTCACCAGAGAACTCTCGTGTTTCCCAAACCCAGATCTTGCACTTCACTCTCAGTTTCCTTAATCAATCACTCAGATCCTTTGCTTGAAAGCAACAAAGGTTACAACTTGCTAATGCTCTGATACCAAATGTAGAACACTGTAAATTGCAATCTGACGAGTCTTTTATTGATTGAATGCAAAGTACTTATACTAGTCAGTGCTAACCACAAGATTGGTTGCTCCCAACGTTCCACTAACCGAGAATCAAGTCAAACACAAACCAACTAACAACCTAGCTCGCTGAAGACTCTCAACAGACTAACAACTCTTGACTGGACTGAAAAACAAAACACAAATAAAGGACCAGCATGGTAATACAGCAAACGACGCAGTATTGCTCAATTTGCAGCAAACTTGATTTGAAAAGGTTCTTTGGCGCGCTTCCTAATCCTTGTGAGACAAGGATTCCTTCTTCAACAGTTTTACCTGGTTTCGGTCTGGTTGACGGGATTTGGTGTTTAAGTTGTTTTAATTATTTTAATTGTCCATGCCTATATAAAGGCGGAAACTTGGGTTTTAGGGTTAGTTTTTAGCAGAATAATGATTTTTATCTTGGTTTTGCGCTTGAAGCTTGAATGTTTTCTCTCTATCAATCAATTTTCCCCTTGATTGTGGTCGAGATTCTACTCTTTTATATTGATAGAGCCTTCTCCCGATTTCGTATAGAGATTGCACTTTCAATTCTATCATATCTCAAACAAACAAAAACCATGAAAAACTATTTTTTCTATTCGTTCTTGAAGCAGTACGACTTTGGTAGCTACAGGTACATGATCCATGTTCATATCTAAACCTATCCGATTAGGCCGGATTCGAACGATTATCCACAATTATAATTACTTTTGTCATCTTTATTAGTAGATGACATAGTGATCTCCGGGAATGCATCAAAAGAAAAAGCTACCAAATTGATGGAAATCATTATGGATTATGGAGAAATAACAGGGCAAAGAAGTAAACCATTCCAAGTCTTCAGTATTCTTCAGTAGTGATGTGTTGGAGGAGAAAATACATGAGATGATAGGGGAATTTTAAATATGAGCATATGCAGAACTGCGACGACCGAAGTTGTTCATATGAATTTCACACCAACAATGAATAGAAGTAAAAAAGGTGGCTAACAAATTTTTAATAGATTGCGAATGACTTCGACTTGATCAATGTTGAAATACAAATATTTGTGTGTTGCATTTTTCAGAGAAATTAGGCTGGAAAGGAAAAGGGAATTTTACGAATGACAGTAGATTGAGTGGAGTACAAATATAAAACATATAATCAAATTCTCTTCAAATTTTTTTGGAAAACAAAACACAATTATTGTGGAATTTTGTGATAAAAACTTATTTGTGTAATCCCAAATTTATGCATGACCAATTTCTAATGGTGTGTATGAACGAAAATAGCAGTCTAGCTTTCCATTTTTAATGTTATATCCGCCATTTTTGCTCTGGATTGTGAATCTATATTTAGCAGAGGCTGAGAACGAGTTTGTGAGTTTGGAGGATACAACAATCACACTTGTTCTAATTTGGATGATGTTTACACCTAAAATTATTTTAGGTTAATTCAATGCCGCATGAATTAGTCTCGGCGTTAAATTCGATACCGCATGAATAAAAATGGTTCCGTTTGGAGACAAGAAACATCGCGGAGAGGTAAAACGGCGCCGTGAAGCTCAAAGCTCAACAACATCGCGAAACTAGGAAGCGGTGTTGTTTAGCTAAAAATAACACCGCGGATTAGAAAATGACAGTGTTTAATATAAAACAATGTCGCGGAGTAAAATAGCAAACAAAGTTGTTTGGGGAAGAAAACGACACCGCGAGTAAGCCAAACAACGTTACGGTACTTGAAACGACATTGTTTAGTAGAAAATAATATCGTGATCCATGGGTCACGAATTCATTCGGCTATGCAGTGTTGGTGTTGCGGTTGGAAGAGGAGTGTTCTTTTTTTTCCTTGCCGGAGAAGGAGAGGATTCGACAAAGGTAGCACCACACCTGCGGTCTCGGCAAAGCCGCGGAGTTGAAAACGATATCGCGAGAGGTATCAGCAATGCCGCGGTATTGGTGAGCAACGCTGTTTGATTAAAATTAATATCCCAGTGATGAGAGACGGCCCGTCAAGTCCAACGATGTTGTTTAGAACAAAACAACGTCGCAAGTTCATAGTTGGCCATTTTTATTTTAATTAAAACAAGTAAAATACAAATGGCATTGTTTAGTGAAGAAAACAACGCCGAGTGGGCCCAACGACGTCGCGACATTAGAAACGACATTGTTTGGAAGGGAGCAATGTCGTTGGGCAGGGGCCATCATTTAAACGATGCGGGCCATCAATGTTGTGAAGTTGAGATTTGGTGCCAACGTTGATAAACCAAAACGACATTGACCACCGTCAATCTCTGTCGACTTAGGAAATATGGCCTAAGTTGCGCCATTAAACTTGTTTTGTATGACATCAAAAGCAGGGTTGTGACGTCATCATCGAGATTGGTCCAGCTTGGAGGAACTCAACAACGCAATGAGATCAACTAGACAACGAGTTTAGCAGCCTCGCGGCTGTCATGACAGCGACAATAGTCAAGCCAAACGATGCCAAGGTCGCAAGCTAAACGAAGTCGTGAGTGATATTGCAAGTTCGACATGGTTTGTTTAGAGTATTGAACCGTGGTAGGGGAGGTATGTGATTTTGCTCGGTGTCGTTTTGCCAAGATACCGCATAGCCGAGCGATTTCGGGGCATGTGATTATCACGCAACAAGAGGGAAGTTTACCTACATGGTTGATAAAGATGCAGAACATGGGAGACAAAGAAGGAGGAGAAGCGGTTACTGCAACTTTGGAAAGAGAATGAGTATAAACATGAGGAAGAGAGAGAAGCTCGAGAGGGCAAAATCAAATCTCAAACTGCATTGTCTCATTCTATCCTTTTTTTTCTCTAGTTCGTAGAATTTCTTTGTCAAATATCTCCTTTGCAGAGTTGTAGATCGTAGTCGTAGTCGCGGAGCGCTCCAAAACAACCTCCATAGGAGTAGAAGTGACATAATTTAGAACTCCTGATTCGGTTTCTTGTTATTCGTCGAACACCCTCGTTCGAACGTAGTTTGGTGAAGTGTGAACCGAGTAACGGTTGTTTGGTTATTTTGATCTTTGTTCTTGTTTTCGTTGATAACAGAGCGCATTATATGCGAGAGTTTCCACAGTGAAACAGATGATAGTCAATCTCAATGAGATTTAGCTTCGTTTAACTTCTACTCTTATAATTTTAGCTTTCTTTAATGATTATGGGTAACTAAACCCCAACCGTTGTTTGCATTGGTGGAACCCTAGGCAATTCTAGGGTTTTGAACTTTATGAATAAAATGAATTTTGGAGATATTTCACATGAATGGTTTTCTTTTGTGTTTTTATCCCTACCCTAATCTTAGGAAGCTAGCCTTAAGATTATGAATCTGCAAGAATCTATTACATATATATTCTAAGGCTCCAACTAACTAGTTAATTATAGTGAGAAAATAGCATTTTTAAAAGAACTGAACCGGATCAACGACTAGACTTGTAGAACCGTCAAACCAGTTACGATAGTGGTCGGGTTAATTGTTTGGACGGTTTTTGATGGACCAAACGGTTTTTCACGGTTCAACATAAAACTAGATGAAACACTATAGTTTAACTGGTCCACTAGTTCACTATTTTAACCACAAATTTTTTTAAAAACATACTTTAACATGAACTAACACCATTAAATCATAATTATTAATTTTATATCTGCTTCCTCTTCTCATTTTCCAACCTTGTTGTCAACTTTGTGTGGTCCACTATCAACTGACATCGTAATTTTTAATTTGAATTAAGAAATTTATGATTTCTCTTGTATGAGACAATTTGAATGATTTATTAGATATTTTGATGATGATACGAATTTGAAATTGTTTTGTGGGGCAGTAGTGACTAGTGTGATTCACTTTGAGACGCCATAATGCAACATCAAAGTTATACATGGTATATATAACAGAGGCCTGCTGCTTGCCCGATTCAGGGTTCGATGCAGAATTAACCCGTTCAAGCCAATTAAACCACATTGGTTTTCGGTTTTACGCAGCCAATCTAGCTCTACACAATATCCAGCTTTTTCACTACTTAACCAATAGATGCTGTGCTGTGTGCACTAGTGTTTGATACATACCACCATATGCTTGTCATGCTCAGATGAATGATTATGAAGGATCACACAAGAAAACTCAGTGAACAATGGAAAGCAACTTAGGAATTGGGATCCTTCTCTAAACATATATGCCAATAATAAATGAGCACAAGTATTTAAGAACGTTGGTATGGCGGCTAACTGATCAGAAAGAACACATCAATCTGACGAGAAAATTGAGATAACACAAAAGTACTCTTACATTCATAGATAAACTAGGATACCAACTTCAATGAAACATATCCTTCAAAATTAATTCGACGGAACACAGGAACAAGTACCCATAATCCCAATATTCGAATCCCATTGATAACACTACTTGGTCTCAAAACATGAACAAAACACCAGAAGATCCAGTCGAACACAGAAAATTTTCGGAGCAGCTTATCGCTTCTTGGACACACCAACAGTCTTTCCTCTACGACCAGTGGTCTTGGTGTGCTGTCCCCGGACCCTCAAGCCCCAGTAGTGACGCAGACCACGGTGGTTCCTGCAACCACGATAAGAAAAAGGAGCTAAATACCACATACAAGCACAAAATGGGAATGAATGTCATGCTTCCAAGGTTCAATCATATAACCAACCACAATAACCAATGGAAACAAACCTGATCTTCTTCAGCCTCTCGAGATCATCTCTCAGCTTCATGTCCAATGCATTGGAGACAACCTGGGAGTGTTTCCCATCTTTGTAATCCTTCTGCCTGTTGAGGAACCAGTCTGGGATCTTGAACTGACGAGGGTTTGCAACAATTGTCATAAGCTTATCAATCTCATCAGCAGACAGCTCTCCAGCCCTACATGAATCCCAAATATCAGAATATGAAAACCTCAACAGAACCTTATGATGCTTCTAAAGCAAAACAAGCACATAGACAGCCCAATGAAATACACCTCCCTGCCTAGCCTTAAAGAGTCCAATACCAATGAAAATTATCGAGAATAAACGCCCAGGAAAAGAGTAACCAAATCGAAAGCCATAGGTTTGCCTAATGAGGAGCAACAAAGAAAAGGGTAACCCAAATGAAAACCCTAGGTTTGATGCTCTAATAAGGGGAAGACATCCAAGGGTTTCTGAATCCAGAGCAACAACGGGGAACACAACAATCTTCTCTCCAATTCATATCCTCAGAAGATAAACTGAGACACAGTATCAAAGCCACTTCTCATAAATCAAATTCAGCTCAAGTCAATTCAGAACATACAAGACTACTACATCAACCAAGCAAACAAATGAAACCGTGGGAAACAGAAAGAAACGGGAATCGGGACACGAAGACGCATACCTCTTGTTCATGTCTACATCGGCCTTCTTGCAGACGATGTTGGCGAAGCGGCGACCGATACCCTTGATGGAGGTCAAGGCGAACATGATCCTCTGCTTGCCATCGACGTTGGTATTGAGGACACGAAGAATGTGCTGAAACTCTTCATTGGCAACGAGCGACTGCAGCAAAAAAAATAAAATCAAATAGGAATCAGTGAACTAGTGGAGAAATCACCAGCTACCAAAGATCTCGACGAAGGAACACCTACCATGGCTGCCTTTGCTTAGGGTGTTCTCTCGCGTTCTCTCTTGCAAGTGGCGCCGCTGGAGCTCTTGAGCGTCGGAGAGTGATATTAGAGATGCACAGTCTGCTAAAACCCTAATGCACTTGGCTATATATATTTTCAAGCCTATTATACAACTCTTTCGGACTGGCAATTTTGGGCTGGCTGCTTAGGGCCGACTTTAGGTAAACCCAGTTCGTTGGTTTAGGCCCAACGTTCCCGCTCCGGCCGAACGCTACAAATCGCTAATATATTTTTATCATTTATCACTTTTTATTAAAATATATTTATCATTTCAAAAATACTAATTTCATTCTAATACCTATATTTTAAAATTTTTTACTTAATTTCTACAAAAGTTATACTAGAAAATAAGCCATGTGTAAATTGTATACTATATATTTCGTTATAATAAAAAATCATTAATAACTAAAAATAACATTTGTTTAATTTTTGCTTTATAATATATTTGAGAATTATTTAATAATATTCCTTGACAAAAGTAAACTAGAGAGAAGGTTCCAGTTCCTTGTCACATAGATTGCCAAATAAAATTTCGTCCCCTTCGTGGAATCGTCCTGGACTAATGGGAGGATTTTCCCCCATCCACGAAACCTCTCTAACAAACTCCAAGAGAAAAACATAGACATCTTTGACAACATTTCAGTAAGAAGAGAAACTATGGAACCAACTACAAGACTTGGAATTCAAGAATAAGAGATCTCCTAGCAACTGAACCCGGCCTTGAGAAAAAGGAAGTAAGGGAAGAGATGAAGAATACCTTGTGGCAAGACGAAATTCTATGGATGCAAAAGTCTAGGGAAAACTGGATTCTTGAAGGGGACCAGAATAGTTATTTCTTTCACACCAATACCATCAGTATGCACAAAAGAAACATGATTAGGGGTTGAGGGATGATAATGCACAATGAATCATGGATCCAAAAACCTTGCAAATAATGACGATGTATTTTATATGTCAAGGATGAAGGTGGCCCTCGTTAGAACATCCATGTGGCGTTTCCTATGGCTGTGGATCACCTACTTGCTTATATGGAGGAGGTCCGAAGAATGGTAATGGAGAATTGGAGATGAGTGGCTTCAAAACCCCTGAAAAGATGGCTTTCAAACAATCGTTTATTGAAAGTGTTGGGACCAAGTTGTAAACAAATACTTCAGCTTCGTCTCAAAATGCTATAGTGACCCAAACTTAATCAGCCAAGAAAATGAAACATTATTGGCCCTCATCCCTAAATTGGATGTCCCGGTCTCTATGAGCCAATTTTGCCCTATTAGCCTTTGTAATATTTCCCATAGAATCGTGGCTAAGTGTCTAGTTAACAAGCTAAAACTTATTACGCTCCACCTGATTCATAAAACCCATTCTAGCTTTGTCTCATATAGACATATAACTGATAATATATTCTCATTTTGCAGGATTCTGTGCATTCAACAATGAGTAAGAATGGAAAAACAAGAGTAATGCTTATTAAGATTGATCTAGCAAAAGCCTACGATCAAAATGGCTGGAACTTCTTGGAAGAGACATTGAGGATGGATGGAATCGCAGAGATCAGCATTAATATTTAAATGAAGTGTATCACCACCACAGAGATGCAAGTGTTGTAGCATAGATGGAAATCGAAAGCTTCAAACCATCAAGAGGTTAAGGAGTGGATTAATGTTACAGGTGAGTGGGATTGGGAACGTATTAGAAAATTTCTCCCTAATAAAATCCAACTTTAAAGTATAGGGAAGGACTTTACTAAACAAAAAGAGCGCACTAATACTGATGATTTTCTGTCGTTGATGGACACTTCCTTCCATATCCTTTGTTTTACAGCATGTCGTTGAAAGAAATTGCCAACAGTTTACTATCGCCAAGTCTCACTGTCTCTGTTAGAGAGTGGTATAAGATCCACGATTGGGGGCGTGTTAGAGAGTGGTATAAGATCCACGATTGAACCTCTCCCAACAACTCGAGTTATTGGGATCAACTGGTTCTTGACATGGTATCAGAGCCTAAAACCGAAAGGTCATGTGTTCGAATCTCCACGACCCCCAATATTAACTGTTGTCTTTCAAGCACATGGTATGGTGGGCCTGTGCCAACTTCAAGTCCATGGGTTGGCTTTCGTTTGAGGGGGCGTGTTAGAGAGTGGTATAAGATCCACGATTGGGGGCGTGTTAGAGAGTGGTATAAGATCCACGATTGAACCTCTCCCAACAACTCGAGTTATTGGGATCAACTGGTTCTTGACAGTCTCAGCTCCTAGAAACAACCCTGTTGTCATACAGCATGGAAAGAAAAGGTTCAGTGCTATCCTGTTTCCATCCTTGCCAAACAGTTCAAGTCATATGTAGACCGAGCTAGCAATTAGCATGCTGTCCTCGTCTGTGATGAAAAGTTCAGAACTTTGAGCTTGTATAAAACCCACATCAATTGTGAAGCTCTTTATGCCATGTCAGCTGTATGTATTCATTGTATTGTAAAAAACCAGGGAACAGCTGGCAGACCAAGATCGACCCCACTGCATAAACCCTAATCACAAAGAGATTCAATTCGACAATAACGGGTTTGTTTTTGGTTGACATGGGGTTTTGTTGAAATGGGGAGGAGACGATCTGCAGGGAGAGAGAGAGAGAGAGAGAGAGAGAGATCGCATCGGAAATTCGAATTAACGGCGACTAGCGGCTGGGAGAGACAGAGACGAAGCAGCAGATCTGAGAAAGATCTCCGCAAAAAGGGGAGAGTGCGATTCTAAAGTAAACAGGACAGTGAAAAATTAGTTAGAAGGACATTGCGATTTGCGACAGAATAGTAGTAGTAGTTGGCTTTCTGATTTGGCATTCGTTCCCAAATCTCAACACACTTTTTTTTTTCTTCTTTTCTTTCAGCAATGGCCACCGAACCCAATCCAGCTTCCTTCCTACTCCTACTGTACTCCTCCTGCTGCCGTCGATATTCGCCACCGGCAAGAAATTCCACAATCACCGACGACCTCCGGGACGTGGTGGACGACGAGGAGGACGAAGCGTGGAAGGAATGGGGGAAGAAGAAGACCTCCGACGTGTTCGACCCGCCGCCCTCCGACATGTCCGGCATGGAGCTGGAGCAGATCCAGGAAGCGTTCATGAAGCGGACAATGGGACCCCGTTTTCGTGTTCGTCAAGCTCCGACCCGGCGTCAAACGGTACTCCGGTAAGCCAAACTTCTCATCTCTTTTAGGTTCCGATTCGCCGGACTTGTTAACTCCGGTGGTGTTGGGGTTTATTTTGTTCAGGATACGGTGGCGGATCTCGCTCGGAAATGGACCAAAATGCTGAGAGCTGGGGCGATGGAATTGAATCTCATGGGATTGATCGAAGCACCATAATGTTCAATATGGCCGAAGGCCGCCGCTCCCTTGAAGTGAGCTTTCCTTTCCTTCTTTTTTCCTTCCCCTTCCCCTTCTCTGTTTCCTCTGTTTCTTGATCAGATTTTGGGCTTGATTCTCTTTCTATTTGCTTTTTTCTGGAATCTGCTGCAGCTGAAGGAGTTTGTATTGAATCAGCCGGAGGCATACGAGATCAAGATCGGAGATAACTTGTTCAGGAGGAAAGGAGATCCGCCATTAGAGCAAGTCATTGAGCAGATCCACCGAGCCAAGAACGAAGCCTCTGATGGTACTAGTCACGATGAGGAGGTGGAAGAGAAGGAAGAGGAACAAGGAGAGGACCGCAAGGATGAACTCTAGCCTGTTTCTGCAACTCAGAAGCCAGCATCTATTAGTTTCTGAATGAACCTTATTGATGCAGCTGGTGCAAAGTGTTCTTCAAGTTCCATCCTTCTGTGTTAGAAGTGTATTTAGCTAGCTGTCATGAAAAAGTGCAGAACTTTGAGCTTGTAATAACTACATCAATGTCAAGCTCCTTCCTTTTGCCATATCAAGCAGCTGTATATCATGTCCAAACCAGCACATTGCCATCTAACATCTCAACCAAAAACCCATTTCTATCCTGGTACAGCTCTAACTTGGGTGGGATCTCCAGCAGTAGAGGTATACCTCTGGTGGAATCTCCAACGGTAGAGCTGTACGAGGATAAGAAATGGGTTTTGGGCTTTTGGCTAAGCAAAAGGGCGGCAGTTGTTTCAAGATCGAGCTACTTCTCAGCCATGGCCACTATTTTGTGTTTTGAGTACCAGAGAGATAGAAGAAGAAAGGCATTGGGTAGCTCTGCTAATGGTTAAAGACACATTTGGTCACTGAGATTACAAAATCGGGACATGTTTAGTCACTAGAAAAAGTTAATATCAAATTTGGGTCACTACAATTACTAAAACTGGACGCATTTAGTCACTCGCCGTTAGTCTCCGTCCAACTCCGTTAATGAAGTCCGTTAAGTGCTGATGTGGCAAACAGAATTGCCTAATCAGCCGGATATAACCCAACAAAAATAAAACCCGACCCGCCACGTCATTATAACCCGCCACCTCATTAAAACCAACCCAACCCAACTCATGATCCAACCCTACCCAACTCTTCTTCCTCCTTCCTCCCCAACCCAATTTAGGGTTTTCCCCATCCCATGAGAAGATCTCTCCGCCATTAATCTGCCGCCCTTCCTTCATCTTCTTGAAGCTCTGTCTTTTAGTCCAAGGGAGATAATGAGGCTCGACAAGGAAGTCAACAAGGTGACATCGGAGGCTCTTTTCCTCGTCTCGCGCTCCACGGAGCTTTTCCTTCAGTTTCACGCTGAGCCGAAGTCGCCACGGAGAAGAAGCGGAAGATTGTGAAGACTGAACACATCCGAATCTCCGTCAAGAGGCACCGACCGACCAACGATTTCCTCTTAGACTCGCTTCCCGCGCCGCCAGCTCCTCAGTTGCAGAAAGAGGATTCTGTAGGTCGTAAGCGCGAAGTTGCTAACAAGCAGCCACCGACTGGAACTCGCCGGACCGACGGTTTCTTTGCCAAATCAGCGAGCGGTGCTTCCGCTTGAGAATCGCCGGTAGATAGCTGATCCTTACCTAGATCTCTATTGTTCTACTAATTAGGTTCTGTTTGGATTGTAAGGTGATTTTCCTTCGAATTCCATATTAGGTATTTGAAATTTCGAATGCTTGTTTGTTAAGAGTTGATATCGAAGAACAAAGCTGTAAACTCATTTGTTAGGTTTACCAGAACTGCAACTTGACATCTTCATTTTAAGAATACATCAATATCAAAGAAACTATAACATAGACAATTTTTGCAAAAGTAATGGACATACGAGGAAAAGATTAATGGCGGAGAGATCTTCTCCCCGCTCAGCGAATTTGGATGGGATGGGGAAAACCCTAAATTGGGTTGGGGAGGAAGGAGGAAGAAGGGTTGGGTAGGGTTGGGTCATGAGTTGGGTTGGGTTGGTTTTAATGAGGTGGCGGGTTATAATGACGTGGCGGGTCGGGTTTTATTTTGTTGGGTTATATCCGGCTGATTAGGCAATTCTGTTTGCCACATCAGCACTTAACGGACTTCATTAACGGAGTTGGACGGAGACTAACGGGGAGTGACTAAATGCGTCCAGTTTTAGTAATTGTAATGACCAAATTTGATATTAACTTTTTCTAGTGACTAAACATGTCCCGATTTTGTAATCTCAGTGACCAAATGTGTCTTTAACCCCTCTGCTAATATAGGTAAATCTGTCTCAAAGCAACTGTGGAAGTGTTACCATTAAAGGAGGTGATATTTATGACTTGGGGGAAAATGTGGAGTGGACAATAGTCCCTTAGACCATCTCTATCCAATTGCTTGTTGCAATTGCTTATTGGGTGGGATCCCATGTGGCAATGTCTTTAAGCAATTGCAAGAATGTGGGACTTATTTCTTATTTAGCAAGATTGTTAAATAAGCAATCCTTCTTGCAATGCGACATAGATAATTGGACCCACACATTATGCACTCAAAATCTTTTTTTTTTCTTTCTTTCTTTTCTACCCACTTTGAACACACAAATTGTTAAACTTAATATTTTTGTGCTTATGATTTGTTTTAAGTTGTTAATAAATTATAAATCATAAATTATATTTAATTATATTGAACATGAAAACTTATTATAAAGATGTATAGTTAATGATGAAGATCATGCACAAAACTAGAAAGAAATCACACTAAAAGTACTCACCATTCATATTACATCAAGAAAGCAAACAAATTTATGCAAAATACAAACCCACACAAAATTATTCAAGAACTTAATGAAAATCATACATAGGATTAGAAAATAATTAAAGAAAAGAATTGTTAAAGAAAAGAATATGTAGTAGGTCCCATCAATTGCAATTGCTAACCTATTGCAGAGATGTAGATGATTTGAAATGGTTGAAGTGAATAATTGCTAAAGTTGCTAATGTTGCTGTAGGGTCCACTTATAAAATTGCTATTCTATTGCAGGGATGAAGATGGTCTTATCATCGGTCACATTTGTAACTTGTAAGAAGACAGAGAAGGAAAATGAAATGACCAAACGAATTCCCATAAATAAAAAGGGTTAATACCTTGTTATGGCCTGAACTATGACCATGTAATCAACTTTGGCCAGTGGTTTGAGAAATTAACATCCTGGCCCGATCTATGCAGCATATTGACAAAATTGCCTGGAGCGTGGTTTGACCGTTTGTTTGGACGGTCAACACCGTTGACCGTTAGTCAACTGTCCAGGTCACTGCCATGTCAACATAAAAAAATTACAATTTCATTTTTCTTTTTATTTCATTTACAAAAATTGAATAATTAAAAAAAAAAACAAAATCCAAAAATTTTGGCCCACCCATCCCCACCTTATCCCCTCACCTTCTTTCCTTTTCGATTAAACCCAACCCTATTCCATCTTCTTCCTCCTTCTTAACAAATCCCTTCTTCCCCAACACAGAGCGACTCATCCCCTCTGAACCTCCGCCGCCGCGCCGCCGTTGCGGCCACCGCCAGATGGCGTCTCTCGCTTTGACCACTTCCTCCTCCTGCTCCCTCGCCTTCAATTCCCTCCCTTCTCTCAAATCCCGCCGCCCGCCTCTCGTCCCGTCTCCCCTCCCTCTCCTCCTCCGCCTCCGTCGCCGCCGGAGGAAGATTCTCCTTCTCGCCCCTCGCCACTCCCTGCCTCCTCAAATCTAATGCCTCCCTCCGCACCTTCAGAATCCGGGCATCCTCCTCCGAAACTCCAGTTCCCGTTCCCGCGGCGGTGCCCGCGCCAGCCCCGGTGCAGCCATGGCAAGGGGCGGCGATGAAGCCGCTGCTGGCCTCGATCGCTACAGGAGTCATTCTCTGGTTCGTCCCCGTACCGGAAAGGAGTGACCAAGCAGGCGTGGCAGCTCCTCACAATTTTCCTCGCCACGATCGTTGGAATCATCACGCAGCCGCTGCCGCTAGTCCTGCAGGCTGCAACTGCAATCCCAAGCCTGCCAGCCAGTACAAACAAGAAGAAGAAGATCTCTTCTTTTGCTCTGAATTATTTCTTCTTTCCATTTTATCTACAAGAAAAAGCAAAGTGGGAGGGGAGGCGAGGGGACCATATATGCTAGCTAAGCTGCAAGTCTGTAACAAACTAATAAGATGAATCCACTTTCAGGATCTCTCTCTTCACCCCAGTTTTTGTTTTTCCTTTTTCCCCTTTCTGGAATCTACACAACAACTAGCAGTACCTGCTACACAGAAACCTCCATCGCCGATGAGTCGCTCTGTGTTGGGGAAGAAGGGATTTGTTTTCGTCGGAGGGAATGGAGGCGGCGGCTCGTCGGGGAAGAAGGACGAAGAAGATGAAATAGGGTTGGGTTTAATCGAAAAGGAAAGAAGGTGAGGGGATAAGGTGGGGATGGGTGGGGCAAAATTTTTGAATTTTGTTTTTTTTTTAATTATTCAATTTTTGTAAATGAAATAAAAAGAAAAATGAAATTGTAATTTTTTTATGTTGACATGGCAGTGACCTGGACAGTTGACTAACGGTCAACGGTGTTGACCGTCCAAACAAACGGTCAAACCACGCTCCATGCCAATTTTGTCAATATGCTGCATAGATCGGGCCAGGATGTTAATTTCTCAAACCACTGGCCAAAGTTGATTACATGGTCATAGTTCAGGCCATAACAAGGTATTAACCCAAATAAAAAAGATTAGTACTGAATAAAGGCTTTTTAGATTTGGTTATTAGAGTCCTGTGGTTGGATATGAGTGTCAATTGTCAAACTGTCAACGACTTGTATTTTCAAGAACAGGAGGTTTAGACCCATATCATATTTTTTCTTTCTAATCTTCACACAAGAGTAGCTTATTAGTAATCACAGGTGGCTGGCACAGATTTGCATTTACCAGGTACCTTGCTTCCTGTACAGATACTTTAGTGCATGTTTTGGGAACTGATCAATGAGGCAATTTTAGTATGCTATATAGTACCCATGCTTTAATATACTTACAGCCATTAGATCTTGTTATAAAATATCAGCCATTGGATTGAAGTTATTTAATTATTATTATTTTCATTTGTTGGACTGGTAACCTGTTGCACCGGTTCGTTACACAATAATTTAAAAAAAATTGAAATCCAGTCGGGGTAAAGGCCACCTTCGATCGGAATTCAGAGCTTCTCACCTCTTATCACACCATCTTCGACCATCGCACCCACGGCTGTTTACTCTTCCTTCGATCCTCTTCCTTCGATCCTCTCCACGCAGCTAGCGAGCCGGATTCCGACGACGACAGTGAAGGCGGCGAGCAGTGGGTGACGACGAGTAGAAGAAGCTTGTCGATTGCAGCATCTCTTTGACTGCGGCGAGCCGGATTCCGACGACGACAGTGAAGGCGGCGAGCAGGGGGACGACGAGAGCGAGCATCTCTTCGTCGATTGCAAACGAAGACCCTCTTCCATTGATAGCAAACGAAGACCCTGCACAGAACCCCCTCTTCCCATCGATAGCAAACGAAGACCCTGCACAGAACCCCCTCTTCCCATCGATAGCAAACGAAGACCTACCTCCTCCACCGCAACTTTTTCCGGTTAGTATGCCTACAGTTCTACAATTTTATTCAATTTTCCGGTTAGTATGGCTATCAGTTTAGGGATTATATTGGGATGTTCTAGATTTACAAATTTCGGTAGGGGGATTGAAATTCCATGCTCGTTTTACCAGATTGAACTATGGATTGGTTGTTTAGGAACTTGACGAGCTGAAGAAGAATCAGTTTAGTTGTCTGCTGTAGGCGAAGAATCAGTTTAGTCATCTGGATTAAGTTGTATAGCATACTGAAGACGATGAGATAGGAGTGGGTATTTGGCCAAACTTAAGTGGCTATTAATGAAAGGCAAGACAGAGCAAGAGGCTGCTGCTACTGTCAAACGAGTTGATATGAACTTGACTTTCTTGCTGTTGTCATTGATCATGCGAATGAGTCTATGCATGTAGCCGATGATGGAGAAAATAATATATTGCTTATCAATATGCTCAGATTTAGGTTTATGAGTTTAATTGGTCATGTCCTTTTACCAGGTTGATGTCCTTGTAGTATCTTCTTTGTGTTTAGCTTGATAATTATCTCATGTTTTTATATGAATCACTCAGGGATATCGATCATTATGTTTTCTCATTATGATTGATTGGATGTGTTGGAATTGTGTTGATTGTTCAATCAGCCACCAACAAGTTGTTATGAATTTACTCTATTGTCACTCAGTTTCTGTGATGCTAGCCCTGTGTAGGATAGATGGCTGAGTGGTTCAAAGTGAAACATTAAGATCTGTTTCATTTGTTTTTACTCAACAGCTGATATGAGATATCTGGTAGCTGATGGTTTAGCATTATGGTAGCTAAATTTGCTGATAGGGCTATAGATGGAGAGAGGTCTTTGTCAAAGCAACGTGTTGTAATGTGGTTGTTGGTTGCTCCTCCATTAACCATACAACCATAGATTTCCTGCTAATAAAGTTCATTGTGAGTCGATTTACACATTGAAGCTTGAAGGGAGAGTTGTGCATGGTTGTGGTTGCCTTGTTGGGTAGTGAACAATTTAATCATGTACCAAAGAGGAAAATGCTTGTCACCAAGAAAACTCACACTTGGTGAAAGAGCCTAGGAAATAGCATGCATGAACCAAGCAAAGATCATGTGTTCTTTATGTGGTTTTCCACCATAGCTAAATGCTATCTCATGAAAATGATATCATAAATTAGTTTTGGAAACTTTTTTTGTTTACTTTTTCATAAATGGAAACTCCATTTCACTTGGAAAACCGGTGTGAGTTGCATGTGTCGAGAGAGCTATTGCCTTGTTGAGTTACATAATCGTCATTCCAAGCATGCAATTCATCTTGTCTTTGTGAGCGCTGGGAGAGGAGTCCTAATCATGTTCCCATTGTGGTTAAGCTAGCAACTATTTGTAGTATGCTTGTTGTGTGGATGTATTGTAGAAAAGGGTAATCGAAGCATTTGTCTTCTGTGATTCTTTGCATGAGCTTTGCATTAGTCTTATGTGATTCTTTGCATTCATTTGAGCTTTTTATTTCGTTTGAATGCTAGCTCCGTCTACGTTTATGTGATTAGTACCTCAGTTTACTATTAGAGCAAGATTGTGATGCAATTGATAGGTTATGTCGTGATTCATCAAGTAAACCTTGGACTTCATCTCCTCATGCTTAATCATTAGTTCATTCTTTCATGCATTCCAGTATTATTTTTCTGATTAGAGATTCATCTGTAAATATGCACTTCTCACGGCTCATCTGTAAATATCACGGGCGTGAGATTAACCCGTGATATGGTCACAGCTGAAACTCAAAAACACGCCTCACATATGAAAATATCACGGCCGGGAGATGTACCGTTAGATTTTTTTTAAAAAAGGGGGAGTTCCAGGGGTTTTCACGGGTTGGGTTCGAGAGTATCACGGCCGTGAGATGAGCCGTGTTTGTGTAATTGAATTGCTGGACTTCTCACGGGTGTGAAATTTCAAGAATTAGCCGTGAGAATATTTAATGGGTGTTTTTAGTTTCACGGCTTATTTTAACGGTCGTGATTTATGAAGCCAAAGCCGTGAGATTGTCTGGAGATATGAAAACTTCTCTTTGCTTCTCACGGGTCATGTCACGGCCGTGAGATTTTGTATTTTGGGTGAAATTTAATGAAAGCTGTGTGTTTTGGGTGAAATTTATATATGCCAATGGCGGATTTCATGGTTAATTAGTGTACTCAGGTAGTTAGAACTTGTATTTTGTTTGTACTCTTCGGCATGCTTATAATTCGTGTTTCAAGGCATGCTTATAATTTTCTGTTGTTTTAATTTTGCAGTTTGCTAAAATTGTTCTATAATGAAGACGAAGAGGCATCAAATTTTCAGCACGCGATGTTCTCCTAGGAAAGTATTCTCAGTAGTCTCAAATTTAGAGGCTTGTCAATCAGAGGCCATTAGGAGATGTGGCTTTGGTCGTATTCTTGATGTCAAAGCAAGAAAGCTACAACGTGAGTTGTTGGAGAAACTTGTGAAGAGCTTTAATCTGGAAGAAAGCACAATTAAGGCGTATGGGTTGGAAGTGCATATTTCGGCCAAAGATTTCGAGCGAATTATGGGTGTGCCTGAGGGAGGTACTGATATCATCTTGAATGGTGAAGAAGTGGAGGGAAGATCAGAGGAACTGGAACCATTTAGAGTGTTTTCGACACGTGAATGTGGCCGACAGGCGATTTCCACAAGCTTAATGAAGAAGGAGTTGTCGAAGATGAAAGATAGCGACGATCTATTTCTTCAAATGTTTATTTTGTACGTAATGGGGGTGCTATTAGTACCAACTAGAAGAGAGGACATTTCCTTGTCTTCGGTATACGCTGTCACCGATGTTGCAGACATTCCGAAGAAGAATTGGGCATCCTTTTGCTTCAATGAATTGGTCAAATGCATCTGCGACCATAATGCTTCTAAAAGAGAGTATATACCGGGTTGCTTGCTGTTTTTGGAGGTAAATAATTGTTAATCCCGACTTTCTACATATTTGTAATGATTAATCATCATGTTGATTATAGTATTTTTTTTTTTGTAGTTAATATTCTTGGAGCATGCAAATGGTATTTTCCAAACCGTTGATGGGAGTTTGGATTTGATGAGTTGGGGGAGCGGAGACGTGGAGTTATTGTTAACAAAAGTGGTAAGATTGATAGTATATTTGATTCTTTTGACAAGTTGGAGCATGCTAATGGTACATTTGGTTCCCTTTTTAATTAATTTATAGGTTTCCAGCAGTTCGGGGAAAAGATCAGCTGAGGATGCCGGTTTGAAATCACCTCCAAGGAAACGGGGAGAAGTAGATGGGAAACGGCACAAACCCGACGGGGATGAGCTACTTCTCTATGAGCGTATTGATGCTCGGTTTAGTACCATGGAGGGTAGAATTGACAACTTTGGTCAAGAATTTAGAGTGGCAATGGGTGATGCTGCTTCTAGAGATAATGAGCTAATGAGCCGGGTTGTGAAAATGGAGAACGAATTTCGGGCTTTTAGAGACGAAATCGGTACTGCAGTGAAGTCCCTTATAGAGGCAGTGAAAGCAACTGTAGGTGATCCGTTGTCAAGGGAGCAGCCTAGGGAACCCATTTCTCCTACAGCTGAGTTGAAAAAGAACGATCAGAAGGGTGAGGTTGAAAAACCTAGGGAACCCATTTCTCCTACCTTGGAATTTGTCAAGACTGCCAAAGTTGAGAATTCGGGAGAAGCTGAGGGGGAAATTGGAGATGAGAGATGTTCTGAATCTCCTTCTGTGAAAGTTGTGAAAAAGTCTCCTTGCAAGCAGCCTAAAGCGTCGCAAGTTGAGAAATTCATATTGTTGAGTGATGAAAGTGTTGCTGCTAATGATGGTTGTTCCAAGGCTGTGAAGGTATTTCACTTGATTAATTTTTCTAATTATTGGTTCTTATGGTGTGGTTACTAATGAACTGGTTTTGTTTTTTTATGTTTTTGAACAAGAAAGGGGCGAAAGGGAGGTGCACTACGTAGTGTGTCTAAATTGAAGCCTAGTTTGTATGTGCTCTCTCCATTCGAACGGGCAAATCCCAGAGCTAAGAAAGCACAACCTTTGTACCGTGCTCCTCCCTTTGTTGTTGAGACACCATTGTCTCTGGAGGCAGTAAAGATGCTTCAATTTGCTTTTAGTAGTGAGCTTCCCGAAAGGTACCTCCCGAAATCATTACAAGTAAAATTGGATCATATTTGTAGGATGTTTTTGGTATTTGCTTATTCTAATGTTGTGTTGTTTGAACTTGGTATTGTATAACAGTGACACATTGGTTAGTGTTGGTGGCGGGGTTCTTTCCTTGTCACGTGAAGATTTTGTCGAGCTTTTGCCAAGGACCAAAATTTCAACAAGGGTAAGTTCATTTATGTGTGTAATTTAGTAGATTGAACGTGTATTGCTGACTTTGGTATATGTGATGATGATGCATTAGATTATAGAAATGGCGTGTCTGTGCAAGACACTAGAAGAACGGAGTTGTGGTCGCACTGGTGGCTTGTCTTGGTTCTTTCCACCTCAAGTTTCGGTACAGTTGTCTGCTTTGTCTATTCTTGTCATGAAATTAATCTATTTTTTGTAGCATGTAGCTTGTGTGGGTGACTGTGTTTTATTTTTCTAGGAGCGTGCGAGTCATTGCAACGAGGAGCAATTTATGGCTAAGATGCGTTCATATAAGATACATGAGCGATACTGTATTGGTGAGCTACTTTACTGCAGTAAGGTATGTTGTAATGTTGTTTTCTAAAAGGAAATGGCTTCACCCTCCTATGTTAAATTGATAATTATTGTTTGTTTGTCCATTATTTCAGATTCATGTCCCAATTTTCAACCTCACGTTGAAGCACTTCTATCTGGCGGTCTTTAACATGGAAGCCAAAGAAATCGAAATCTGGGACTCATTACGAGGAACTCATAATGAAGAATATGATGCAAAGATGCAGAAACTGGTTTGCTTCTTGTTCTTCAACTTTTCAAGCTTTACTTATTGCTTAGTTGTTAGTTGTATTTCATTTGCCGACTTTGTCGTTATATATCGATGAGGTGGATGTTTTCATTTGCAGAAATTGGGTCTAGATTGGTTGCTTAAGGATGATATCTGTGGGGCGTTTTCATTTGTGGACTTCGTGGTTAGATATCGCCAGGATGTTGCTTGCCAACCAAATGGGTACCCTTTGTTGTTGTTCAATCGTGCACTGTTCTAATTAAGTTCGATAATTATTTGTTCGCATCATGACCATGATAATTATTTGTTATATTACAGATTTGATTGTGGACTATTTGTCAGCAATTACTTGCTGGATCCAGATCGATATTCCAAGAAGCTTGACCAGTTCCATAGTGAGTATGAGCGGGCACAATTTACAATGTACTTGCTCACTACGGATCTGAATGAGGTGAAAGCTACAGTCAAGACACAATCCGATGAATATTTTGAGAGACATGCAAGACCTGCCCAAATTGAGACCGAGAAGGTGAATTTCAAGACAAACTTACTCAATCGAGGAAGAAAGCCGTTGCATGCGCATGGGGAGAAAAAGGGTAGAAAGTCTAAGAAGCATTGAGACTTGTGATGTTAATGTAGAGTTTAGTTAATGTGGATGTTGATTGACATTTAGGATAATGTAGTTGTTGAATGAATTTTAGTGAATGTAGATGTTGAATGAAGTTTAGGAAACTGTTGAAATTACAATGAAGTAATGAATGAAGCATTATTCAGTGATGTTATTTTTTCTCTATATTATGTTTAATGTGTCGACAAGGGAAAAATTATGCATGATCATATACCGAAAACTGGTTGAAAATGGACCTGAAAGCAGGCGTGTTTTTGGATTTGTAATTCTGTAAATATCACGGCTGTGAGATAGGCCGTGAGATATACCGTGAGATTTTTTCCATACAAAGGTGGAGTTCCAGACAGTTTCACGGGTTGTCTGCGACAGTATCACGGCCGTGAGATGAGCCGTGTTTTGGATATGAATGATGGACATCTCACGGTCACTATGTAAATTCTCATGGGTGTGAGACTTGGCCGTGAGATGGGATTTTATAACGGCTTAATGATGGTAATTTTACGCCCGTGAGAATGGGCCTTGAGATTCAAAAAACCTGAATCTCACGGTCTTGAAAGGACCATCTCACACCCGTGAGACTCCAGAAAGTTTCACGGGTTGCCTTCGACAGTATAACGGCCGTGAGATGAGCCGTGTTTTGGATATGTATGATGGACATCTCACGGCCACTTTGTAAATTCTCATGGGCGTGAGACTTGGCCTTGAGATTCAAAAAATCATTCCCTATTATCGGTTTTGGGTTGAACCCCATGTAATTGTGAACCGATGTGAGATTGAGGTTATGTATATGGTTGAATGAGCGTTTGATTATCGGTTTTTGGTTGAACCCCATGTTATTGTGAACCGATGTGAGATTGAGGTTATGTATATGGTTTAGCGAGCGTGTGATTATCGGTTTTGGGTTGAACCCCATGTAATTGTGAACCGATGTGAGATTGAGGTTATCTATATGGTTTAGTGAGCGTTTTATTATCGGTTTTGGGTTGAACCCCATGTAATTGTGAACCGATGTGAGATTGAGGTAATTGATATGGTTTAGCGAGCGTGTGATTATCGGTTTTGGGTTGAACCCCATGTAATTGTGAACCGATGGGAGATTGAGGTTATGTATATGGTTTAGTGAGCGTGTGATTATCGGTTTTGGGTTGAACCCCATGTAATTGTGAACCGATGTGAGATTGAGGTTATGTATATGGTTTAGTGAGCGTGTGATTATCGGTTTTGGGTTGAACCCCATGTAATTGTGAACCGATGTGAGATTGAGGTTATGTATATGGTTGAATGAGCGTGTGATTATCGGTTTTGGGTTGAACCCCATGTAATTGTGAACCGATGTGAGATTGAGGTTATCTATATGGTTTAGTGAGCGTTTGATTATCGGTGTTGGGTTGAACCCCATGTAATTGTGAACCGATGTGAGATTGATGTTATGTATATGGTTGAGTGAGCGTTTGATTATCGGATTTGGGTTGAACCCCATGTAATTGTGAACCGATGTGAGATTGAGGTTAAGTATATGGTTGAATTAGCATGTGATTATCGGTTTTTGGTTGAACCCCATGTTATTGTGAACCGATGTGAGATTGAGGTTATGTATATGGTTGAATGAGCGTTTTATTATCGGTTTTGGGTTGAACCCCATGTAATTGTGAACCGATGTGAGATTGAGGTTATGTATATGGTTGAATGAGCGTTTTATTATCGGTTTTGGGTTGAACCCCATGTAATTGTGAACCGATGTGAGATTGAGGTTATGTATATGGTTTAGTGAGCGTTTGATTATCGGTTTTGGGTTGAACCCCATGTAATTGTGAACCGATGTGAGATTGAGGTTAAGTATATGGTTGAGTGAGCGTTTGATTATCGGATTTGGGTTGAACCCCATGTAATTGTGAACCGATGTGAGATTGAGGTAATTGATATATGGGTTGATTTTCGTTTGATTATGGTTTTGGGTTAACCCATCTAATTATAACCGATGATTTTTTTGGGTTGGTCATAATGAAGAAATTCCTAGATCCTAAACCCTCACCGTCGTAAGTCGTAACAGTGATGCCGTTTCTTCCTTCTCGTCCTCCGTCGGCGCCAGAGGACTGATCCTCGGTTCCTCCCTGTCGGCTTCTTCCTTCCAGCTTCCCTCTCTCCCAGCCTCAGTTCTTCCTTCGTCTTCCCTTCTCTACCGGCGCTTTCTCCCCCTCGGCCGTCGAGTCTTACTCACAAGGTCTTGATTCGAAAAATTCCGCCCGTTTCCCATGGCTTATTTCCTTCCCAGGTGCCGGGTTTATGTTTCCCAGGGCGAGCAGTCTTCCCTTCCCGGCTAACGAGGCCAAGCACCGCCGGGAGCTCGAAGCTGCCATAGGGATTGTGGAGCGCGCTTGTCGCATCTGTGTTGACGTAAAATTTGAATTCCGGTTCTGCTTTTCGCTTAGCATATGCTTGGTTCGTGTAGTCCGAGTAATTCTTCTTTCTTCTTTGAAATTTCTTCGATTGGATTGAACAGGTGCAGAGTTCCGTGCGCTCTAGTGAAGCAGCGTCCGTCGAGAAGAGCGACAGTACTCCAGTCACCATCGCTGACTTTGGTGTTCAAGCTTTCGTCAGTTTTGGTAAGCCTACTCTTCTTGACAACTGAAGGGAGTTGGGATGAACTTGTTCTCCACAAGACATCAGACCTTTTGACGATTCAGCATTAAGAATTCTAGTGTAATTCGATCTTAGGATCCATGAGTATTGGAACATTCACGTTGGCCTTTCATTGTAAATTGTAAGATTACATGGTGATCTATGGGTTTGTGGAGCTATTTGGAGCTATTTGATGAAACTTCATTTGTTAAGTGTGTAGAGAGCTTCTTTGTTTGCTTCATTTGGTTGTCTTCTTTGTTCAATTTGGTGGGTGTTGTGAATTGTGATCTTGCTTGGCTTCATTTCATTTGTGAATGGTTGGTTTGTCGCGGAAGTGAAGGGGAAACTATCGAGTTGATATGTGGATTACAGTTACCAGCCAGCCCTTCATTTCAATTGTCTCGTGTTTGCCTCGTGTTTGTTAAATGATTAGTGAAGTGTTCGATTTGGTCGGCTGTGGGTGGTGAATATGTCGATTTCAATTGTCTCTAAACTTCATTTTGTTGCTTGTTTTCAGTTGATCAACTATGGAAGGGTTGATGGATGATATGAGCACAGGCAAGGACACGGGAAATGACTTGAATGTTGGTTTAGATTGGGGAATGAATTATGGAGATGATACCGGTGGTGTTAGAGATAGTGACGATATGAAGGACAATGTCGACAGCAGCGATAGTGATTCTGAGGATGATAATAACACTAACATTGGTGATGATGATAAAGAGAACATCTCAGATGACCATTTGCACAGCTTCGAAACACAGCCACACAGCTCAGAGAACATCAAAGATGCTGCAAATCCAGCCATGGTTCCACCGTACTCGAGTATGTATGACTGGACTTTGCTTGATAAAGTCGGGAATGGTAAGCCTTATTCTAAATGGGAGTCGGATGATGTTGTGGGTTATGAGTTTGAAACCCTTGAGGAGGCTGGCAAGTTCTATTCAACTTATGGTTGTGCCATGGGGTTCAGCGTACGAAAGAACACTCACACATATTCAAAATATGGAGTTAAAAATATGCAGCGATGGGTTTGCTCACGCGAGGGGGAGCGTCTTCCAGTCCACAATGACAAGGAGAACAGAAAGCGTGAACCTAGGCCTGTAACAAGGCTCCATTGTCCGGCTGCTTTCAAAGTCAGTTTTGTTGAGGCAACTAACCGATTCAAGGTGAAGCAGTTTGTACCAACACATTTTCATCCCTTAGCTGGAGCACATGAAGTGCAGTTTTTGAGTTCTCATCGCAAGGTAGATGACGCAAGTAAGGCTCAGATTCGATCACTTAGGGCTGCTGGTATTCGCACCAATCAAATCATGGATTATCTAGTGAATTGTGCAGGAAGCTTTCAGAACTTGGGTTTCACTAAGACCGATGTCTACAATTTTGTTAGTGCGGATCGGAGGTCGGAGATCTTGGATAGTGACAGTGAAGCTGCACTTGCCTACTTACAAGCACGGGCAACTACCGATCCTCGTTTTTATTGTAGATATACAGTAAGTGACGGTGGTGAACTAGGCAATATGTTATGGGCTGACTCTCCTTCACAATTGGATTATAGTCTCTTTGGAGATGTTCTTGTTTTTGACTCGACGTACAAGACTAATGCATATAATCTTCCATTTCTTCTATTCATTGGTGTGAATAATCACAATGCAAGCACTGTTTTTGCATGTGCTTTACTTGCGGATGAAACGGCGGAGAACTACGTATGGATTCTAAATGCTTTTTTACATTGCATGGGTGGTAAGAAGCCAACCGCAGTTATAACAGATGGTTGTTCTTCAATGAGGAAAGCTATCAAGTCGGTTCTCCCTGGATCCCGACATCGGTTATGTTCTTGGCACTTGGGCAATAACGCAGAAGCGCGTGGCCATGCGGAAGGCTTCCGGGAGGATTTCAAACGATGCATGCTAAACTGCAGTTCTATTCCACAATTTGAAGCTACGTGGAAGGAAATTTTGTCCAAGTATGACCTGGAGCACAATGCGTGGATGAAGAAGATGTATAGGCGACGAGCTCTATGGGCCACAACTTACTTGAAAGGTATTTTCTTTGCTGGGATGACTACCTCACAACGTTGTGAAAGCATGAACTCTTATCTAGACAAATTCTTGCAAAGTAAATGAACTCTTATCTAAACTACAATGATATTTTATAAATTTTACTTGATTTATAACATAAATCTATTATTTTAAAATACGATAACTATCAATAAAATATGTTTTGTTTTTAAATGAGATAATTGGAGTTAGATTATGCAATAAACTACGTTTAATAGCTTTTAATGATTTTCTTTAAAAACACTTTTCCTTTTTTTTCCCCACGCTATGGGAACATTTCCCACTTTTCCCATTTTACCACCCACAGTGTGGGTTAGTAAAATGTGAGAAATGTTCTCACAATGTAGGGGGGAAAGGGAAAAAAGAGAAATGGGGATGGGAATGGGTTAGTAAAATGTGAGAAATGTTCTCACAATGTAGGGGGAAAAGGGAAAAAAGAGAAATGGGGATGGGAATACCCACCACTAACGAACAAATGGTGGGGGGAGGGGCCCACTGACGGGCCCGCACATAATTTACTTTTTATTTTTTTTATTCTAAATTTATTTGTTTTAATGATTTTCTTTATTGTGAGGTGTTTTGATTGATCTTATCCGCAACGGACAAAATCAATGACGTTATATTAAATTAGTGATGAAAAATATTATGTCCAAATTAAAAAAAAATTTATCAAAATGTTCGTATTAATTAATTATCACTAACTACGTAATAATAATGATCATTATATAAAAAAAGATGAAATCAACTATAATTGTGACTAAAACCCCTACCTGCCCCCAATTCCCGCTTTTCCCACCTTTCCCTACCACCAGTGGCGGATACATGCATGGTTAGGGGTGTCCCGGGACACCCCTAAAATTTGGAAACACGATTATTCAACCTACGATAGTAATTTGCGTATGAGAAAAAAATGTTTAACTGGAAGTGTGGGACACCTTTAAAATTTGGGAAAATGATTATCCAATCTCCCGTAGTAGTTTGCGTATTGGTATAAATAATATTTAAGTAGTAGTTTATGTGATTTAAATTTGGGACATTATCACTATTAGTTAATATATTTTCAATTACGCTACAACTCATTTGTTATTGTGTTTTAGATCCAAATATAATAGTAAAATGTTATTCTTATCTCAAATTATTTTCAAAACCTAACGATTAAACTCAACTACAGGATATCCTTGTCTAGTAAGATATGTAGAGAGATATTTGTTGAGCAGTATAAACACCGAATGCATTTTATCATTTGATGAAACACGTCTGAAATTTTAAAGAAACTTTTATTAGTTAGATATTTTCATATTTAATAATTATATAATTTAATACTAATATTTAATTTAATTTTTTTATAGAGGACACCCCTACGTAGAATTCCTGGACCCGCCACTGCCTACCACCCACATTGAGGATCGTCTAAGTGAAGTTATTTTTCTTTGGTAAAAGGTCAGTAAAGCTTAAAATGTGATGGTGGTAAAAAAAGATAGGGTAAAAGTTTAATATCCCAAAATGGCTAGAATACAAGTTAAGGAAGGCGGCTATTTATAGGCGCCGACCCCCTAGGTATAAATGTGATCGCGGTTTAGTGCGAAAACCGGAGTTCTATGAACACTCTCTCTATTGTGTTTATGCTCATATTGTGGTGTATTTAGAGGGGCTGCGGAGGTGGCTATTTATAGGAGTCGAACCCCTAGGAATATACCCTCTAACTTGGGGAATAAGTCGGATTAATTAAGGAAGATAATTACTTCCTTAATTAAAACCGACTGTAAGATAAATCCTGCAGTATTATCCTTCGAATATTCCTTTTAATTGATTATCCTCTTCCAACTCGTATTTAAGTTAAACTTATGTTTTTTAATTTAAAATTTATATATTCATTCACAATAATTGAATACGAACATTCTGATAAAATTTGAACAAATTCTAAGATACTTTGTTTTTAGTTGAAATAGAAGAAAGTTACACCAAAATGAACTTCGTTAATCAAAATTACCAAGATTTTGAACAATTTCGTAGATACCTCTTTTTCAGTCGAAATGGAAGAAGGTTCCAACTTTTAAATATAGTTTTAGTTTTTAAATAGTAATCAAACGATTGAAAGATACAACGAAAAGAATTACGTTTCGTAAAAGCACTCACAAAACAACACAAGTATATTCAATTTAAGTACTAAAAGAAAGAAGAGCTAAGACAATCCCCACCTTTTAGTCCCCACCATTTTAGCTCCCTCTTAAAACCCCTCAAAGAAGAGCTAAAATAACCCCCTAAAACCCATTATAGCTTTTTACCCCTCAAATTTGCCACATAGTTGAAGATGATTTATTGGGGCTAAAATGACATTTTTGCCCTTTTAGCTCTTGGATTGTGGTTGTGGACAGCGACACAGCATAACCCACCAAGGAAACAATAAGTGTTTCTCCTCCGAAAACCCACTCCAACTATGACATATTTCCTGAAACAGCTCAATGAAGACACCTTCATACACAAGAGACTGGTAAGCCCTCCGATCTGTCCTTGGTTTTGTAAAGTTTGTTCATTTGCTTGGAAAATTCGTTTGTCTCTATCAGCTGATTCCTGGGGAGTTTGTGAAGAAATGTGGGAGGCGGAATCTGACAAACCCAGTAATCCTGGAGCCAATAGTTGGAGATCCAATGGAGAGGGAGATGGAGCTATACGAAGATGGTAGCAGGTTTTGGGTGAGGAATGGGTGGCAGGAGCTTGTAGATCACTACAAACTCAGCCATGGATGTTATCTAGTGTTTGAGTACAAGAGCTACTCACGGTTTAAGCTTTTGATGCTTGGAGCAAATGGGTTAGACTTGGAGTTTCCAGTTTCCGGTTATGTCAATGTTGGACGGAATGGGAACCAGGAGTTTCAAGAAGTTGAAGAGGAAGAGAGTGTCGATGGTGATTCTGTGGAGATTTCAACTTTGTTTTCTTAGTAGTTCATATAAAAAGAAAAACTCTAGCTGTTGTTCTGGATCTCTTTGTGTTTAGGCTTTATTCATGGCTTATTTTTTGGTACTGATGTGTGTGCAGGCTCAGCAGTGGTTAAGGAGATGAACAACCTTAATGAAGTTAGCGGCAGGCAGCTAGCTCAGCCGCTGTCTGCAGAGAATACCAAGCAAAAAGGGGTTATGAGTGATAGTGAGTGCTGTTGGTTCAGCTCAGAGCATAAAAGGGGAAGTAAGAAATACAGTTTGATCATATTTGTCATCAATCTCTGCAGGGAGAAGGAGAAGAGCTGACGATGGAGAGAGGAGGCAAATGAACCAGGATGCTGCAGCTAGAAATAGAGCTAGTGGAAGTACCTTTGGAAGGGATAAGGTCTGGTGGGGTCCCATTAACGAAATTTTTTATAATATTTTATTCAATTATCAAGTTAATTTTCTTATAAAATATTCATTCAATTTAGTAGTCATTCATCAAACCATTAGTTATTAGATTTATACCTTACATTTTGTGTAACTCGTAATTGAAAAGTGGCATTTCAATAACTAGCTAAAATAAATAGTTTCCAAACAAAATCTAATACACACAAACGTTATATAAAACACATTTGATGACAAAGAAATTATATATTGACAGGAAAAAATTGTTGAAGTAAAAGCTTTTTAGATATAGCTGGAGAGGTTTGTACACATATTTAGTAGAATTATAAATTTTTAGAATAAGAACTATAAATTTGAGAATTTTCAATGATATATGACCAATATTGTCTAATTTATTTGCGTTTTTCTTAATATTAGTACAATTAAATTTCATATGAATGGGGTTCTAAATTCTAAATTTACCCAAATTAAACTAATATGTACATGCATATAACTATTTTAATTTATTCAACCCACTCCCTTCCACCTCCCTCCGCCATAAGGATGAGAACTTTCGTATTCCTTCCATGGCTGAGCAGGAAGGTACATGATTTTTGCTTTCCAGAGTTTTGGAAAACTGGAATATGCTTTCTTTTTACAGATTAGTGAAATTGCTTGTTGATGCATGGATATATATTTGTGACAGATGAGCTAGCTTTTTCTAGGAGACCTCCCAGCTCAAATCCTGGCAGACCCACAATTGCTGAAGCTATAGATGAAGATTTTGCAAGACTCATGGGTGCTTCTCGTGACAAACCCTCTTTATGTTTCGAATCTCTTTGTTTTTTCAGGTTTACATGTTTGATTTATGTCGAGTTTTGCAGGGTTATCTGTGATGAAGGACATGAAGTACAACAATAATGAAGATGGTGGAAGCCAGCAGAGACAGAATACCAAGCACAAAGAGTTCGCGAGAGCCAGTGGCAGTGAGTGTTGGTTCAGCATATAAAAAAAGGTGAAGAAAGAGCTCAAATTTGATCGTTACGTTCTTCAATTTCTGCAGGCAAAAAGAGAAGAAAATCCGAGGGTGCAGAGGAGATGAGAGTGAACAGAGCAGCTACAAGGAGAAATGGAGGTGATGGGAGCCCCTTCGGAAGGGATAAGGCTGATGGCTCTCACATTCCATCCATGGAAGGTACAAAATCTTACTTTCCAAGGTTTCAGACACTGAGAAAAATGTGCTTTCTTCCATGTTTTACACAATAATGTATGAATCTTGAGCTGCCTGAATTCTTTTATACATGAAAGCTGGGTACACTTTATTGGCCCAAAAGTTTGTTACTGTTTCATTATCTGTCGTTTAGGGTCCAACTTCATATAGAATTCCTCCCGCAAACGCTTCGGTTGGCTTCCAATAGAAGCTCCTCTCCGATCTGGCGTTATTGCCCGCTCCGACCCAGCGTAACCTTACCTCTGCTCTGCTGCAACGATCCATCAGGCCACCATGCTTTTCCCCTACTGATCAGACCACTCTACTGTACTTCTCTCTTTCATCTCCTCTTCGTAAATGCTGGCGCACGTCATCCCCCATACCCCTTTGCACAACTGCTTAAACACGGCACCAGGCATGCATTGTACTGACCAGTCAACAACTCCACCATTATGCACAGAAGAAGTGGTTCTTCTCTGGTTTCTGCCATATCACCTCATTCTCACCTCCTACTGGAATTGGAATTGAAATTGGGATTCTTTCTCTCTCTTTGTTCCCATATTCCACCCACCCTCAGTTCTTCTTCTTCCACCAGCTCTCTTTTGTGCTCTTACCTCTTATGTCTGCCTTTGCCAATGAAATTCTTCCTCTGGCCAAAATCATGCACTCGCTATGCTCTCCTGAAGATGGAGATAAGGATGCCTGTGGACATTTGAGAGGACGGTGTTGTTGGCTGCCGGTGAGTCGTTTCAGAAAATGGAGGAGGGAGTCCATGGAGGAGGAGGCGGCAGCGGAGGATGATTGGGAAGAGGTAGGAGAGGGCGGCAACGGAAGATTGGGGGTGGAGGTAAAGACGAGGGTTTTCTTTGTCTCCGTATCAGCACCAAGATGTATGTTTGCTCATTCTAGCCAGAGATTTCATTGTACCATTCCAATTGATGCTTTACTTTTTGCTGCACTGGCCGGTGATCGCCATTTATCCTTCTTCTACGCAGAAAAGAAGCTGAACCTGAGAAGGGGTGGAAATAGCTCAAACACACGAAAGCGTTGTATGAAGATGAAGAAAGAAGAGCTCGCTGGAGGCCAAAGCCGGATCCATCTGCAATAATTCCACTACTGCGGCTCATCACATGGGCAACAAAGTTCTACCCATCAACAGCAAAGGCAATGCTGCATTGCCTCCACGGTTTCCTCTTCGTCAGCAAAGGAATATGAGAAGAGAGACGCCAAACCTGTCAAAGGGGATAGCAAGACCAAGGTCATTTCCAGGATGAAGGAGCTCATTAGATGCCTGCAGCTACCAAATCTGAGAAGAATGGGAAGTTCCTTGGCCACAAGGTAGCATCTTTTTAATGTATGAACATTTTGGCCAAAAATTATGTGTTGTGTATGTGATCTTTTTATATCTCTGTCAGGTTCTACCCCAATTTTGAAACCGAGGAGCCCTTAAAGCAATGCAATAGGATTCAGACCTAAAGGGAAAAAATGGTTCAGCTTGAGATGGGAAGCTGAAAGCAGCTCCACCACTTGCTCGACACTGTCGTCACTTCTTGCCCTGGTACGGTCAAAGACATAAAGGCAACTAGATTGCCACGGATTCAGACTGTGAGCGTCTATGTACATACATATATACTTATTGTTGAATTTGAACAACATTGATTTGACAGTTGTGGCGTTGCAGCTTTGAACAAGGATGGAAGGAGGCATTAGAGGAGTATCCGTTGATTAACGGTTTAAATGAATGCCATTCCAACTGAAAGAAAAAGAATGGTTACTTGCCTCTTTTGTATTTCCTCTTCGAGAGATCTATTGATTACATTTCTTTATGTTGCTTGTCCTCTTTTTATCCTTGATATCACTTTGTTCTGTCATTAGTAGTAGTTGTCTCCCTGGTTCGTTGAATTTTTTAAATTGATGGTGCAAATTAGGTATCAAGTTGCTGCTACAAATTTATTATGCAACTTACAGAGTTGGGTTATTAGTTTTTGGCTCTATGCGATGAGGATTCTTCTTATCAAATTCGTTTGCTGATATCTTCATTCAATGGCCTTTGCTTCGCTCCTTTAATGCTTCTGATGTATTTCTCCTCTGTCTATTTAAGATTTGTATCTGTGTAATTCATTTTACGTTGAGCTTATTTGGTATGCATCTAGCTGCTTTTCGTTTACCGATTACTTTGTGTTTCTTTCCATAAACATATGTGGCTCTCGGATAATCTATTAATCTCAATCCATTAGTTTCATTGCATATTTCAGCTGCTTTCAATCCGTTAGACTGATTATATATGCACAAAGCATTTTAAAGGTTTCTTATGACCGACTGCTTTCTCCTTTTCAATTTCTAGATTTCGTGTTTTCTACAAGTTTTGGATATAATCGTAAGCTTTTGTAGTGTTTCATGTTTCCTGTGCAGTTTCCTCTCCGTGTTTTGTGTAAATTTAGGCTTCAATCTGGTCTGATGATGAAGACTTATCGATGAGGTTGTGAATGACTTTTCGGTTTGCAGTTAATAGTGGTATAGATTCCAGTCTTCTGATATGCAAGGGCTCTCTATTTGTTTTGTGTTGTTGTATGATTCCCCTCCATCTTCTTCAAATGTGCAATCGACTGGGTTTCTTCCATTAGGTTTCCTGTGTTGTACATAGTTGTTCGTTGATTTAGTTGACTAGAGAAAAAATTTGTTTTAGAATTTGCATTGTGGGTTTGATAGGCTGCTTTAAAGATCTGATTCATAGTTGTCTCTCTTTTGCTAAACTGCAGTTGCACCTGCAGCTAAAAGAAGGAAACTTCTCTTGCACAGTTATGGTGATTGCGTACCACAATCAATAGGTTGTCATTGGAAACTGCAATGTTTTTGCATGGAAATTGGGATGTCTTTTACTTCTGATTGTTCTTCCCATTAGTCCATAAGGTCATTTTGTGTGTTATTTTTTCCATTGTTTCTTTTACTTAAAGAAAAGGCGGTTGTAGCTATGATTTTTTTGTGTGTGTTGGGTTTTGTTTTTGTCTATGCTTCTTTTACTTAAAAGGAAATGCAACTATTCATGAGCAAGGTAATCAACCACACTTTTCATACTGTGAAATCCAAACCACTGATAAGAATGCAACAGCTCTCAATTTGCCATCAACTGAACTGCCTGCCAAATGATCATGTTGTTGCAAATTTAGTTCCCGCGGCGTAGCCGTGGGTATTGATTCTAGTATGTGTATGACAGATGGAGGCTTTTTAGTATGCTATATAGTATGAGTGCTTTACTATGTCTATAGCCCTTAGATCTTGTTATAAAATATCAGCCATTGGATTAAAGTTATTTAATTATTATTATTTTACCTGTTGGAATGGTAACATGTTGCACCGGTTCCAGAGCCTCGAGTTTCAGAGCCTCTCTTCCGCGGTGGGATTTCAGAGCGTCTCTTCGTCGATAGTGACGGGATTGATTGGCGGCGACGGCGAATCTGCATCTGAATTAGGGCGACGGCGACAACGAACCTGCATCAAGGGGCGATGGTGACGGCGACACTGTGAGAAGAAAGAGATTGGGGGTTCCGTTTCTCGACTCTCAAAGCTCCCGACTTCGCATGCGGCATGTCAAAGGCGGAACAACATCACTTGATCTGAATTCTTAAGGGTTCCTTTGGGGGAGTCGGAATTCCCCACTATAGATGGAGAGTTGCAGTGCTGAGGAGGGATTCTTCGATACTAGGGAAGAGGTCTCTTCCATCTCCGATTGGGCTTCCGATTCCGACGGCAACGGTGTTTTCGCTAATTCTCAGTTCGAGATTTGGGGTAAGAATATGGAGAGCGTAGAGGATCGGCGATGGAGGTTCCTCGGATAGATGAATCCGAGTTTCGACCGGGGTTCGGTGAAGGAATTGGGAAGGAAAGTCCCGAGAAGATCGAATTGGGAGTTGATAGAGTGATGGATGATAGCAGCGCAGTGTTGAGAACTTCTGGTTCTGATGAACCCGACCTCTGGTCTGACACTTTGTCGCGGTCTACTTCTTGCTAGTCAGCTGAAGCTCGGGAGTCGTTTGAAGATGGTGCTTCGGAGGTGGATTTCATGTACAAGATTAGGAACTTAGACGACGGAAGGGAGTTTGTCTTCGAAGAACTGGATCAAGATTGTATTCTGGTTCGATGGATGGGACAATCAAGGTGTGGGATTTGAACACCGAGGAGTGCATTCAAACACTCAAGCACACGATGGTGCTGTGACGTCTGTTATCTGCTGCTTCGAAGGAAGAAGGAGGCTGCTTGTTGTCAAGATTGGATGTCTGGAAACTGTGGCAGAGGGGAGAGCTGTCAATTCCTACACTCATGGTGCCGTGGAGATGGATTTTCAATGCTAGCAAGACTAGTTGAAGAAGAGCATGACGGTGAAAAGAAGTCTATTTCTGGGATTGGGTACCCTGCAGGATCTGACAAGCTATATTCAGCAACCAGTGGTGGAGTGGTACGTGCTTGGGATTGCCATACTGGTTTGCTTGCCGGGACTGCGAATGTTAGTGACTACAAGATCGGATGTTTGATCAGCGATGGAGATTGGGTGTTTGTTGGTTACCCCAATGGTGTCAAAGCATGGAACTTTAAATTAGGGGTTTATCATGACCTCACAAGTTCAAATGGTCAAGTCAATGCCTTGGAGTTTGGGTTGGATGCCTTGTATGCTGGAGCTGAAGATGGTGCAATTTTTGTTTGGAAAGGATTTGCTGATCAGCAGGCCGATCCCCAATTTCAGCAGCCTGCTACTTCCCTAAAAGGCCATGGAAGTGCAGTTACTTGCCTCAGAGCTAGCATAAATGGTGATTTGTATAGAAGATTGTATTCTGGTTCGATGGATGGGACAATCAAGGTGTGGGATTTGAACACCGAGGAGTGCATTCAAACACGATGGTGTTGTGACGTCTGTTATCTGCTGGAATACGGCCCTGGTGTCTTGCTCACTGGATAAGAAGGTCAAGTTCTGGGGTTGCGCTGAAGATGACAGTGATGATATAAGCCTTTTGTACACACATGAAGAGGAAAGTGTTGCAGTTGCTCTTGGTGGGATGAATGATTCCGAAGGAAAACCAGTCTTGTTCTGTTCGTGGAGCAACTGTAGTGTTGGGTTATACGAGTTGCCAACACTCGAAGAGCGTGGAAGGATTTACTCACAGAAGGAAGTAAGAGCAATTCGAAGTGGGCCTGACGGTTTGTTTTTCACAGGGGACGCAAATGGTGTCGTCAGCGTCTGGAAGTGGGCCAAAGCTGATGCTGCTTGATTCTTTGCTTCCATTGTCCTCAATTGTACACAGAGAGTTATATCTGAAGTTAGAATTTTGACATGTAAAGTCACGACATGGGATTCCATTTCATTGTTGGAACCCAGAGTAGGCTACCGCGCTGAATTTTTTCAATGTATCAGTGTGGCAGTGCCATAGAAGAAGCAACAATCAGTTGCTTCTGATTCTTTTGTATCTATGTACCGCAAACAAAGTAAATACAAAGTAAATACAAATTAGTACATAAGCAGGAAAAGGTCCTTTTCTTAATTATCACAAACATACTTGTATATGTCGAAGCAATAACATTGAGAAATAAATAAAATTCAGAAACCTCAATTAGAACGTACATCATCATCATCATCACGAGCTGAATTCTTCTGTTCCCAAATAGTATCATCCATGAAACACCATTATTTTCCTGCTGCTGCCCTACAGGAACGGACAGCTACAGAAGATCCAGATAGATCATTAGCTTTTGCCCTAGAAGATGTACCTACACTTTCTAGAGTTGTAACTTTACACTAAACTTAAAGTTGTACCTACACTTTCCTAAAAATCTTCTATGGTACAATTCACAAGTTATACCTATACACTTTCTAACAAATCCTTCTATGGTACAACCCAAACTTGTACCTATATCATGGTACAACTTTAAGTTGTACCTACACTTTCTAATAAATCCCTTTATGGTACAACTCAAAATTGTACCTATACTAATGGTACAACTTTTAGTTGTACCTACACTTTCTCCAAATCCTTCTATGGTACAACCCAAACTTGTACCTATACCATGGTACAACTTCATGGTACAACTTTAAGTTGTACCTACACTTTCTAACAAATCCCTTTGTGGTACAACTAAAAATTGTACCTATACTAATGGTACAACCTTAAGTTGTACCTACACTTTCTCAAAATTATTTTATGGTACAACCCAAACTTGTACCTATACTATGGTACAACTTTAAGTTGTACCTACACTTTCTAACAAATCCTTTTATGGTACAACTCAAAATTGTACCTATACTAATGGTACAACTTTAAATTGTACCTACACTTTCTAATAAATCTCTTTATGATACAACTCAAAATTGTACCTATACTAATGGTACAACCTAAGGTTGTACCTACACTTTCTCAAAATCCTTCTATGGTACAACCCAAACTTGTACCTATACCATGGTACAACTTTAAGTTGTACCTACACTTTCTAAAAATCCTTCTATGATACAACCTAAACTTGTACCTATACCATGGTACAACTTTAAGTTGTACCTACACTTTCTAAAAATCCTTCTATGATACAACCTAAACTTGTACCTATACCATGGTACAACTTTAAGTTGTACCTACACTTTCTAAAAATCCTTCTATGATACAACCTAAACTTGTACCTATACCATGGTACAACTTTAAGTTGTACCTACACTTTCTAACAAATCCCTTTATGGTACAACTAAAAATTGTACCTATACTAATGGTACAACCTTAAGTTGTACCTACACTTTCTCAAAATTCTTTTATGGTACAACCCAAACTTGTACCTATACCATGGTACAACTTTAAGTTGTACCTACACTTTCTAACAAATCCCTTTATGGTACAACTCAAAATTGTACCTATAGTAATGGTACAACTTTAAGTTGTACCTACACTTTGTGAAACAAATTCTTCAATGGTACAACTGAAACTTGTACCTATACGATATGGTACAACTCTAATTTGTACCTACACTTGTATACATTGATTCATTATTTACAAGATTGCCATTAATGATGTGGGACCAGTCATTTAGTGGGTTTACCTCCTCAACAGGTCACCTTTTTTTTTTGTTTTTTATAGCATTGGTGCTATAGAGCACACTAAAAGGGCTCATGACAGATGAGCCAGCTTTTTCCAAGAGTGCCACACCTACTGCAACGAACGAAGCTGCAGATGAGCTCACTTCACAACCTGAATTCCTCCGAGTCATTATCCAAAGAAGTTTCCTGGTGGCGGGCTTGGTAGGTCGTCAGAAAGCAAACAAACAGTTCTTTGTTATAATGGTTCATCTAGGCAAACAACCAGATTTCTGTTTCATTTGTCTCTTTGCAGGGGATTGAGCGAAAATTCATTCAGAGGCACATCAGGAATTGGAGTGGAAAAATGCTGGAGCTTCAGGTTGGAGAAGACAAATGGCCTGTGAAAATTTTGCTGAAACCCACGGGTCAGCCATGTCTATCCCAAGGCTGGCGGGCATTTGCACGCGATAATTCTCTGAAACCAGAGGACACTCTCATATTTGTGCCTACTACTACCGCCGCAGATGTGCTCAAAGTGTCAATAACCAGTTGGTCCCAATAACTCGAGTTGTTGGGAGAAGGTTCTGCTGGATCTTATACTACTCTCTAACACGCCCCCTCAAACGAAAGCCAACCCATGGGCTTGAAGTTTGCACAGACCCACCATACCTTGTGCTTTAATCAACTGTTAATATTGGGAGTCGTGGAGATTCGAACACATGACCATTTGGCCAAACCAGCTCTGATACCATGTCAAGAACCAATTGCTCCCAATAACTCGAGTTATTGGGACCAACTGGTTCTTGACACAGAGTTCACATTTTGCGCTGTTCTTAGATGATTGTTGCTCCTTGTTGACTTAGCTGAGAAGTTGGAGCTTCGGTTTATGTAGCTTTGGAGAATGATTTTCATGGTATGTTGTTAATGTTAAAGAACTCTGTTTAGTTTCTGATCATGTTCCTAATCCTCTGCTCAATGCTGTTCATCAGCTCAACTGTCTGTTGCTGTAAACTTATGTTAATGAATATTTCTGATATGTCAGCATTATAAGCAGTTGGGGAGTGGATTCTAACAAAAGCTCCAAGTTTGCTAGAACCATCTTGTCTGTCATTGAATTTACTGAAATGTGTCTCTTCTTCGGTAAGAATCTGTTGCTGATAGCCATTACTAAATGTTGAGGTAGAACCTCTACTTTGTGTGCTTTGCAAACTTCCACAAACAGAAAGCATAAAAAAGTACTCCGAATTATCAGCAGGGGATCTCATTAGCATTCTCGAATGATGGCGACTTTAAGCAGGACGTTAGTCCGCTTTCTAATGCACTTGCAGATGCAAATGTCTCCTTGTTTCTGCAAGTTGCCCTCTGCAAATCCATCCGAGCGTCATAGAAGTATACATACTTCATACTGGCCAAGTTTTATCAGCGACCTGAAGCTTCACTGACTGACTTCTCGTCTTTCCCAATGTGCCTAACTGAAAAAGCCTAAGGGTTACTGCAAATTCAAAAAGGTGATGAGCAGTTCATGTTATTACTGTATTCAATAGTTCAGAAAACAAAAACACAAACCTAAAGCAGCCATTCGCATCTCAGTAGCGGTTCTATCAAATATACTACTTGGAAACCGGAGTAAAACAATCTCAGAAGCTCTTACTTTTAACTTAGTCGTGATTTGAATGTAATACCAACAAGTCAACAAACGTCAAAAGGTCAACAACTAATAATACCCTCCCTCCTCTGTTTCGGCAGAAAATGAAAGGGGCCGCTTCTCTCTGTGGCCTGTGGTGGGACCCAAATTCCTACATTCAGAAACACTCCGAACCTGACGCGCCTGTGCTTCCTTTTAGCCATTCTCAGCAAACAATAGCAAGCTCCAAACTTCCCACAGCTCTTTCAGCCAGTCTCAGTCTGCCTTGGACTCATAGCAGCAAAGGCAACCCATTTTCCTTCTTCACTCCTCTTCCATTCTTCTCATCTCTCCCTTCTTCAAACCCACAAAAGAAAACAACTGTTTCTCCTTCCAATGACGACCCATTTCCTGAAGCAGCTCACTGAAGAGACCATCAGTCACAAGAGAATGGTAAGCCCTTCAAAAAGTTCTGTCCTTTTTTTTGTTTCATGTTCAACGATTAGGGTTTTGTAAAGCTTGTTCATTTACTTTGTCAAAATTTGTGTCTCTCTGTTTATGTTTCAGCTGATTCCTGGGGAGTTTGTGAAGAAATTTGGGAGAGAAAATTTGACAAACCCAGTAGTCCTGGAGCCAACAGTTGGAGATCCAAGGGAGAGGGAGATGGAGCTATACGAAGATGGTGGTGGGTTTTGGTTGAGAAATGGTTGGCAGGAGTTGGTAGATCACTACAAACTCAGCCATGGATGTTATCTACTCTTTGAATACAAGAGCTATTCAAGGTTTAAGCTTTTGATGCTTGGGACAAATGGGCTAGACTTGGAGCTTCCAGCTTCCAGTTTTGTCAATGTTGGATCGAACGGGAACCAGGAGTTCCCAGAAGCTGCGGAGGAAGAGAGTGTAGATGCTCATTCTGTGGAGATCTTAGGTAGCTTGTCCATTTCAACTTTGTTTTCTTACTAGTTCATGACCAAAACCCCTTGCTGTTGTTTTGAACCTCTTCGTGTTTAGGGTTTGTTTCATGGCATGATTTTCTGTTGCAGAGGTGGGTGCAGGCTCATCAGTGGTTAAGGAGATGAACACCAATAATGAAGGTGGTGGAAAGCAGCCAGCCCAGCCGCGGTCTGCAGAGAATGCAATGCAGAAAGGGGTCATCAATGCTAGTAAGTGTTGTTCGTTCACATAAAAAGGGAAGAAAGAAACATAATTTGATCATATTTTGCATAAATCTCTGTAGGGAAAAGGAGAATAGCTGATGATGGAGAGAGCAGGCTGGTGAAACAGGATGATCCAAGGAGAAATAGAGCTAATAGAAGCCCCTTTGGAAGGGGTAAGGATGAGAATTCTCGTATTCCTTCGATTGCTGAGCAGGAAGTTACATAATGTTTGCTTTCCTGACTCTAAGAAAACTGAAATGTGCTTTCTTTTTATGGAAGAGTTAAAATGTTTGTTGATCAACGGATATATTTGTGACAGACGAACCAGCTTTTTCTAGGAGTCCTTCCAGCTCAAAGCCTGGCAGACCCATAAATACTGAAGCTATAGATGAAGATATAGCAAAATTCACTGGTGCTTGTCATAACAGAAGCCCTTTATGTTTTGTATCTCATTGTTCTACGGGTTTACATGGTTTGATTTCGGTTGAGATTTGCAGGATTATCTTTGATGAAGGACATGAACTACAACAACAATGGAGATGGTGATGGAAGACAGCCGTGGCTTGCTGAGAATGCCAACCACGAAGAGTACATGAGAACCGGTGACAGTGAGTATTGGTTCGATACCTAAACAGAGAAGAAAGAGCAACATTTTGATCATACTTTCGTCAATATCTGCAGGGAAAAGGAGAAGAACAGCTGAGGGCGGACAGCATAAGAAAGTGAACAAGGAACCTCTAAGGAGAAGTAGAGGTAACGGGAGCTCAGTTCCATTCATGGTTGAACATGAAGGTACAAATTTTTTTTTCCTTCCAAGCTTTGGGGAAGCGAAAAGTGCTTTCTTCTAAGTTTCTTATAGAGTAATGAATGAAATTTGAGTTTTCTATTCTTGATAGTCGAACCTCCTTCTATGGAACCTTCAAGCTCACGGCACGGTAGACCTACAACTGAAGCTGCAAATGGGTTTGCTTCCCAAACTGATTTTCTCCAAGTTATTCACTCAAAAAGTTCCTTGGCTAAGAAAGGCTTGGTACGTCGTCTCCAACAAGCGGTGTTTTTATTGTAGTGGTTCCATCTAGTGCATACAACTGAAAAGTTTCTCTTTGCAGAGGATGAAGGGAGGTTTTGTTGAAAGGCATATCACCGATTGGAAAGATAAAATAGTGGAGCTTCAGGTTGAACAAGAAACATGGCCAGTGGGAATTGTATCAGACCATGGTGTCCCTACTCTTTCTAGAGGCTGGTTGACATTTGCGCGTCAGAACTCTTTGAATGTAGGGGACACTCTCACAATCGTTCCCACAACCACTGAAGGTGTTCTCACAGTTCATATTCTACGTGGTTATTACAGGAAACCTACTTGTTAGCTAGGAAGTTGGGTTGTTTGTTTAGGTGATTTTCGAGAATGATTATCACGGTAGGTTGTCAAAGGAGTCTGTTCAGTATCTGATAATGTTGCTAATCTGCTGTTGAATGTTATCAGCTTATGTTGATGTTTCTATTTACTAATGTTATGGAATGTTTCTGATATGTAGAATTAAACAATTCGGAGGTGGAATCTAACAAAAGCTCTAGTTTTCTATACCCTTCTTGTCGTCATTGATGTTCTTCTAAAATGTGTTCTTCAGAAAGAATTTGTTATGATTATATCCATTACTAAATGCTGAGATGGAACATTTACTTCGTGTGTATGACTCTAAAGTTAAATTTATAGGGATGAGAAGAAACTAAACCAGCAATCCATTAGCAAGCAAAAGGCTGAAGCTTTTGAGCAAGGCCACATTAGGCCAACCCAAGAATATGGGAAAGTCAAGTAGAAGCTAAAACTGTCCTTTTTCATCAGCAGGGTTTGGTTTATTGAAGGCTTTCAGCCTTCTTGTTCCTCGTAGTTGTTGAAGGAAATGGACAAACGTCAAATATAAACTTCCGAATAACACTTCTTTTCAATCAGTATTCAGGGAACCTTACAATAATTCTAACCATAATACAGAGATGACCTTGAAAAGGAAACAGAACCAAGAGCCGATACCGACATTATACAACATTATCAGAAACATTCAGGTAGAAAAGAAAGTTGTCCAGAGCTATGTCTGAATGTCTCAAGCAGATTTCTCGGCTTCTTCGGCCGCCTCTTCCTCTCGCAACTTGATCAAAGACGGAGGTGGTCGGACAACAATGCTTTTCTTCCATTGCCGGTCGAGCTTTCTTGATAACCTCTTGTTGATGCCCTCTTCAACCTCTCTCTCGCGTTTAACAGTTAGCATGCGTGCAATCTGCATTCATTGATTTAAAAAGAGAGGAACTCAGTCTTTCACCCAGGATATTATGTAATCAACGTAATACGACAACAAAATGAAAGAAAGAAATAAATGATGGGAGCAAGTAATGATAGCTATATGATTGCGTCCCACATATATTGTCCAAATTGAACCATCTCTAGTAAACTCAAACATGGTTCAGTTGGAAAATACTCCGAGCATGCCACTGCTTGGTGAAGATCTTATGGAACACAATGTAATTCATGATTCAACTCTATCATATCATTATCAAGAGGACCAAAGCTACATAACGCATTCAACTTGCAAATGCATTGGCCTATGGTAAAAACATAAAAGAAGTATTGGCCAGGAAGCATGGTATCTGCTTCTTTATGCCAGACAGCCTTGATTACCGGATGGCTATTTCTTCCCCTGGTAGCAAAGAAAGTTAATGTAAACTCTTCTTTGCAAAGACTAGACAAAAACAGATAATGTGGGAGCTAAAGGAAGTTTCATCGTTGAGTGGCATGCCAGCCTATTTCCTGACAATAAAAGCCAATGACACCCAAATCCAACCACTGGAAATTAATAACAAAATCTAGAATCCAACCATGTCTAACTCATGGATTCCAAATTTCTTTTACCAAGTCAGATAGGTATCCTCCACTAGCTAGATCTCAAGGGGTATCATAACATGTTCAGCTGTTGGTTTCATATCAGGCTCTATGCAAAACCCTGGGAGGTCTGAATACTTTACAACTTCCTTTTGGGTGAAAAGACTGGAGCTATTTCCGTGACAATACATGAAATGCTGGCGAATGCCATGCTACGTACTAAGCTAATGACGTTCGCAATCTTAGACTGCTGAAACTGATTATAATTGCAACTGGTACAAACGTCTCATCAAATTCAACCCTCTTTACATGGAACTGAATACTTGACTACAAACTCATCATATGTTCTCCTTCTAAAGCGCAATCGAATTCTCTGGTGCTCTTCCCATTTTCAGTTCAAGCTCATCCATAATTTTACCTCCTACATCCAGCGCATATGAATAGCTTACTCACACATCTTAGTTCATCAATCCTCAAACTCTCGCATCAAAACATCAACTAACCAGAACCGCTTTTGCCAAACCAATGTTAACCCGCTAAAATTAAGCTACCAAGTTCTAACTCCTAACCAAATGCAGCAAAATTCATCAATTCAAACCTGTCCACCATCAAAGAGAAGCTATCAGCAAACACCACTTCCAAACCACCCCACCATCCTTTCCCAAACAGACAGTCCCATTATCCTCTATCTAAAACATTCTCAAAACCAAATACATTTCCCATTCGACAATTCCTTTAGAACGAAGGAGGGGAAAAGGGTACCTTCTTGCGCATGCGGCGGAACTCGCTGGACTTGAACTCATTCCTGACAGACTTCTGCAGGCGAAGCATGAAGAGCTCGCCTTTAAGGTCAACAACCTGCTCGTTGATCTCGTCGGTGGTCAACCCTCTGATTTCCTTCAATTCCTCGTCCTTCTTCGCCATCATCACCACCGACGACGCCGGAGCTCCGGCAGACCTGTACGCCGTCCCGGGGCGACCTCGAAGTGTCGGGACAAGGCATGTTTGGTTGAGTTGGATGCCGGCGAACCCGGATTTAGGAAGTGGAAGGGAAGATTTGGGGATTGGTGTAGCAATTGAGAGGCTCAACATGGTTCTGCGTTTTTGGGTTCTCTGGTTAAAGAGTGTGGGTGATGCTCTGAGGCTGCCCTGCCGCCCGACCTCTGTCTCTCTCTGGAGAAGAATAGATATGAGATATGGTTCCTTTCCCTATCCTATATACTTCAGAAAGAAAAGGTAAATTACCATAATGGTCACTGATCTTTGTGGTCATCGACAAACCGATAGCTGAACTTTTCATTTCCACCGATTTAGCTTGTGAAATTTGGAATAACTTAAGAACACAGTGGATTCGATCATCATCACCACTGAATTCTTCTCCACATTGTTCATATCAGTATGTAAAAACACACCCAATTTATTAATAATGAAAAATTCATTTAAACCTTCTAATTAGATATAGTGAAAGGTGAAAAAGGGATAAGTATGTTTTGGGTTAATGTCGATTTGGAATCTGTGTCAAGTAATCGATTTGATTTAGGCTGGGGATCGAGGTAAGATGTTTTGAAGTAAACTAACTAGAATATATGTGTACTCTACTTTTCACATTTTGAAAAATTTAAACTAATACAAATTTAACGACCAAAATGGATAGATAACTTTTAAACTCGCATCGGTAGTAGCTTTGTTTTGATTCTCCGTTTTACCTCCAACAAAAACTATGACTTAGACTCGGAGAGTATATAATACGTTTGTGGATGATACAACGACGATAGGTCGTGAGGAACCGAATGAAGCAGCATAATTGTGTAACACCCTCAAGTTATGGTAGGAAAAGCCTTGGGGATGACTACATAACAACCCTGCAGAGTTTTACAGTGGTTTTGTGAACTTGATATACTTCTTTCTTAAGGTCACAATCTTGCACGCTAGTCTACAGGGCAGAGCTTTCTCAAGGTTATGGAGGTTCTCTGTTTCTGATTCAACTCCTTCCCTTCCCAGAACTGAAAACCTGGTCTCCGATTGATCTCATGCTTCCAACTGTAGCGTGCATCTCCAGACAACAGAACCAGAGATCCTGGAGGCAAGTAGACAGGAACCTTTCCAACCTTCCCCCTCTCTTCATCCTCCTCCGCGTCCTCCCTACCCTCTTCGTGTTCTACATTGCTGAAATGCATCACACACGACGATTCCAGAGAGACGATAGCAATTCCATCTTCAAAACGCATCAGATCAACATGTGCACAGATTCCCTGCAACATTGCCCGAAACATTCCATTCAAGACCAATCCATACAAAGAAATGCGCACGCTATACTAACCGCAGCAAACAGAGAGATTCATCCTACCTAAATGAAGCTACAATTGCAAGACAAAGAACCACAAAAGAAGAGAAACAGGCTGACATAATCGGATAATCCCTTGACGATATCACTACACATTTTCGCGCTGATGCATAATTGCACATATGGAAGAGATTCATAGTTCATTGATGAAAATGCAGAAGCAAACCTAGTGAGCTTACCTCACCTGGCTGGTACACATTTGCAATTAACTGATCAAACAGTGGCTGTCTCCTCAGAATGTCTGGCGGCAGCAGCCTACCTCCGGCAGCCTCTTCAGCCAGAACCACCGCGTCGCGTACAGAATTACAAAGCTCAGTTGCCCACCATGGAAGATTCCCAAACCTCATAGCCTTTTTGGAGTTGGGACTTATCAGGAACTGCCTTCAGGATAAAGAATTAGGTATAACAAAACCGATTCTCACCTGATTGTTAGAACCTTCACCGAGCCATCCTTCTGCAGTCAAGATCGGAAGCAATAGATAGCTAAAAGCACCAATCATACAGGGAGAAATAAGAACACAGTAGATGCAAGGAAAAAGTTGGGAACTTTCGATTCAGAAGACTGCACGTACCGCGGCGGAGGGCGGAAAGGAGGCGCGACTGTTGCTGGGGAGACAGGAAGTCTCTGCACAGCCATAGCCCTCTGATTTCGACGACTGGCTCCCAGATTGGAACCAGCCGCTTCGATCTACCGTCTTTTCCACCTCTCGCTTCGTCCTCTGGTATTGCTTCTTCCTCTTCTTCACTTCCCGATGAATCGCCAAACGCTTCTCTCAGAACTGCCTTCTGCCATTCATCCATCGCCACACTCGGTGCCCCCGTTCAGTGTTAGGTCTAGGTTCAGCACTCGATAATTGGTTAATTGAAACTGATTTTGATCGCCTATTCAATACCCAAGGATGGAATGGAAAGGAATTTTGAAATCGACGTAGATGGCTTGATCTTTCTCATTCTCGTTCAGGCGTTCTCCCTTTTCTCTCAGTTTTATCAACCCGGTTTATAGGTTTAGTAAGTGGAATGGAACTTTGACCGGTGGTAGAGTAAAATATCTCGGGTGCCACTTAAGTTTGAGAATTAGAGTTGTCATACCACTTAAGTTTGAATAGGGCGTCGGGTACCACTGAACTCTATTATATGTGCACCTGATACCACTTAAGTTTACTCCTAAGTGCATTCTGTTAAAGTTGACAGAATATTCTTGGAATATTCCGTTTTCTAAATTTCATAATTGGTCCTTCTACTTTTTTTATTGTAAAAAAATTATTTGGACTTATGAAAAACATCATTTTTTATTGTTTAGTTAGAATTCTCTTTTGAATATTGGATACCAAACAAATTTTTGAATAGAAAATTTAGAATCAATTATCATTATAATTATTTTTAATTACCATTATGTGTTCTAATAATTTAATTCTTCCATGCATGTTGTAACTAAACAATGTTACAGCTTTTATAGTCATATTTCTTTTCTATATTTTTTTACCGAATGTCGTAGCTTTTATATTTTATTTATTACTTGGTTACTTTCCATTTCTTTTCGTTCTAAATTTTTTTCAATTACTGGAATATGTTTAATTCTTTCTTATTGTGTTCCAGTTATCCTTCTTTGATTTTGATGTATTGATAATCGATTAGGTTTTATTTTAATTATTTCTAATGGTGCTTCTAATTGAATTAGGGCGTATAAATAGATATTCTAATATTAATTTTAAATATTTATTATTATATTCTAGTATATTTATTATTCTTTTTTATATTTATTTACTATTTTTACTAGTTTATCTATTTTATTAAAAAAAAAATTGATTAATCATTCTAGTAATAATATGTTTAGAAGGTTTTCTAATTATTATATTAGATAAAACTTGTTGAAATATAGTTATGGATGTTTTTAAAAGTTTTGGGTATCAAACAGTAATTGAAATTTTGGGTTGGATGGAAAAGTAGATGGATGCACATTTTGGCGACTTTAATGGTACCCGACGCCCTATTCAAACTTAAGTGGTATGTCTACCCCAATTCTCAAACTTAAGTGGTAGCCGAGGTATTTTACCCACCGGTGGTACAACTGATATGTGTCCGTTCATGTTCGTTTAACAAAATATGTACAAATGTGGAAAACTATTAACTTCAAATGAATTTAATCATATTTAAAACGTGTTAATGTCATGTTTGGTCACTGAGTTTACTAAAATGTGTCATGTTTAGTCACTGGAAAAAATCAATAATGGTCACTAAGTTTAGTAAAATATGTCATGTTTGGTCACTCTCTGTCGGTTTTCGTCCAACTCCATTAACACCGTCAGTTTTTTGCTGACGTGGTTAACAGATTCGCCTAGTCAGTAAATTTTAATCCAAAAAAATTTAAACCCGACCTGCTACATCATAAACACCCAACCCAACCCTTAACCCGATCCATGACCCCTGGTAGTGGCAGGGGCAGAGGGCTAGAGGGTGGGTCCTGGCTCTGGAGAAAAAAAATGACATATAAATATAATAGTTAATTAGATATGAAAAATAATACGTACATTTAAATGAGAATAGTTGGCTTTTCAAATATATGATGTTTGATTTGTAAGTTGTATAAATTTAATAGTTATTTGGATATGATTAATATATCAAAAAATAATTATTCAATATATATAGAGTGATATTTTTAATATTTTCGACATATGTTTAATTAATCAAGTTTTTGTACATACAAAATTACATCATGAATGATTTACAAAGCTAACAAAATTATTTAACGTATGCATTTTTTTCTAAATAGTCATACCCTCGACAAAATTGTGGCTATGCCCCCAAGAAATCCTCTCGTCTGCCACCTGCCACCAAGAAGACGTGGTACCCATTCGACCCAACCCGGTCAACGCGGGTAAAATCCGTGTTGACGGATTTTGGGCCGGGTTTGGGTTTAAACTCGTTCACTATTTATCGGGTTGGGTTTGGGTGTAGGTAAACCCGACCCATGGGTACCCGCCCACACCCATATAATTAATTTTCTCGGTATATTTAATATTCTAAATAACTAATCTTATTTATGTTTGTGGAGACATGTCTAATTTTTTCTTTCTAATTGTGTAGAATGAAGTTGATGTTATCGAGTGGAGAGTGAAGAAACTTAATTGAAAGGAAGAAGTTTTCAATTAATCATGTTATTTATGGATAATTTGTGTTTTGCTTCAATTTCTTGAGTTTTCTAGTTGGTATTGAACAATTTGTATAGTTAATTTGTGATTTGCTTGAATTTTCTAGAATTGTGTTTTATATATGAATAATTTGTATTTAGAGATTGATATTTGGCTTTAATTTTGATAGAAACTTTTTACTGTAATTTTTTACGACAAAAACTCGTGGGTACCCATGAACCCGCGGATACCCAGCGGGTTGGGTTGGGTTTGAGTTTTTAAAACCCAGTGAGTTTTACCCCGGATTTTTTTCACGGATAAACCCATGGATTTGGGTTTGGCAAAACCCGACCCAACCCATTGCCATCCCTAAAGACGACCAACCCCTCTCCTTAGCCCAAAAAAAAAAAAAAACCAAAATCCTATTTGCACCTTCCAGATCTAGTTCCCCATCGTCACTTCACATCCCAAAATCGTTTCCCATCCTTTCGTCGCTGGGATTCTTTTCCCATCTACTCCAATCGAGCTCCTTGAGCCAGAGGACCAACGTTTCTCTTTCATCAATAACTTGTGGGAAAAGCTCCTGGAGCCAGACTCATGGGAAAAGCTCCGGCGACGGGCTGTGATGTTGAGGAGAATCTGTAGTTTCAGGAGAATGGTAAACTGACAATTTTATTCAGTGCATCTGATCAACAATAAGTACTTAGTTTCAGCCTACAGATTCGGCTTCCACTTACAACCCACGACTCCTCAATCCTACAAAGTAGTCAACATGACTAACTAACTTGACAACTAAGCCACTGACCTGCTGTTACCCTTAGTCCACGCAGGGACTTTATTTGACTCAATAGCAAACTCAAAGGACTCAATTGAACTAAACCAATACGACACAGTCTTGATATAAAACTTAAACATTCTAACACTGCTGCTGATCTTCCCACCTGCTGCTGCCGCCTCTGCCAACTCCTTCTATGATGATCAAGGCTTGATTTTACAACAAATCCTCTCTTGAACTGAAGCCGATCACCAAAACTTCAGTTCACATCTTCAAGCCTTCATTTTCCAGTATTGAATTCTGCCATGTCTGTCACTCCAAGCTCACTTCTCAGTAGCTGATAGGTTTCCAGTTTTAAAGCCTTCGTCATTATATCAGCAACCTGTTCATGAGACCTGCAGTGCTTCAATTCAACAAAACCTTCATTTGCCAACTCTCTTAGGTAGTGAAACCTGACGTCAATGTGCTTGCTCCTTCCATGAAGAACAGGGTTCTTTGATAATTTGATTGCAGAACTGCTGTCACACCATATTGTAGTTGCTGATTCCATGCTTTCTTCCCATCCAATTTGTTCCAGAATTTTCCTCAGCCAGACACATTGTGAGGCACAGTATGATGCAGCTACATACTCAGCTTCCGTGGTTGATAAGGTCACCACTGATTGCTTCTTTGAAGCCCAGGAAACTGCTCCTCCAGCTAGGAAGAACACATAACCACTGGTGCTCTTTCTGTCATCACTATCTCCAGCATAATCACTGTCGATGAATCCAGTTAATCCACTTTTATCTTGCTCTTTCTTGTACCAAATCCCATGCTGTATAGTAGCCTTTAGATACCTTAGGATTCTCTTTGCTGCTAACATATGTTGTCTAGTAGGTGCTTCCATATATCTGCTCAAAAGACATACAGAAAACATCACATCGGGTCTTGTAGCTGTGACATACAGGAGACTCCCAATGAGTTGCTTATACTCAGTTGGGTTAACCAGAATTCCATCACCAGCCTTGGTTATCTTTGCTCCAGACACAATTGGATTGTTCACATAATTGCATTCACTAAGCCTCAACCTTTCCAAAATCTCTTTTATGTACTTCTGTTGACAAATGAAAATGCCACAGTCACTTTGAATAATCTCAACCCCAAGGAAATACCTCATCCTCCCTAGATCAGTCATCTCGAACTCCTCCTTCATTGACTTCCTGAACTCATCAATCATTGTAGAACTGCTGCCAGTGACCATGAGATCATCAACATAAACACTCACTAATAATATGTCAGATCCAACTCTTCTGACAAACAAAGTGTGCTCATGTGGACTTCTCACAAAACCAGCCTTCAAAAAATATGCCTCAATCTTGCTGTACCAGGCTCGAGGGGCTTGCTTCAGTCCATAAAGAGCTTTCTGAAGCCTATATACCTTCTTTTCCTCCCCAGCAACCACAAATCCTTGTGGTTGCTCAACATAAACCTCCTCAGAAAGCTGTCCATAGAGAAATGCACTCTTGACATCAAGTTGAAAAACAGGAAAGCCATGATGAGCTGCAAAAGCCAGAAGTGTCCTGATAGTATCCCACTGACTCGCTATGACACAACACCTAACAATGGCCAAGTGTAACCAATGAAAGGGACTGCAGTATAGTGGCACAAGTAATAAATATCGAATCCACGGGTCTCTAGAGTTACTATTACTCAGCTTTAGTTCATTATCTAGCAAACTAGATTAAGGATTGATTAACTAAACTACTCTACTAACTAAACTAAGTAAAACTACTAATTACAGTTTGGGAACTCACTTAGGTATGATTCCCCTAGCTCCTCAATTAGGTCCAAGTTGCAATTACCTTTGGTTGATCTACTGTTGATTAAACTGCGGAAGATTCTAAATTAGCTTGGAATCTCTTAAGCTGACCAAGCCCTCTCAGTCCAACTATCCGGCAGACGACTAGTCTTCACCAGGATAGAAAGCTGAGGCTATGAACACAGAACTCCACTACTGGAATGAATTCCAGTACAAAGCAGTGCATTGATTGACTCTCGCACAACCAATTCACCACTATCAATCAAGGAAGCTCTCTTAACCTAATCAAATTCTATCTATCATAGGTTAAAGTAGAAATCAAGAGAATTTGATCAAGATTCAATTGACTCAATAAATCATGCCTCAATCGATTATAATCAAACAATATAGCATCCAAAACTTCATACAAGAAATATCCTAACACATGGAACTAGGGTTCCTCAAAACCTAAGTGAAGGGAAGTTACTCCATAGAGAAGAGAGAGACTGCAGAAATCTGATCTAGATCTTCAATCTCCATCTCTAAGCTTGATTCCCGAGCTCCAATGGCGAAGAAATCCTCCAAAATAGCTCCAAGAATGTTCCCAAGTCGCTCTCTCTCTCTAGGGTTCGTCCCTTGGGTGTTTGGGATCCAAAACCCAGCTCTCCCTTTTCTTTGGCTTGAATCTGCCTCAAAAACCCGATTCTGGGCAAAACACGGTCGAGGGCACGACTGTGTTTTACTTTTGCCCGCCCGTGTTTTGTCCCGTGTTAAAAACACGCCCGCGCGCGTCGGCCAAAACACGGTCGTGCCTAAATATGGGCACGGCCGTGTTTTGATTTAGGCGCGCCCGTGATTTTACTGCCGAACCTGTTCCCCTATATTCAATGCTTCGTTTCTCCCTCGTCCGGACTCCGAATCAGTCGCAGTTTGATCCCAGACGCTCGTATTCTCGTCCTCTTTCTTTTCATGACAAGCTTGCATGATTCTTTGTCCATAAAGTGAGGTAGAAATCCATTCTTCTTCAGGTCATGCCCGAGTTTCTTCTCCCGAATCGTCAATTGATCTCTGATTGACTTGAAACTTGCGCCTATTCTTCAATTTATGTGCTAGGACCTGAAATATGACAAAGGAACACAACCTAGCGTAAAATAGGCCAAAGAAACGATAATTCAAGCTCAAACAATCAAGAAACAAAGGGGAAAACATGTGCAAATACCGAGTCATCAAATACCCCCACACTTAACTGTTTGCTTGTCCCCAAGCAAACCAAACTCAAACCAATGCAGCTCTCCAGCCTCTATAGAAACACACAACCACGATCGTCGGTAGAGGATTTCCTAGATCATATAGCAGTGTACGAGGTCAACTGGTCTTCTAAGACGTCCCCTATCTCTCTCAATGCGAGTACTAGACTCAAGCCAGGATCATGAGAAGAAGTGGAAGTAAGACAGTCAGTTCATGGATAAAGGGACTCACACCATTCACAACCAAGGACTCGTTGTACCGGGGTGCTCTTTCACTTCATTTCACCATTGGAACCCCTTTTTCTCACTTTCATTTACATTTTTTTTTCATTTGGTGGGGTTCCAACTGCAGTCTTTTGCACGGTCGACCCTTATTAGTCGAGCAAGAGCAATTTCTGTACACCTGGCGCTCGCCAGAGTACTTCTTTTAACTCCTTTTCCTCAACTCGTTTGGAGGGTCAATGAAATTAAGGGGGGTCGGAAGCTCTATCCGTGCCCTTAAAAACACATCCTCATGTAGGCAAACCGTTCAACGGGTGGAAGTTTTACTTGTACTGGAGACAGCTTAGCTTCACCTTGTAGGAGTACCCCACTAAGGATCACTAAAATCTCCTCCAAAACCCGATTTTTGTGCAATGAACGGTGCCACACACGTTGGACTTACCCCATGTTTAAGATTTTTGATGATTTTGACATGGAGGACCAACTGCTTTTCATTTGCCACATGAGCACCTTGTTCAATACACGAGTCCATAACACAATTCAAACTGAGTCCACATTACCACATGAATTCAACGGTCTTAGCTCCACTAATACACAAAATCAACTTATGCAGCAGAGAGCTAGATAGGAAAAATCTTATACTTCAACATCCTCCATAGTGCTACACTACCTCCCTAGGTTGCACATTACTATAGAGTCTGTCAATTCAAAGCATACCGAGCAGGCAATTTGCATGGAAACACGTACTTGGAGCCCTCAAATCAAAATTTGGACAGTGGACTAGGCTCCAAGCACACAAACAGCCAAACATTCACCCGCATACATAATCGAACACCCCCACACTTAAGCACGACATTGTCCTCAATGGAGGAAAGATAAGGAGGGTAGAATGAAGTTACCAGATCAAGGGTGAATGATGATGTACGGGTCAGGCGGTGCATTCCAGGAAGAGAGAGTAATCAGAACACAGACACCACACAAAATCTCACAAAGGTTGAGTTATTGAATCTAAAATCAAATAACAAAACTGACTCAACCGAGGATAAATAGAGAAAGAAATGCAAACCGACTGGTTGGGTTGCCTCCCAACAAGCGCTTCTTTCATGTCGTGAGCCGGACGATGGCTCCTAAGTTTCGGTCCATGCTAGAACCTCCTTGAAGTTGAGGTTCTCATCTATGAGGTGGAGTCTCAAGTCACAAGCAGGTGGTGTGGCAGGTGATGAAGGCTCGTGCACTTGATGCAGATGAAGTCTCCACCCTCGAGACCTCTCCTTCTCTTCTCTCGTCTCATTGCCCCAAACCAGATAAGACAGCATCGATTGGCCACCATCGCGTCCACCAAGAGGGACCGATGTCGATGTGGCCTTGGTCTGGCAAAGAGACACTGCAAATGGGTCCTTGCCAAGTAGCTCCTCGAAGTTTGGTGGAGATATCACATGTAACTCATGGCTGGTGCAGGCCTCTTCCACCTTAACTCCGTCCTCAGCCTGGACGCCAATTTCTTCTTCAACCTCCCTTTCTTCTTCATGTGGTATCACCCCTGGGAAATGATCAAGAACTCCTCCTGCTTCACTTTCGTCATCCTCCACAACTTCTTTCTGCACCCTTTCTTGCTCTTCTTCTTCTAGCACGGATTGGAGAGCAAGTTGCCAAGCAATTTCTTTCATGAGATCTTCTTGCATCTCCTCACTCATGCCCGCCTCTTCAAAGCTCGGTGTGGGATGTGGGAAGGTGTGGTCGGCTATGATAGGACATTCCTGATCATGATCATCACAAGAGCTCTCCGTGACAACTTCAGTGTGCTCCACAATGCCCTTGTAGCCTTTTTCTTCCTCCTCCTCTTCTAGTATGGTAACATAAGGGTGATCTGGAGTAGGTTGTGCACAAGATCGCTCAAGATCATCGACGCTCTTCTTAAGGCTCAGGAGGATCTCCTCTGTTTCACGATAGGCCTGGACACAATTATCCATCCTAGAGCATGATCTCTCACAGTCTCGAGCAAACTGCTCCATGAGAAGCCTCAATTCATAGTTTGGATCTGGCTGTGGAGTGTAGCATGGCTCTACAGAATGGCCCGTGAAGGCCGCCATGGGTAACTCCAGCTCCAATGGCCCCTCTGGTTGTGGGAGAAATTCTTCTCGATAAGGAGGTTCTTCTTGATTTGCTCAGGGGTCTGATTGTTCTCCGTAGAAAGGGGGTTGGTACTGGAACCCGACTCCATAGTCTTCTCCTCCTTGGTTACTCCAGGGAGTCTCGGGGTAATACCACTCGGATGATGGTGGATACCCCCAATGATTGGACAAGCCATGAGGGTCCATGATTCAGATCTGCACCAACAAAAACAAAAAACACCCAAGTGAAAAGCAAGGGCGAAAAAAAAAAGAAAAACGCTAAAGTAACAAACTTCTGCCTTTCCTAATAATCTAGAAAGTTCCCCGGCAACGGCGCCAAAAACTTGACTCGCTATGACACAACACCTAACAATGGCCAAGTGTAACCAATGAAAGGGACTACAGTATAGTGGCACAAGTAATAAATATCGAATCCACGGGTCTCTAGAGTTACTATTACTCAGCTTTAGTTCATTATCTAGCAAACTAGATTAAGGATTGATTAACTAAACTACTCTACTAACTAAACTAAGTAAAACTACTAATTACAGTTTGGGAACTCACTTAGGTATGATTCCCCTAGCTCCTCAATTAAGTCCAAGTTGCAATTACCTTTGGTTGATCTACTGTTGATTAAACTGCGGAAGATCCTAAATTAGCTTGGAATCTCTTAAGCTGACCAAGCCCTCTTAGTCCAACTACCCGGCAGACGACTAGTCTTCACCAGGATAGAAAGCTGAGGCTATGAACACAGAACTCCACTACTAGAATGAATTCCAGTACAAAGCAGTGCATTGATTGACTCTCGCACAACCAATTCACCACTATCAATCAAGGAAGCTCTCTTAACCTAATCAGATTCTATCTATCATAGGTTAAAGTAGAAATCAAGAGAATTTGATCAAGATTCAATTGACTCAATAAATCATGCCTCAATCGATTATAATCAAACAATATAGCATCCAAAACTTCATACAAGAAAGATCCTAACACATGGAACTAGGGTTCCTCAAAACCTAAGTGAAGGGAAGTTACTCCATAGAGAAGAGAGAGACTGCAGAAATCTGATCTAGATCTTCAATCTCCATCTCTAAGCTTGATTCCCGAGCTCCAATGGTGAAGAAATCCTCCAAAATAGCTCCAAGAATATTCCCAAGTCGCTCTCTCTCTCTAGGGTTCGTCCCTTGGGTGTTTGGGATCCAAAACCCAGCTCTCCCTTTTCTTTGGCTTGAATCTGCCTCAAAACCCCGATTCTGGGCAAAACACTGTCGAGGGCACGGCCGTGTTTTACTTTTGCCCGCCCGTGTTTTGCCCCGTGTTAAAAACACGCCCGCGCGCGTTGGCCAAAACACGGTCGTGCCTAAGTATGGGCACGGCCGTGTTTTGATTTAGGCGCGCCCGTGTTTTTACTGCCGAACCTATTCCCCTATATTCAATGCTTCGTTTCTCCCTCGTCCGGACTCCCAATCAGTCGCCGTTTGATCCCAGACGCTCGTATTCTCGTCTTCTTTCTTTTCATGACAAGCTTGAATGATTCTTTTTCCATAAAGTGAGGTAGAAATCCATTCTTCTTCAGGTCATGCCCGAGTTTCTTCTCCCGAATCGTCAATTGATCTCTGATTGACTTGAAACTTGCGCCTATGCTTCAATTTATGTGATAGGACCTGAAATATGACAAAGGAACACAACCTAGCGTAAAATAGGCCAAAGACATGATAATTCAAGCTCAAACAATCAAGAAACAAAGGGGAAAACATGTGCAAATACCGAGTCATCACCCACCTTGCCACAGGTGAAAATACTTCTGTATAATCAATTCCATGTTGCTGAGCATACCCCTTGACCACCAGCCTAGCCTTATACTTGTCAACTTCCCCATCTTCCTTCAATTTTGTCCTGTAAACCCACTTTAGGCCAAGTGGAATGACCCCTGCTGGAAAATCTGTCAATATCCAGGTGTCATAACTCTTGATTGATTCTATCTCTTGCTTCATGGCCTCATGCCAGCTATCATCCAGCATTGCTTCATCAAATGTGAGTGGATCATCAGGTAAAGCTACCATAGCCCACTAGTCTGTGTTAGACCATTTGCAGTCATAGATGTTCAAGTAGCCTGGAGGCTTGCTGATTCGATGACTAAATCCAAGATTCCCTGTTGCTGGCAAGCCAAGACTGCCAGTGGAGGAGTCATTATCCTCTTCGTCTTCGTGAGTGTTTGATTGTGGGGTCACAGGAGTTTCTGGATTAGCTGGTTCCTCAGTTGTGGTCTGATCCTCTTCTTCAGTATCAGAATCTGACCAGGTCTCATCATCTCCTTCCCAAATGAGCTTTGTCACATCTTGCTGAACTTCAGTTTCCCATAACCAACCCTTCTCTTCATCAAAAACTACATCTCTACTAATCACCACTTTCTTAGTGATATGATTATAGAGTTTGTAGGCTTTGGACTCAGAAGATAGCCCCAGGAAGTTGCACTTCATACTTTTAGCATCTAGTTTTTTTCTTTCCTGGTCATGGATGTGAGCATAAGCCACACAACCAAAGATTTTGAAGTGCTCTACTGATGGTGGTTTACCAGACCAGACTTCATGTGGAGTTTTCCCTCCATTAGCAGTAGTTGGACTTCTATTCAGTACATGTGCTGTCCAAGCTACTGCTTCAGGCCAAAACACAGCAGGGACTGCTGTATCAACAAGAGAACATCGAACCATATTCATTATGGTCCTGTTCTTTCTCTCTGCAATCCCATTTTGTTGGGGAGTAAGGGCAGCTGTAAGCTGCCTTCTGATTCCAGCCTCTTCACACACCTGCTTAAATTCTTTTAACAAGAACTCACCCCCTCTATCTGTTCTCAAGCAAGCAATAGAATTTCCAGTCTCATTCTCTACCATTGCTTTATATTTCTTAAAAGCTTCAAGAGTTTCAGATTTGGCAGACAGAATATAAATCCATAGCTTCCTGCTACAATCATCAGTGATGGTAAGAATGTACCTCTTTCCTCCGTTTGATTCAGGAGTAATAGGACCACAGAGGTCAGCATGAATGAGCTGCAATTTCTGTGTAGCCCTCCAGTTGCTTTTCTTTGGAAATTTGTGCCTAGGTTGTTTGCCAATCTGGCAAACCTCACATACTCCCAGATCTCCCTCCAACTTTGAAATGCCATGAACCAATCCCCTCCTTTTCAACTCCGATAAACTCCTCTGATTCAAGTGACCAAACCTTCTGTGCCAAAGATGCAAAGTGGTTTGCAAACACATCACATCTTCCTTCTGTGGACTGATCACCTTGTCTGCACTAAGTACAAACATTCTGTTTGATTTCATAGTTGTTTGCAACAAATATCCCTTCTCCTCATGGAAAATTTTACACACTCCTCTCTGAATATGAAATTCCAGACCTCGTTCCTGCAATTGACCAACACTTAACAAGTTTGTTTGCAGTCCAGGGACAAAGAAAACATCCCTGATCAGCATAGGGAATCCATCTACCATTAGCTTCACTGATCCCTTACCATCCACCTTCAATCTGTTGCCATTTCCCAGCTTCACATTACACTCAAAACTGGCATCAATGGTGGTGAACCACTGTCGCTCTCCACTCATATGATTGCTACAGCCCGAGTCAAGAAACCACCAGTTTTGGTTCTTCTCAAGCTGATGTGATTCCAGAAAGGCCATCAATCCAACATCTTCTTCTTCAATCTCAGCCATGAGTAACAAATCATCTTTCATGTCCCCTTGTGATTTGTATGATGGCTCAAAACTAGAATAGTTTGCTTGCTGACTGAACCATTCAGGACACTCATTCCTGAAATGGCCCAGCTTGTGACAGTGAAAACATTGCACAGCATCCCTATTCCAGCCTCGAGCTCTTCCTCTTCCTCTACTATGGTAGAAGCCTCTACCACCACCACCTCTGTTGCCTCCCCTTCCTCCAAAAACATGAGTAGCCTTGAGAGCATGCTCCTCTTCTGCAGCCTGCCTTGTGAACTTCTGCTCATGGACAAGCAAAGAGCTCTGCAAAGCCTCAACATAAAGAGTATCGATGTCCTTGGATTCCTCAATGGCACAGACAATGTAGTTAAACCTTTCAGTTAAGGTCCTTAGTATTTTCTCAACAATCTTAACATCTGGCATTGCTTCCCCACAATTTCTCATATCATTAGCAATGACCATAACCCTTCCAAAATACGCAGTCACAGTCTCACCTTCTTTCATGGTTAAAATCTCAAAGTTCCTTCTCAGAACCTGCAGCTGTGATTTTTGCACCCTATCGCTTCCTTGATGTCTGATCTTCATGGAATCCCAAAGCTGTTTAGCAGTGGCCTTTTGAGTGATTTGCTTCAGGATTGATTTGTCTATGGAACTGAAGAGGTAATTCTTGGCTTTAAGATCCTTCAAGCGATTATCCTCCAGTTCCTTCCTTTGGACTCCTGACAGTTCTTCTCCTGCAGCAGGTTCTCTGAATCCATCACTTACAACAAGCCAATACTCCTTGGATCGCAGCAAATTTTCCATTAACAGACTCCAGTGGTCATAGTCCCCGTCGAACTTGGGTAGACCAACCTGTGCAAAGCTGCTTTCACTCATGGTTGCACTCACACACTCCCCCGATTAAACTCTCTCTTTTGTCTCTCGTGTTTCCCAGACCCAGAAGCACTTGCTTTCACTCTTTTCTCTCAAAGATGCAATCGTGGTTACAGTTTACTTGGAAGCTCTGATACCACAATGTAGTTTCAGGAGAATGGTAAACTGACAATTTTATTTAGTGCATCTGATCAACAATAAGTACTTAGTTATTCGGCTTCCACTAACAACCCACGACTCCTCAATCCTACAAAGTAGTCAACATGACTAACTAACTTGACAGCTAAGCCAGTGACCTGCTGTTAGTATGTTACCCTTAGTCCACGCAGGGACTTTATTTGACTCACTAACAAACTCAAAGGACTCAACTGAACTAAACCAATACGACACAGTCTTGATATAAAACTTAAATATTCAAACACTGCTGCTGATCTTCCCACCTGCTGCTGCCGCCTCTGCCAACTCCTTCTATGATGATCAAGGCTTGATTTTACCAACAGAATCTTCACAGTCGGAGCAGTTGTGGGCGATGACGGTCTTCAATGGCGTTGCCTCTTTCTTTCTAAGCGGTCAGCAATTTTGGGTCTTCGGTTTCTGGATCTGGAATCAAAGCGAAGCCTTATGTGGGGATGCGGCACTTGAATGACTGTTGCCGGTTGACCATGCCGCGGCTGGCTGGAGCTAGCTTCCTCCCCACAAGAACCCTACAATTTCTGGGTTCTCCTTCTTCCGCCCCTTCACCTATTTCATTATTCATTCCTCCCCGCCGTCGTCGGTGAAATATAAGGGAGGAGCGGAATGGCGACGATTGGAGATAGCTCATCGGGATTGGTGTGGTTCATTAGCTGGCTTCTTCTTCACTCAACCCATCGCCATCGCCCAATCACTTTTCCAGATCTCCGATTCATCGCCCAATCCATCAACAAGGCTAGCTGTCTTCTTCTTCACTACTCAACCAGATGTCAATGAAGGTTGAGCAACGAGGGCCTGGGGTTTCAATCGAGGAAGAATCACGACATTGTCATCTTCGGGCTGAGCGAGGGCGGTGGCGAGAAAGGAGTCCACGATGGCACTTGGCTGCAGAGTTGGATGCCGACAAGGAGAGAAGAATAGGGAGCGGGAGGGAGCCGACGGTAGTGGAGGATTCAGCGGCAGATTTGGACACTGAAAAGTGGAGTTCATCGTCTCTTCTCTGATTGGAAAGGCACACCTCCGGGTCATGCGAAACTAGGGATGGCAATCAAATCCATGGTCGCGGGTACCCGACCACCCCCGATCCAGTCAACGCGGGGAATCCCCGCTTTGACCGGGTATGGGGCGGGTATGGGTAAAACCCGCAAAAAATTTGATGGGTATGGGGCGGGTATGGTTTTAGCCTCCCCCGCCCCATACCCATACCCATACCCTCCCCACCAAGAGAATTTCTTCACATATCAAAAAATATGTGGATTAAATTGTAATCTATCAATGATGATGATGATAACTCGAGAAAATAAATAGTAGAAATGCAATTGAGTAACCACCTTAATCAAAACCTAATTCATTTCCCTCAATTCTCCTTCCATTCTTTCACTTTCCCTCTTGTCAACAAGATTATGTTAGTTAATTATTACTTAGTAAATGTATTAAGAGTTAGAGCATAATAATTTAAAAAATATTGTATTCTATATTATGTATTAATGGATGTTTTAGGATCATATTCTTTGAATCGTATTTAGAAAATGACCGTGTTTTGTCGACTTCATGATATAATTAATAGGTTTGTTTATGGTTATAATTAAAACTTTTCTTGTAAGTTTTAGGTATAATAATGTTGGATGTACGAGGATGGGTATTACCCATGGGTACCCGAAACCCACGGGTATGGAGATGGGTTTGCAAAACATTCCCCACATGGGTATGGGGCGGGTATGGGTTTGGGTATTTGAAGATGGGGATGGGGATGGTTTAGGCAAACCCGCCCCAAACCCGCCTCATTGCCATCCCTATGCGAAACAGAGAGCGCGGCGACAAGAGCTTCTTCCGGCCCTCTTCTCTATTGACTGGCGAGGGATTTTGCGGAGTGATAAACTTTTTAAGTGTGGGTTGGGTCACGGGATAATGGGTGACCATGGTTAGGTTTCATGATGTGACATGTATTTAAGGTAGGGTCGAATTTTATTTTTTTTAGGTTAAAAATAGGTGACAAGGCAATTTCCTCTGCCACATTAACACATAACGGATTTCGTTAATGGAGAGTGACTAAACGTGACATGTTTTACTAAACTTAGTGATCCTTATTGATATGAATTTTTTCCAATGACTAAATACGACACATTTTAGTAAACCCAGTGACCAAACATGGCATTTACCTTATATAAAACATATTTCTAGATAATTTACTTACAATCCATATACATATTCAAATAAAATACAATATTTCAAACAAAATAACAAATGCTAAAATTTAAATTCAATATTTAATGTCAATATACAAATATTTATACTTAAATCCAACAAATAACATCAAATATTAATGGTTAAATTCATAAAATAAATAATAAATTATATTTTTATTAATTATATTCACTAAAACGACGTCATGTTGCTTAGAAGTCGTATATCGATCATGTCTATCATACTAGTGGTATCATGTCGGTTTCATGACCAATACATGTTGAACCAAGTTCAACTGGCCGGCACGCCACCAGTATAACAACCATGCTTTTTTGCACCCCAAGAATATGGGTGCGAAGTTATAAATACTTTGAAGGAGAAACTTTTCGATGTTTAAGTGTGATGATTTGAAGAAATTAGATATCATAATATGAAAATAAATGAAATAATTTGTTGACTAGATAGCATGTATGGAAATGTAAAGAAATGAATTGTTTTTTTTAATTGTAAATTATAGATAATTTTATTAGATTTCATATAGACATCAAATTAAATCAAAGTGCCAATGACCTAGGCTACATCAAGCTTTTATATATCTATATGACGGTGTCTTCGGTGCACTCACTTTTTGGGTGCATTCAGTGCACCCGTCTCATAATCGCCATTTTGAATAGGGGATTCATGTCAAAACGATGTCAATCATTACTTGTGATATGATAGACATGAAACCCCATAAATTTACAAAAAAAATCATTAAATATTTACTTTGATTTGAAGGATTTAAGATTTATGAATTTAGGATTAGGGTTAGGGTTCACATTTTGGGATTTTGGGTTGGTGTTCGAAATTGAAGGTTTAGGGGTTAAGGTAATTGATTGATTAGTTGTGATCATTTGTTATATCATCATATTATACTAATGCTACCAGTTAAAATTCAAAATTTGATGTCTATGACTAACTTTAGAGTTGAGTGCATTCAATGCACCCTAAAAAGCAAGTGCACCGAAGTAGCCACCATATATATATATAGTGATGAACCATATATATATATATATATAGTGATGACTAGTGTACGTCAGGCGTATACTATACGTCAGGTGATCTAGCCGTTAGATGTGGTTAGATGAGCTCCGGCCGATCTCAACGATCAATTTTTGTTTTTCATTAAATCTAACTTCGGGTTAGGGTTTAGAAAATCGGTGCCTGGGGTTTATCCATTAGAGGTTAGGGTATAGTATCATACCTCAAACTCGATTTAATTCATGGTCTAGATAGAGATATCTCACTAGTAGTACCTGACGTATAGTATACGCCTGACGCACACCAGTCTGAATAAAATCAAAGGCACAACATGCCTTCTATCGTACAATGAGTAAAATTAAAAGTATGGCATATCTAAAGTAAAAAAAAAAATATCTATACCTTAAATTGACCGGAGTTTGTATATATAAATGACATATTTGAAGACAATCTCTCTAATATCTACATTCATATTTAATATAATACAACATTCCATACAAAATGAAAAATTATCATATTTAAATAAAACATTTAATGTCAAAATCCAAAAGTTTATACTTGAATTCAACAAATAACATAAACGTCCAAACATTTATACTTTAATCCAACAAATAACATCAAAATTTAACTTTCGAATTCAAGAAATAAATATAAATATAATTCTTTTTATAAATTAAAATCATGCGAAAAAGTCATTCCAACAAATTTGTTATGACGGGCATACCACCTACATGACAACTAGGGCTGGAAGTTTGGTACCAGAATATGAGATATACCGAATACCGTACCGAACTTATCGCTATTTGGTATTACCGAATATCAATTCATTTTTTAGAGATTAGTTTCAAAAATTAAAAATTAATGAAATATAGCACACAATCGTTGGTCATTCCTCACTCTTTGACAACTCACAAGCTCTCATTCAACCAATTTTTGGCTTTCCAGTTTAAGTCACTCGGCTTTCGCTCAATCTCTTCTTATTTTCATAAGATAAGGCAAAAAACATACAATACTCTCATTAGTCGTCTCTCGGCCTCCAATGTGGAGAATTAAAGATTACAAATGATAAGAAATTGAGATGTCGCCATCTCTACGCTTCTCCTTATCCATGTTCTAGTTCTAGGCGAACTCAATACATTTTGCCTAATATCTTTACCCTAAATTAGATATTCGAAATTTTAATATTTGGTATTGACATACCGATACCTTATCGATTCCAATTTCTAATAACCGTGGGGATTAGCGATTACATCGATCGCAAAATAAGGGCATTTGTATGGGGATCGCAGCAGGGACTCCGACGGATACACCTTGTTAATTGGGAAACTCTGTGTCTTCCAAAGAAACAGGGAGGGCTGGGCTTGCGGATGGCGAGGGAACTGAACACGGCTTATTTCTTGAAGCTAGCCTGGTCCATCCTCAAGCAACCGGATGAGTTGTGGGTCCGAGTGTTGAAGGAGAAGTATCTCAAGGAGGACCATAATGGGGTCGAGCTACGCCGGAAGACGCAATGCTCGCATTTGTGGAGAGGTGTCCGGCGGGTATGGGGATTGATGTTCGAAGGAATTAGCTGGAGTGTTCGGGATGGAAGAACAACTCTGTTTTGGCAGGATAAGTGGTTGGACAGCGGTGTGGCGCTAGTGGACAATGCTTGGACGACAAAGCCAGGCTTCCAAAGCGAAGCAAGAGTAGCCGAGATGACTACTCCTGAAGGTGAATGGAATCTGCCCTTGATCGAACAATTCTTACCTAGAGATTTTGTTTTGCAGGTTGTAGGGACCCCTCCACCGAAACCCAACTTGGGAGATGATGCCATTGTTTGGGGCCTTGAAGAAAAAGGAAACTTCACTATTCGGTCAACCTATCAACTTGTAGCCGAGGTGGACAGGGACGACGAGGACTCCGGCTGGCGGGACGTGTGTAGATGGCCAGGCCATAATAGGGTCAGACATTTTCTGTGGCTCGCGGTGCATGATTCTCTCCTCACCAATGCCGAGCGACAGAGGCGCCACCTAGCAACATCAACTACTTGTCCACGATGCAAGACGGGGACGGAGACTATTGAGTACACTCTCCGTACGTGCAGCTACGCGAAGCAAGTATGGCAACAGGTGCTCCCGGCGGCAGTTCGAGCTTCGGATCGAAGGGACATGAAGTCTTGGTTCATGGACCTTCTACGCAGCCATAACCACCAGGTACGGTTCGGCCTCACGTGCTGGTTCCTACGGCGCTCGAGAAATGATTATGTCTTTTCAGCCATTGAGGAATCCTCTAGTAAGTTGACGCAAAAGATCCTCGCCTGGGAGGTCGTTGCGCAGAGAAGTAAATCAGCGGACCACACTATTTCACTAGGGAGGTCGGAGCCGAGTCGAGATATGGCTGTTGGGTGGAGACCGGCTCCGACAGGATGGATCACAGTGAACTCTGACGGCTCTCTCTTGAGACTGTCAGGGTCTACCGCTGCAGGGGGCGCACTTAGAGACTGGCAGGGTTGCTTACTGGGGGGTTTCTCAATGAATCTGGGAAGATGTACCATTACTCGAGCAAAAATCTGGGGCGCCATCCGAGGGCTTCATATGGCCTGGGATACAGGTCACCGCAGAGTTGAGCTCCAGCTTGATTCCATTACTGCAGTACAACTTTTATCGCCGAAAGCACCAACGACCCACCAGCAAGCGAGCCTGGTTCTAGAGTTTCGTGAACTAGTTCGCAGAGACTGGGAGGTTGTAGTTCGCCATATCTATAGGGAGGCTAAGCCGACTGTCTTGCTCACCAGGGTCACCTGTTAGACCCGGGATCGATCTCTTTCAGTGTTAGTAGCCCGGACGTTGACCGCTGGCTTTTGTATGACTATGTTGGCGGATTTGTTGTCCGCAAAGTTAAGTAATTGAGGCCGAGGTGCTTGCACTTTTTTCAAACAAAATAAAAAAAAATAAAAAAACAACCATGCGAGAAAAGGCTACTACCATGACTTTACATCGTGTCAAATCTGTCACTTCAGGGCAAGAGTATTATCCTTGAGACAGAAATCAAATACCAATCGCATAAGAGAACTTAAAGTAAAATTATAGAGCTGGAACCATAAGCTAAAGAAGGAGACTGAAGGAGAGAAGAAGAAATTAAGGGGGAAAAGAGCTGCTTGCAAATCGTGGAAAGCTTTGGAATGAAGGATGGTGGGCAGAACAAGAAGGCCAAAGCCACCTTCGGGATAACACGCAGGGGAAATGCTTTTGATGTGGAGAAGATGAAGCCCCATTTCTTCAGGGTCATGTTTGATTCCATGCTAAAAGATGCCACAATTGTAAGAACTCTTTTCGCCTCATTAATCCTTTCCGGTACGACGGATGATTTCCTTGTTCTGCGACATTTTCTATAGTTGTTCAGTCTGGTAGCTGAAAAGTCTTGTTTAGGGTTTCATAAAAGAAGCAGATGTTTAGAATCTAGCGTGTAACTAGCTTTCTGTTGTTGGGCTGCATTGCTTTTCGCAATGGGTTTTGTTTTCCCTATCTGATCAAGTAATCCGCATCAAGAACCCTCAAATTGTTGCTTTGTATCAGTACATTCCAACCGAGTTTGTGAAGAACTATAGATCCAGGCTAGGCAGCTCTGTAAAGTTGAAGGTTGCTAATGGTGATACATGGGAAGTTGAGCTGGCAGCTGATGATGATGGGCTGATTTGGTTTGTCAAAGGCTGGGAAGACTTCACAAAGCACCATTGTGTGAAGCAAGGTGATATTGTGGTGTTCCGGCTAGAACAGGACAGCTTATTTCACGTCATGGTGTTCGAACCCACTGGGAATGAGAAGAAGTACAGTAGTGAGCATGTAAATTACCATGGAAGGCTGCTTAATGTCAAAGTTGAAGAGGAGATTGATGTGGGGAAGGATACAGGTTGTGGAACTTTTTGAGAACATTTGGCAATGTTGCAGGGCATTGTATTGTTGAACAGAACGTTCTGTACACAAAAGACTAATGCGGAAATTTGTATCTTTCCATGGACCAATCCCTGCAGAAAAGCTCAAGGAAGTGCAAACCAAGAAGCGTGGTAGAGAAGAGAAGAGGAATGCAAATTTGGCTGCTCCACTTGAGATTCCAAACCATCCATTGGAGACAAAAATGAGAGGTAACACTTACTATCTGCTTTGTTTTCTATGATGCTGTGAGTTTTTTAACCTTCCCAAATGGGCAAATTGAGTTGAATGTTCTTTTAACCTTACCATACACATTGTGTTGTGATCGATGCTACGAGTTGGTGTAACCTCGGCAATACGTAATTCGGATCAACATGGTGAGTTGAATGCTTTCATGACTCCCTATGATGCAGGAGCACCGAGACCAAGGAGGGACGATCCCTCAACAAGCTCGACAAATCCAAGCTTCTCCATTAACATAACAGAGTATAACATGAAGAGGGGCTTTACAGTAAGTTGATTCATTCATATCAAAGGGATAGAAATTTATTTTCAAGCAGGCTTCGTCTGCACCATAAAAATTTGACGGATATCTCTCTCTTGCTGACTGTGAAGACCTTGCCGACTGCTTTCGTGCACAACCACATGAGGCCTGAAAGTGGCCCTGTGAAGGTTTCTGCTGAAGACGGGTCGGGTTCGTGGGACTTGTCCTTTATCTTCAGTGGACGCACTGGACGCACCCATGGAAGGGGCCATTTCGGTGGAGGTTGGCCTGCGTTCCGCAGGGACAACTCTCTGGAGCTAGGAGACGTTTGCAGGTTCGAGCTCACCTCCAATGGCCAAATGAAGGTGACTGTCAAGAGGCATTGAGGCTGTGGTTTGGTTTGCTTGTGTTTGAAGCTTTTGTGGTTTAGGGATTAATGCGTTAAGTTAGAAAAGTGCTAACTGCTAAGGCTGTGCTAGTGCTTTGTTTTGGGATCCTGGAGTCCCCCATGAATTGTGTTTGACGGCTTAACAGTACTTTTAGCTACGATGCTCAATAGGGGTTTTTGTTAATGTATCTATCTAATGTGAATAAAGACATGATTCAACAACATAAGTACATGTTAAAAAAATCATTGTAAACACGCTAACCGAAGTGGTGACCAACGGTAATAACAGGGTAATAGATACAACATTCTTTCAATGTAATCAAATGCAACAAGACTAACATCTGAAACTAACTTGATAACAGAGTTTTGCCCTGTATAAAACATAAAACAAAGCACATGGCGTGCTTCAGAAACTGAAGCAAAACATCAACAAACGCCTTACCAAATTACACTATCCCATGAATTCTCTAGTTAAAAAACTAGCATTGGCTTCATAAGCCATTGATAAACACACAAAATGGGAAAACACAACAAACTCCATTCTAGAGGCTCTCAAACTTTCAGCATATCCAACCAGCTCTAATTGTGCTGAATAGTTACTTCCATTAGGCCATCGGAGATGAGCTCAAACCGGCAAACATCCCCTGGTTTCAGAGAGTTGTCCCTGGAGAATGCGGCCCAACCGCCAGCGAATGAGCCCTGCCCACGTCCACGTCCACGTTTACATGGTTGATGAAAGACAAAGGACAACTCCCATGAGCTGGACCCGTCTTCAGCGAGAACCGTCATAGTACGATTTTTGGGCATAGTACCATTTTTAGGCATCATGTGTTCAAACACAAAAATAACTGGCAGGCGCTGCGGCACGATCAAAGAGAGGTAGCTTTCAAATTTTGGTTATGCAGAACTTGCTCCCCAAAATAAAAAAAAGGTGAATTCGTTCGATGGAAATGAATGAACCTACAATGTAACGATGCTTCATGTGACCTTCAGTTATGGTGATGGAAAAGTTTGGATTCTTTGAGCTTGTAGAGGCATTGCCCCTCCTTGGTTCAGGTATTCCTGCACCGAATTCGATCAAATTCTAAGCATGTGAACAGATATGTAAAATGGATCAATTGAGAATGCCTGCACTCAATCTACTCTGTTGATGCAAAGCTACAAACTTGCGAAGGGTAAAAGCTAGCAGCACAGAATCGAGAAGGAAACATTCAGCTCAGTCTGCCAAGGCAAACTTAATAATTTTTGAAAGGTCAAAAACTCACAGCACAAGACAAAGCCTATATAGTAAAAGCACCTGTCACTTTTGTTTCCAATGGATGGTTTGGGATCTCAAGTGGAGAAGCCAATGTCCCCTTTCTGTTCTCTTCTCCATCACTCTTCTTGTCCTTCACTTGCTTGAGCCGCTCTACAAAAATTGGTGTTAAATGGACAAACAAATTTCTGACGTGAACCTTTAAATTTTACCTCTTCTCAGCAGTTCCATACCTTCAACCTCCTCCATTCTTCCAGTTCCAACCCTCTCCTGACCCTCCCCACAACCTTTCTCTTTCTCTGCATCAATTCCCTCCTCAATTTTGACCTCCTTGAGCATCCTTACAAGGTCGTTCGCATCCTTGACATTGTACTTCTTCTCACTCGCAGTGGGATCGAACACCATTACACAAAACGAGCTGTCTTGCTCAAGCCGGAAAACCACAATATCACCTTGCCTCAAAGAATGGTGCTTCGTGAAGTCATCCCAGCCCTTGAGCAACCATATCAGCCCGTCATCATCAGTAGCCAGCTCTACTTCCCATGTCTCGCCGTTAGCCACTTTCAGTGTTGCAGAACTCCCAAGCCTTGATCTATATCTCTTCACAAACTCGGTGGGAATGTACTGATAACAACAATTTGTCAGTTCTTAGTGCCGGTTACTTGATCAGAAAGGGAAAACACAAAACCTGTTGCCAAAGCAATGCAGATGTAACAAAACAAAGCTAGTTACTAGCAAGATTTCACACATTTGCTTCTTTTATAAAACCCTAAACAAACCCAGAAGTTTTCAGCTCTGTAAATAGATTTACCAACCAGTCTGGATAACTTCAGAATATGTTGCAGAAAAAGGAAATCAATAGTGGAATGAGAAAGAATCCCAGAGGGTAAGAGTTGTATGAAAATAGGAGAAACCCCACTGGCAAGGAAATGCAAACCCACAAGCTTCATGTTTACAGAAGAGGCTAGAGGGCCATCATTCACCTATTCTTCTATATACTTGATTATAGAAACCCTAAGCAAATGCATAGAGAAATTTTGACGAAAGTCAAAACAGCCGTCAAATTGGAGTTCATAACATACTAAGGGTGAGCAGGTAGAGAGAGGGAAAAGGAAAAGATTTCTCACAATTTTGGCATCTTGAAGCATGAAATCAAGCATGACCCTGAAGAAATGGGGCCTCATCTTCTCCATATACGAAGCATTTCCCCTGCGTATTAAGCCAAAGGAGGTTGTCTTCTTGTTCTGGCTACCATCCTCCCTTCCAGAGCTTTCCATGCTGTTGTTGCTCTTCTTCTCCTTCCCCTTCTTCTCTCTTCCTACAAGTATGAAACTGCAGCAATATACTGAAGACCTCTGTTGTTCAGTAATGGGATATTAAGTCTTTTGTAAGAGACGGTATCTTTTCATGCAGAATAGTTGTTAAATGCTCTGATCAATGGCATCTCCTTTATTTTTTGACACATACATCAGTTATTCTAACTTGTAGCCATTTTGAGAAATTGGATATTTACTCTCACCTTTTGCCACCATCAGTCCATCACATTTTAAGCTTTCCTGAAACTACTGAGGCAGTAACTCCAAAACTGTGGTCCCAAATGAAATAGAGGTGAAAAGCTCATTTCTTCTGAATCAATGTTTACTCTTTCTACTCTTTCATCAAAGAGGAGACGAGGAACCCTAACAACTACTTTAGTCCCCAAATGGATCCTGAGATTACAGAAACAGGCCACACTTTCCCACTTGGATCCTGAAGTAGGGCACTTCTCTCCATTGACAGTCTCTGAGGTTTCAGAAAAGTCAGCCTCCTTGAAGATCATGATCCTCGAAAAATATGGGCCAACTGAGTCAACCGGAATTAGGATCAATGAGATCAGTAAGGTGAAACCAACTCTAGTCAAACAAACATGGTCCAGTCAAACACCGTTGCTTCCTTAAGATTCTCCTGCAGCCACACAATAATGTTCAAACAGGACGTAAAGTAGCTGCGAAAATGCATCTTTTATACCAGTCAACCAGTGACGAAAATAGCTATCTCCTTGACAAGGAACGCAGATAAAGTATTATGTCTATGCGTCAAGTTGGTGAATTTCCCTCTCTTAGACATGCTGAAACTGATTTCACAATTGCAACTGGTGCAAAGGTCTCACCAAATTCAATGCTCAATACTTGATTAGTATTCACCTTTATGCATTTGGGTTCTTTTTCAAAAACCAGTATTCGATCCTCGGTACTTAGTCCATTGCCCGAAGAGGGTCTATCAGTCGTCAGCTCAAGCAAATTCAAGAATTCCTCTCATATTCATATGCAGATATCAATACCTTACTCGTAGATCACAGTTTGGCATTGCCATAAAGTAGAGTTCTAGGATATCACTATAAACCTCTGGACGAAAAATGGTAGCTCCAAGCAACCACTGCTAGTATTTCTACTGCCACAACAATAGGACGCACGGACCTCCCAGCTCCAATTTCGAACATCGTCTTCGAAGATGTAAAGCACAAAATCGAGCTCCAATGTTGAAACGAATGGGCAAAATATGGTGAAGAGATTGTTCGCTTACAACCTTCTTGTCGAGAGCCATGGATACGTTTAGGAGACAGCCAGCGACTGCTGGACTGGAAAGCCTTTCGAATTCGATCCATAGCAGACTATCACACGGATGGATCACGAACATACAATCCACAACACAATCAAGGAAATAAGAAATGTGACAGAACTACCATCAGAAACTAAAATTTGATAACAGAGGATTACCCTGAAAAAGCCATAAAACAGAACTACTATCAAAAACTGAAATAAAGCATCAACAAATGTCTTACCACTCCCCCACATGAAACTACACTATCCCATTAATTCCCTCCATTTAAGGCTGGTAGTGGTTTCATAATCGACATCATCATCCATAAATAAACACATGTAACGAACAAACAATACTAACTCCATTCTAGAGGTTCTCAACCTTTCAGCAAAGCCGGACCTTAAGCCCTCCGAATAGTCACTTTCATTTGGCCATCGAAGACGAGCTCGAACTGGCAAACATCGCCTGGTTTCAGAGCGTTGGCATTGCGGAATGCAGGCCAACCGCCACTGAACGAGGCCTGTCCACGTCCACCTCCACGTCGTGGTAGTAAGACAAAGGAGAAGGACCATGAGCTGAGACCCTTTTCATCGGAAACCATCACTTTACGGTTTTCAGGGACAGTACCATGTTCAGGAATCATGTGTTCATACACAAACCTAGTAGGCAGAAGCTGCACTTGCAAAGAGAGAGGTGTTATGCGACACTTCCTTGGGGGGGAAAAGCGAATTCATGTGATGGAAATGAATGGACCTACGATGTGACGACGCTTCATGTGACTTTTATTTATGGTGACGAAGAAGTTTGGATTCTCTGAGCTTGTAGAGGCATTGGCCTTCCTTGGTTCTGATATTCCTGCATCAAATTTGGTCGAATTCTGAGCTTGTGGGAGCGTAAGTAAAATGCATCAACTGACAGCGCAAGCATTCAATTTACTCCGTTGATACTAATCAACAAATTTGCCGAGGTCAAAAGCTAGAAGAATAAAAGACCAAGCATGTAAATGCACCAATCGAGAAGGAAACATTCAAACTTACTCCGCCAAAGCAAAATCGAGTTTGGGAAGGTAAAAAACTGACAGCATCAGAAAACAGATCATATAGTAAATGCACCTTCTGTTTTTATCTCCAGTTGATGGTTTGGTGTCTCAAGTGTAGCAGCCAATTTCACCTTTCTCTTCCCTTCTCCACCACTCTTCTTGGTTTTCACTTCCTTGAGTTTTCCTGCAATGATTGTTCCATGGAAAGAAACAGATTTCTGTGTTAGTCTTTCATGTTCAGAACCCTGTCAAATTTCATATTTTCTCAAAAGCTCCACTACCTGTCTCCTTCTCCACATCAAATTCGTCCTCAACTTTGATCTCATTCAACAGCTTTCCATGGCCTTTCAGATCCTTGTGGCGATAGTTCTTCTCACTGGCAGTCGGTTCGAACACCATGACGTGAAATAAGCTGTTCTGCTCTAGCCGAAACACCAGAATATCACCTTGCTTCAAAGAATGGTGCATTCTGAAGTCTTCCCAGCCCTTGACCAACCAAACCATCCCATCATCATCAGTAACCAGCTCTACTTCCCATGTATCACCATTATCAACCTTCAATGTTGCAGAACTGCCTAGCCTGGATCTATATCTCTTCACAAACTCGGTCGGAATGTACTGATCCAAAGCAACAATCTGTCAGTTCTTGGTGTGGGTTACTTGATCAGATAGGGAAAGCAAAAAACCATTGCCAAAGAAATTCAGGCCAACAAAAGAAAGCTAGTCACAAGCTTGATTCTCACACATTTTCTTCTTCTTTATTGAAACCCTAAACAAGCATAAACAAAAGTTTCTGCTTTGGAAGTAGATTTGAAAACCAGACTGAACAACTTCAGAAAATGTTGCCTAAAAATGAAATCACCAGGAGAATCAGATAGGATCATAGAGGGAAAAGAGTTCTTACTATTTTGGAATCCTGCAGCATGAACTCAAGCATGACCCTGAAGAAATGGGGCTTCATCTTCTCCATATCAGAAGCATTTCCCCTGCGTATGAGCCCAAAGGTGGCTTTTGCCTTCTTGCTTTGCCCACCATCCTTCATTCCAAAGCTTTCCATGGTTTGCAGTAGCTCTTTTTCTCCTTCCTTTTGTTGAAATCAGCGGATTGAATCAAGTTGGAGATTGTCTATTTCTAACCGTTGCCATTTTGCAGCTCAATCACTGGATTCACTTAAGGAAATTATAGGCTTGATTGGGAACCTACCTTCTCTGCTTCCAACGGCTAGTCCCTTGATTGAGAAGTCTATATATACTCGAATGTTTGATAATGTTGGGATTACTTTTGTAGGAGCTATTGCGGTAAAGGGCATAGCACTAGGTTTGCAAAAGGGTTGACACAAGTTGAGGCAAAGGTTCAACTGGTGTCAAGGCAGAAAGGCTTTTCTTTGTTCATTTTGTTTACTTCTTCTTCTTGCGTGTTCTGTGTTAATTTGTGGTTGCGATTTATTCTTCAATAAAAGGTTTCCCAGACCATATTCTGGGACGTGGAAGTACACCATTGCACTTGGGCGAACCACGTTAAAAAACGGACTGTGTCTTCTCCATTTCTGCTCTACTCTTGCACTCTGTTTTCCAGAACTCTGTTCTTCTCGACGCTGTGTAGCTGAGCAGCAGAGTTGAGACTCTGTCACTTGGGTCGGGTTGCTACTCTGCTGTTTGGGTTGTAACTAAAGGAAGTGTTGGGCTGAAAGACTCTCAATAGTCTTACCAAGCCCAACTGATTCTGTTCCTTAAACCTGGGCCGGTTCAAGACTTTGGCCCACTTCATATAACCCAAACCGAGAGACTCAGTCATTCCCATTCACCCAAATCGATCTCTTCCCCTTCTCTCTGGAACTCGTCCTCTCTGAAACTCTCTCTCTCTTCGAACCCTAATTCCCAAATAGATCGAGTTCTTTCTCGATTACAATTGGTATCAGAGCCAGGTCCTTGACGAAGTTAACTACTGCCAGGGTTTCGATCCAATATGGCTTCTGGTTCCTTCGGTCATGCTGCTATCAATCATCCGCCAATCTTCACCGGGTCTAATTACACCGCGTGGAAGAAGCGGATGAAACAATTTCTGTGGGGAATTGACGAAGAACTCTGGTTAGTTGTGCAGGATGGACCGATCGAAATGAACGACGACGAGCAGAGCTTTTGGTCTGCTGCCCAGAAAAAAAGCGCGCAGTTAAATCAGCGGGCCATGCATGTGTTGCAATCGGCGATGAACCCAGACGAGGCGGACCAGGTTGAGAACTGCTCGACGGCTTCAGAAATCTGGACTGCTCTCGAAAGCACCTATGAAGGTACTTCCAACATAAAAGAATCTCGCATAGATCTTTTAGTGCATGAATATGAATGTTTTTGCATGTCTAAAAATGAAGGGATACATGAAATGTACTCCAGATTCACCGTTTTAATAAACAAACTGAAAGGGCTAGGGAAGATTTATCAAACTAAGGACCTGAATAGGAAGATTCTTAGATCTCTGCCTAGGGAATGGTTACCTAAGCGAACAGCTATCGAAGAAGCTAAAAATTTGACTACTTTATCTATAAATGAACTGATAGGCTCATTATTAAGTCATGAGCATGTGTTAAAGCAGATTGGTCAGGAGGATGAAAGACGTAGTAAAAATTTAGCTTTCAAATCGAAAATGGTGGAGTATGATGCTGAAAGTGAGGAAGAAAGTGACTTTGATAGAGAGTTTGCTCTTGTTAGCAAACGTTTTCATAGAATGTTAAAATATAAAAATGAGCAAAAACAGCGCCAAGATGAGCCTAGGAATGGAAATTATGATCGAACTAAAAATTTTTCTCAAGCTAGGCTGCTTCCCCAGCAGACCAGGAAAACTGAAACAGGTCAATCAGAAAGGGAATCACAGGCATGTTACAAATGTGGGAAACTCGGACATATTCGAGCCCACTGTCCTCAAACATTGAAAGCAAGGGAGAAAGCCATGAAGGCCACCTGGAGCGATTATGATTCTGATCAAGAGAATCTTGAGTCAGAAGATGAGGCATTTATGGCCAGAACTGGGTTTGAAGAAGATGAAGAAGAATCTCAGTCAAACAAGAATTACCATAAGTGGTATCTCGACAGTGGTTGTTCTCACCACATGTCTGGTAAGAAATTTCTTTTTTCTTCCTTAAAATCTGAAAATGGAGGTAAAGTCTGGTTTGGTGACAATGGCTGTGGCAAGGTTGTTGGATCTGGAACTATAGGAGAAAAACCCTTTGCTGTCTTTAAAAATGTGTTGCTTGTTGAAGGACTGAAGCATAATCTGTTATCCATAAGTCAATTATGCAGTAATGGTTTTCATGTAGTTTTTGAGTCTGATAAGTGCGTAGTAAAAAGAAATAAAGATCAAAAGACTATGTTTGTTGGTGAAAGATCAAATAACATGTATGTGATTGATCTTAGCAATCTAAGTGCGTTTAATGAATTATGTTTTGTCACTTCTTTTCAACAAGAACTCTTGTGGCATCGAAAGATGGGACATGTTAGTTTGCCAAAATTGGTAAACTTAACAAAGTCTAATAAAGTTAGAGGAGTCCCTGTTTTAAAGGACAAAACTGATTTTTTTTGTGAAACTTGTGTCAGTGGTAAGCATACTAGAAAAGCTTTCAAATCAAAAGCTGGTATTACCTCTAATCAGATGTTTGAACTAATTCACATGGACTTGTTTGGTCCATGTAATGTCACTAGTCTAGGTGGTAAGAATTATGTGTTTGTGTTGGTAGATGATTACTCTAGGTATACTTGGGTGTATTTTCTCGCTCACAAAGATGATACTTTATCTAAATTCAAAATGTTTGTCACGCTGTTTGGCCAACAAATTAAGACTGTCAAGAGTGATAATGGGGGGGAATTCATTTCAGAAGATTTTGAAACTCTGTGTAATGAATCAGGAATTAGTCACACATTTTCTGCTCCTAGAACTCCTCAGCAGAATGGAGTTGTGGAGAGAAAAAATAGAACTCTTATAGAATGTGCTCGAACTATGCTTCTTGAGTTTAATCTTCCTAAATTTTTTTGGGCAGAAGCAGTGAGTACAGCTTGCTATGTCACAAATCGGGTTTTAATTAGGAAAGGTCTAAATAAAACCCCTTATGAAATTTTCATGGATAAGATCCCTAATCTTGCTTATTTTCATCCTTTTGGGTGTCCTTGTCATGTTTTGAACACCAAAGATAAACTGGGAAAATTCGATGCAAAGTCTGACAAGGCTATATTTCTAGGTTATTCCTTAAAGGGTCAAGCCTATCGTGTCTATAACAAACGCACTCAAAAAGTGGAAGAGTCTGTCCATGTTATTTTCAATGATTCTAACCCTGTGAGCCAAGAATCTGAGCAGGAGCTACAGGTGTATGACTTGCTGGAAATGATGCGCACAAATCCAGAAGGAACAAATGAGAATAATTTGGATAAAAGTCCAAAGGAGGATGAAAACTATAATCACAAAACTGCTGGTACAGAAGAAGGATCGTCAGCCACTGTCATAGCTGCACCACCTCACATTCAAAGGCGTCATCCAGCAGAACAAATTATTGGTGACATTCATGATGGACTTCGAACTAGAGGTAAGTATGTTCCTGGACAGTATGCTTATGTGTCTCAATTTGAACCTAAAAATTTTAAAGAAGCTGTTAAAGATGATGAATGGTTCTTTGCTATGGTTGATGAATTAACCCAGTTTAAGTCACTTCATGTCTGGGATCTTGTTCCAAGACCCTTAAATCAATCTGTGATTGGAACTAAATGGGTTTTTAGGAATAAATCAGATGAAATTGGTAATATAATTCGTAATAAAGCGAGGCTAGTGGCTCAAGGATACTCACAGGAGGAGGGAGTTGATTATGATGAGACTTTTGCCCCTGTGGCTAGGTTAGAGTCTATTCGCTTGTTATGTGCTTATGCTTGCTATATGGGATTCCCTCTTTACCAAATGGATGTAAAGAGTGCTTTTTTGAATGGTGATATTCAAGAGGAGGTTTATGTTTCACAACCACCTGGTTTTGAAGATCATCAACATCCTAATCACGTCTATAAACTCAGAAAAGCTCTTTATGGTCTAAAACAAGCCCCAAGGGCATGGTATGATAGACTTACTCTGTTTCTTCTTCAGCACGGTTTTACTCAAGGCTCAGTTGATAAAACTCTTTTTATTAAACACAAATCTAATGACATTCTTTTAGTTCAAATCTATGTAGATGATATTGTTTTTGGTGCTACCAATAAAGATATGTGCTCTGAGTTTTGTGATTCTATGAAAGAAGATTTTGAGATGAGTATGATGGGGGAACTTCAATATTTCCTCGGACTTCAAATTAAACAAATGAATTCAGGTACTTTCATAAGTCAAACTAAATATATAGCTTCTATGTTAAGTAAGTTTGACATGATGGGACTCAACTCCAGCCCCACTCCCATGGCTGTAAATTTGAAACTTGAAAAAGATGAAACTGGAACACCAGTGGATGAATCTAAATACAGAGGAATGATTGGTTCTTTGCTGTACCTAACTGCTAGTCGTCCTGATATTCAACACAGTGTGTGTTTATGTGCTCGCTTTCAGTCAGCACCCAAAGAAAGTCACCTATCTGCAGTCAAACGTATTTTTAGATATCTAAAAGGTACCATGGACATTGGACTATGGTATCCTAGACATAATCAGTTTGACCTTGTTGGATACAGTGACTCTGACTTTGCTGGGAGTCTGACTGATAGGAGAAGCACCTCTGGTAGTTGTCAATTCGTAGGAACTTCTCTGGTTTCCTGGTCCTGTAAAAAACAAGGGGCAGTTGCCCTATCCACAGCTGAAGCAGAATATATCGCTGCTGGAAGTACTTGTACTCAGCTGTTATGGTTAAAAAGCCAATTACAGGACTATGGTATTGTTTTAACTAACATTCCCCTACTATGTGACAATACTAGTGCAATCTGCATGTCTAAAAACCCTGTGCAACATTCACGTACTAAACACATTGAAATCAAATATCATTTCATACGTGATCTTGTTAGTGCTGGAATTATAAATCTCCAGTACATTAATACTGAATTTCAACTGGCAGATCTTTTTACCAAACCCTTGTCCTCTGATCGTTTCAATTTCCTTTGCTGTGAGATTGGTCTGCGATCTCTTTCCTCGATTACTGCTGCTAATGAAGTCTAGCCTTGGCTAGGTTACCTTGTTTGTTGTATTCTGCTTTCCTTTTTATTTCTGGCATCTTTTCATTCCTTGTTTTTTTTCTGTCTAATTGATTGATTTAATTTCCTTTTTTGCGTCTGGTTCTGTCTTTTTAAAGTACTGAGTAATCTCAGTCTTTCGTATGTCCTAGTGAGTTTTTTTTCCTTCCTATTAGTCAGCCATGATTTATGCCTTTGCCTTGACCTACTCAGGAGTGCATTTTCATGAGCCTGTCCTAGCCAACTACCATCGTCACACTCAATCCTTTGCTAATCGCCCTATCAATCCCACCACTGTTGTCCACATTCCTGATTTTGCACCCCTCGGCTTAGACATCATGCCTTATATTTATAATCTCGGCTGGGAATTTCTTCTCATGCCAGATTTTTCATCAACTCTCATATGTCCTGAAGCTGTTAGGGTGTTCTACTCAAATCTGAGGTACTTTGGTCTTCACACCCGCACCATAAGTTCCCTTGTCCATGGCCATATGATGACCCTTCCGCTTCCTGATATAAGTCGCCTTCTCAACATTCCTGCCTTTGGTGAAGCGTTAGCTCGTCCTGATGAACTCCCTCGTTTCAACTTCAACATTACTACTGAGGCTGTTCATCTGACTGGTCATGAACCAGATCAAGATCTTACCTTTTCCTCTGGTCTTCTGTCCCCTTCGCTGCAAGCCTTTCACTATATCCTGACCAAAGTGTTTCTACCTCGTGTCACATTTCTTGATCGTGTTCTTCCCCCGGATCTCTGGATCCTAGCTCATGCTGCTGCTGGTGTACCTCTGGACTTCTCATATCTTCTGTTTGGTGCTCTTCTCCCTTTTATTGATCATAACTTCCATGCACCTCTTCCTTTTGGAGCAATAATCACTCGCCTGCTGCTTGCTCTGCCACTGAACCTCTCAGCCTATCGCACTGAATCCCCTTCCCTTTGGCTTCATGCGAATGATGTTTTAGAAGAAATCGGGATTGCGATTGAGGGGGAGGGACCCTTCATACATTGGCTCAGCAGTGACTCGGAAGAAGATGAAGCTGAAGGAGCAGCCCCTGAAGGATCTGATCTGCTCTACCATCTTTTGCAGCTGCTCTGCATGATCTCTATGGCTCTGATGCTGAAGGATCAGACTCCCCTGTTCCTGCTCAGTCATATGCAGTTTCCTCTAGCGATAGCTCTGATCCTTGAATCTTTCTGGAATCCTGTGAGGTGAACTGTTTAGGGGGAGTCAGTTTGTTAGGAGTTTTTGCCTTGGGTGGTATGTTTGAATTGTTAAGGGGAGTCAGTTGTTTGTGGTGTTTTCTTTTAGGCTCTTTTGTTTAAGCAGTTATGTCGTGTCTCCTCCGTTTGAATAAAATCTTCTTCTCGGTCTGAGTCCTCAACTGGTTCGTTTTGACATATTACTTGGTGGAAAGATGTGCTTTATGTATGCAGGGAATAGGCAATCGACAATCCTCCAACTTAGGGGGAGATTGTTGAAATCAGCGGATTGAATCAAGTTGGAGATTGTCTATTTCTAACCGTTGCCATTTTGCAGCTCAATCACTGGATTCACTTAAGGAAATTATAGGCTTGATTGGGAACCTACCTTCTCTGCTTCCAACGGCTAGTCCCTTGATTGAGAAGTCTATATATACTCGAATGTTTGATAATGTTGGGATTACTTTTGTAGGAGCTATTGCGGTAAAGGGCATAGCACTAGGTTTGCAAAAGGGTTGACACAAGTTGAGGCAAAGGTTCAACTGGTGTCAAGGCAGAAAGGCTTTTCTTTGTTCATTTTGTTTACTTCTTCTTCTTGCGTGTTCTGTGTTAATTTGTGGTTGCGATTTATTCTTCAATAAAAGGTTTCCCAGACCATATTCTGGGACGTGGAAGTACACCATTGCACTTGGGCGAACCACGTTAAAAAACGGACTGTGTCTTCTCCATTTCTGCTCTACTCTTGCACTCTGTTTTCCAGAACTCTGTTCTTCTCGACGCTGTGTAGCTGAGCAGCAGAGTTGAGACTCTGTCACTTGGGTCGGGTTGCTACTCTGCTGTTTGGGTTGTAACTAAAGGAAGTGTTGGGCTGAAAGACTCTCAATAGTCTTACCAAGCCCAACTGATTCTGTTCCTTAAACCTGGGCCGGTTCAAGACTTTGGCCCACTTCATATAACCCAAACCGAGAGACTCAGTCATTCCCATTCACCCAAATCGATCTCTTCCCCTTCTCTCTGGAACTCGTCCTCTCTGAAACTCTCTCTCTCTTCGAACCCTAATTCCCAAATAGATCGAGTTCTTTCTCGATTACACCTTTCTTCTCTCCTGCTCTACCTTATGGTTGTAGTTCTAAAGCTATGCTGAAGTTCATTTCCGTCGTCTGCAGTAGGTATATTATTTGTCTTACAGACAATAGCTTTGCCCTGAAGGGATACTCTTGAAACCTGGCAGCTTTCTGAACTTGTACTCATTTTAGGATATCTCAATTTACTTTCACCTTCTTTCTTTTAGGCAAAATACACTTCTATATCCATAACTTTCACCTTTGTGACAAATATATCCATAACTATCGAAATACATGAAATACCCAATTTCGATCTTCCATTTAACGGCGTTAAGTAAATGGATGACTGTACTGACGGGAAGGCTGAGTTGGCGTTGTCAGCGTCCCCACTAATCCACGTGGACAAAAAAAAAAAGAAGAATAAAACACCGAAAACCACTCTAGCCTACCATTTTCACTTTCTTCTCCAACCCTCTTGCTCGTTCATCTCCCTTTCTTCCCTTCCGCAATCTGGATCTAGGGTTTTCCCTTCCGCTTCTCTTCTCCCCGGCCCCTCGTCGTCGACACTTTCCTCCACCACCAGCAGCTTAAAGCCTTAACATCACAGCTTGAACAGAGACACATACAAACAACAGTTCACAGATCGAAAACCCTAGCTCCACCGCTTCCCTCCCACCCCCGCCGTCGCCGACAACCTTTTTTTTCGTCATCGAATCATATTACTAGCATCTTAATCCTTAAACACGATTTGAGCCTTAAAAGGAAAATTTCCCCCCCTTCCATCTTTTCCTTTTCTCTTGTTTTCTTTCTCTCTGCTGAGAAACTTGTCGATCGATTCGATGTGGACGAAGGCCAGGACGATGACGAGACTTGGGTTTCCGATTGACTGACTTTTGGGATTTGACCGCTTGAAAAAGGAAACAAGTCTCCACTGAAAACCTAGGCTTTAAAAGAAAGGAAATCGAAACCCCCTTGACCGATTTTGTCGGTGAAGAGATGATGGCGAAATCGGCGGTGGTGTATAGAGGGGAGGAGTTGATGGGGGAAGTAGAGATTTACGCGCAGCAAAAGGAAGGAGAAGTGGTGGTGGACGGAGAGAACAAGAGCTTCAACTTGAGGAACAAGAACAGGGTAATTGACGAGATACTGGTTTCCGGCAGGGAAATCAGAATAACCCACTTCTCCCCGGCGAGTGAGAGGTGCCCGCCGCTGGCGGTGTTGCATACCATTACCTCGACTGGGATACTATTCAAAATGCAGCCCAGGAATCCGCCGCTGCCTCAGCAGCAGCAGCTCACGTCGCTGCATTTCCTGCACTCCACACTTATCCAAGAGAACAAGGTAATAGCAATTCAAACCTAAGGAAGAGCTTTAAAAGAAACTTGGGAAATGACAGATTGTTAACTGAGGGCACGGTGAGGGTTGCTGTCGGAGGGAACCCTTGGATCGGCGGCGGCGGGCAGCAAGCTCTTCTCCAGCGCAGCCGATTAGAAAGAAGGTAGGAACCCTAATTCGAGTTTGAGAAAAAGGGGGTGGGAAGGGAGTCCTCGACTGTAAGGGGGCAAAATTGATGACATGGCGTCCACGTGGAAAAATTTGCTGACGTGGAGCTTAGGTGGGAGATGGGTATGGTCCTACTCACTGTTCCGTTACATTTACTGACGCCATAACAAACGGCGTTAGAGTTTGAAACGGAAATGGATAGATTTGTCACACGATAGTACAATTTTCTGGGTATTTCATGTATTTCGATAGTTATGGATATATTTGTCACAAAGGTGAAAGTTATGGATATAGAAGTGTATTTTGCCTTTCTTTTACCATGAAACTTTTAAGTTTTCCATACTGTTTCCAAGAGAGCAGTAACTCCAGTAGCAGATCTGCTGTGGTCCCAAATAAAAGAGAGAGAAAAGGAGCTGTCCTTTCCATGACTACTCCTGTAAACGTATTGAGCTTCATTACAATAATTTATTTGGCCATCATCTCTCAGCACTCAGCAGTATCATTAATCCATTCCAGTATTTAGGGCTGGAAGTTTGGTACCGGTATTTGGGATATACCGAATACCGTACCGAATTTGTCTATATTTGGTATTACCGAATACACGTATTATTTTGTGGGATTGGAATTGTGATTGAATTTCAATTGTTATTTGGTATTAGGGATTACGGGATTGGGATCGGTATATACCGAAATACCGATCAATACCGAAATATAAGCTAGTGTGTATTTAATCCTCTCTACTAGACTCTCTCATTCACTACTACGCGACCATCAACCACCAAATTCGTCATTTAATTATTCATAGATCATTATATCACTATTTCACACTAGTATTAGTCGTCTCTCAACCTCAAACTCGTCAAATTAAAGATTATCAATTACAAGAATTTGAGATGTTAGCTCTAGGCAACTCAAGACTATTTGCTTAGTCTCTTTGCCCTAAACTAAACAATAAAATCTAATTTATATATTTAATTATTAATTGTAAAGGTAATTAATTATGTATTCGATAATACCGATTGGGAACCGAGGTACCGATTGGGATACCGAAATTATTTAGGGATTGGGATTGGGATACCGAAATTATTTAGGGATTGAGATTGGGATTGATTTTAAAGTATAATTTGGTATTTGGGATTTCGGTATTTGGTATTGGGATACCGTACCGATTTTAAAGTATTCTTCTACAGCATGATTACATACTCTTCCCTTTGTTGCAGAGACACAGATCTGTTGACCAATTACAACCCACCATTTCGCACCTTGAAGACAGTACTTGACCTGTATTTCCTGCCCAAATGGAAGAGATGAAACTATTTATATATTCCTCGGTTTCTTTTCTTGTCAACAATTTGACCGAGAACAAGGAACTCCAACACAAACACAGCTTCATTTGAAACACAGTACATAAACGGATCCCGACTAGCTGCAGAAATCTTCGTGTCTCCAGTCGCCTGAATAAGCAATCGATCTCGAAAAAAATGGAAATGAAATGAGATCATGAAATCTAACACGTTGTCACATAGATCACGCAAGGTGAAACCAGTTCTAGGCAAACAAACATGGTTCAGTTGGAAAACACAACTAGGAAAGCACACTATTGCTTCCCTGAGGTCCTCTTGCGGCCACACAATTATGTTCAACACTTATCTGTCACCCAACTCTATCAGATGACAAAAGCTACATGACCCTTTAAATGGGAAAATGGATTCGGACTCGACCGAAAGTGGCTGCTAGAATGCATCATTTGTAGCAGTAACCAACGAGGAACAAAGCTATTTCCTTGACAATGCAAGAAATGCTGATCAAATATCATGTTTATGCATCAAGTTGGCCAAGATCCCACTCTTAGACATGCTGAAACTGATTCCATAATTGCAACTGGTGCAAAGGTCTCTACCAGTTGTCAGTTCAAGCAGATTCAGGAATTTATCCCATATACAATGTGGATTGTGGTGGATATGAAAAGCGACGATCACACCGTGTTTACACCTAAAATATTTTTTGCCTAAATTCGATGCCGCGGGTAAAAAACGGTGTCGTTTGGAGTTGAGCGGTGTCGCGGAGAGTTAAAACGGTACCGCGAAACAGAAAAGCGGTACCGCAAGGAAGCTCAGCGGTACCGCGACACAGACAACGGAACCGCCGGAAAATAAGATGGGGCCGCGCGTTTAGTTGGTGTTGGAGAAGGAGTTTTGTTTACAATTAATTAATATTTTTATTCCTTGTTGGAAGGGGAAAATCGGTACCGCATGGAGATAAGCGGCATCGCGGAGAGTTAAAACGGTGTCGCGGATTTAAAAACGATGCCGCGAGAGCCTGGTAAGCGGTACCGATTAAATAAATAAAAAACCATATTAGGTAAGTGACCAAAATTCGCCAGCCCAATGCGAGTGCAGACTCGCGGCGGTTCCATGAATTGATATTTTTTCTTGGTTATGTTAGCGGTGTCGTTTAATTAAAAACGGTACCGCGAGCAAGCCCAACGGTACCGCTGTACTAGCAAACGACAGTGTTTAAATATTTAAACAATGTCGCGAAAAAAAAAACAAACGGAGCTGTTTGGAGAAGAACAGTGCGGTGGTGGATAAAGCCGCGAGCTAAACAACAGTGCGGTGGAGAGAGATGTCGCGGTCGCGAATCTAGCGGCATTGCTAGTGCGACAATGCCGCGAAGTTCAATGATGCCGCAAAGCCAACATCGTGGAGTTCAACGAAGGCCATCGACTTTGTGTGGTCAACGACGCCGAGAGATCAACAATCTAGCGGCGAGTACGCAGTGATGAGGGTGAAACAACAATGTTGTTTTAATCGATGGCGGTATCGTGATTCGAACCATGGTACAAAGTTGATGTGTGTGCACGTGACTTTTACACAAAGCAGAAAGAGGAGATCAAGGCAGTTGAGACACGTGGGATTTCAGGACGGAGCAGTTGAGGAAGCAGTTCCACAGAGCGTGAAGACTACGAAGATGCTTTTGAATAAAGGCAACAGAGCAAGGAGAGAGGAAGGAAACCAAAAATCAACACAGAACAACTCTGTCAAACTTATCTTTTTCTCTGTAACTCCTTAGCGAAGCTCTCCTTCCAGGAAGGATCTCCATAGTCATAGTCGTAGCGTAGTCGCGGAGCTCTCCACAGGAATCTCCATAGGAGTAGTCGTAACGTAGATTCCTCCAAAACTCAAACACCCTCGTTCGAACGTAGTTTGGAGAGGTGTGAACCGTAGTCACAGTCGTCTTGATTAGAAGTCAGTGGCGCATCAATTCGATCAAATCAACATCGTCGCTTGGCACGCCGACGGTGGTATTTGGTCAGAAGACAGTGGTGCATCCGTTCAATCGGCACCGCAAGAGTTTCCCCCGCGAAATATTAAATCAACATCGCCGGGAACGAATTCGGCACCGGCGGTGGCATTTGGTTTTTTCGGGGAAACATTTTGGCACGCCCGGTGGGATACGTGTGTTTGAAGTGAAATATGGCTCTGCGGCATGGAAAAAACAATGTTGATCTTCCACAAGAATCTGTGAAGGTGGAGCGTGTGGTCGGCATTGAAGTTGACCAAGCAGAGGAGGCAGATAGACATATCAGTTGGATGAAGGAGCGGCCCCAATCCATGTCAAGCATCGATGGGCATGTTGCACTCCTGTCTCTTCGTCGATCTGTAGAAGAGTATTACCGGCAGGTACATCTCTATTTTATCTCTTTAAATAAGCCTTGTGATTCTCTTGGAAGACATATGGATAAATTTTTTGAGATGATAGATGAACATGTTTCCGGTATTGCCAATAAGGATTCACTTAAACTTGTGGCTAAAACAGTGGCGTTAGGGCCCAGCAATTCTCATGTTGGTTCTCCTGTGAACACTATTGTTTTGAAGGACTGGAAAGTTAGAGCGGTCTTGCGAAAGCCACAACAAAGAACAAAATTTAAACGTGTTTATAATAAGTTTCATAAAATTAGGAAGAACAACTGTGATATCTTGAAAGATGATAAATTTTACAATGTTGTTCAACCTAAGCCGCTCGGGGGGCATGCCATCCCATCTCGTGGTAGATTGAAGGAGAAACAACACCGTAAGTGGCAAATAAGTTTGCCACATCCACCTTGTTCTAGGAAAAGTCAAACTAGGGTCACCACAGACACTACTCAAGATGGAGGTGGTGATCACGTGAAAAAACTCAATGCTGCGAAAGTTGGTATTGCTCAACCGATTCCTTCGTGTAAATTGTCACCAAAGGCTCCACTGAGTGGAAAGGGGGGCAAGTTTAATCGAGCCCGACATAGGGTTGCCACACCAGTGCTGGCTGGGAACAAATCCATGAGTGGTGGTCTGGGGGGCAAGGCCAATGCCAAACAAACTCCAAACTCACGTGGAAGTTCAAAATATGCAAAGTTGTTGTGCGATAAGTGCAAAGATCATGGTCGTGGTAAACAAAATACCAACACACGTGTTGATGGAGCTAGTAAATCTCGATGCTCAAACTCCCAACAACATTGTGAGAGTGTACAACTGACAAAATCGGACCAGTCTGAGCAGGCAATGCGGCATGGTCGACTTGGCAAGACGAAGATGTCAAAAAATGTGAATGTCTTGCCAAGAGCGAAAAATACCGATGATTTTTCATGTCAACGATCAAAACTTATGGCTGAAGTAAAGCCAAGTCAAGCTTGTAGGATCTCAAACAAGGATGATCGAGATAGACGAGCTAAAAAGTTTCAATCCAGCACCGACTTCAAAACTTCTCGGTCGTGTGTAAAGCCAGTTGTGAAGAGTAATGGCGTTCACGGATGGCTTGTTTGGTTCGATCCATGGAGTTGGCAGTGGGTCTGGACCTTTGGCGTGATGGTTTATGCCAAAGTCTAGCTTGTTTTTTTATTTAGCTATAAAAAAATAATGTGGCTAAATTAAGCCACACAATATGTTAAAAAATATATATATATAAATCAAGCGGCATTGTTAAGAAGAAGCCACTACGTTGTTGGCGGTAGTTCAAGATGGTCAGCAGTGTTGTTTTCTCTTTTCTCAATAGTGTTGGAGGGATGCATAACGCTGTTGTAACAAAAGTGTTTTATTTAAAAATAATAATAATAATAATAAATGTTGCCAAGACAATACGGCTGAAAAAAAATTTGTTTGGCAAATAGCATTGCTGAAAGAATGGCTTGCGAGCCACCATGGAAAAAAAAGGCTTGCGAGCCAAACTCCGCAATGTTGCGGAAGAGAGAGAAAGTGCAAACAGCTTTGTGAAGTTTATCGTAACTTTGCGAGGAAAAAAAAAAAAATTTAGCTCTGCCGCTGTTGCAAACAGCCCTGGCGGAGAATAATATAAAAAAAAAATTTGCAGGGCTGGTGCTAGCAGCGCTGATAAAAATAAAATAAATAAAACATATATATTTTCTCAGTTCCGGGCAAAGAAGCCGCGAAAAAAAAAAAAATTTCAGCTCTGCCGCTGTTTCCCAACAGCTCTGGCGGAAAGATATAAAAAAAAAATTTTTAAAAAGAGAGACTCCCAACCCTGCGGCTGTTCCCAACAGCCCTGAAAAAAAAGTCTCAGCGCTGGCGGAAATTTGACAGGCCAGAATTAAAAAAAAAAAGGAAGTAGAGGCGGCCAAAACAGCGCTGATGAGGGGAACTCCCAGCGCTGCGTCCAACAGCCCTGCATAGAAAAAAAATTTGCATGAGGAGAGCAACAGCTCGGATAATAATAATAAAATAATAAAAAAAAATTAATAAAATAACCAACACTGTCGTTTACCCAAACAGTGTTGCAGAACTTTGGTGGCGCTAGGGATGGCAATGGGTCGGGTCGGGGACGGATAGTGCATATCCGTTACCCTACCCAAAGTAGTTCGGGTTTTACCCATACCCATACCCACATAAGAAACGGGTAGAAAATTCAAACCATGCCCATACCCGTTCGGGTTTCGGGTATCCACGGTTAACCATGGGTAATGGTTTCTCTTTATAACTTCAACCAATATAATAATATTCACACGTATTCTCACGTTACGTTAGACGAAAAGTACGACAAATGTTCACTAGAATGAACAAAATTAATTAAGACAACAAAATTTCAAAAAAATATTATATTTATATGCTAAACAAAAAATATGTTAGAGAAAAATATTGATTATTTCTAGACAAAATACATATGCTTGTGTATAATCGGGCGGGTTCGGGTTGGATAGTGAGAAAACCATGTCCACCCATTACTCGCAATATTCGGGTTCGGGTTTTACCCATACCCACTAAAAGTCATTCGGGTTCGGGTTTTACCCTACCCAATTAGGTCGGATTCGGGCGGATATCCACGGTTACGGATATTTTTGCCATCCCTAGGTGGCGCTACGGAAGATATATTGGTTTTCTGCGAATAAGCCAATTTTAAATAGAAAAATAAAAATAGCAATCGAGAAACAACGTTGTTGTTTTTGGCTCAAACAACACTGTTGTTTAGTTTTCGACGCTGTGGTATTTTTATTTATCTTCCTTGTTCCTTTGAACAACCCTGTTTGGAGAGGATCACACTTGGTTTTTTTTTAGCCTAAGTTCTCGCCGCAATAATGCTTTGGAGAGAACATATGGCAAGCCACGGTGCGGCAGTGACCTGCAATGTCGAGAGATATTTTACAGCAAAAAGGACAAAGTTTGCAACTTTACATGGCCATGCTGAGATAGGTGGGATTTCCGCCAAATTAGTGGCTTGGGGGCAATAATGGTTACATGTAACTTGGTAGCTGTGACTAATTTGGCAATGCTGCCTTGTGAATTTTTAGTGGTTGAGTTGCAATTTGTTTAATATTTTAGGTGATTAAGTTGGGTTAACAACTTAGTTCATAAGAATTGATTCTTATAAACTAAGTTGTGGGGGGCATTGTTTACACCTAAAATATTTTTTGCCTAAATTCGATGCCGCGGGGAAAAAACGGTGTCGTTTGGAGTTGAGCGGTGTCGCGGAGAGTTAAAACGGTACCGCGAAACAGAAAAGCGGTACCGCAAGGAAGCTCAGCGGTACCGCGACACAGACAACGACAACGGCGGAAAATAAGATGGGGCCGCGCGTTTAGTTGGTGTTGGAGAAGGAGTTTTGTTTACAATTAATTAATATTTTTATTCCTTGTTGGAAGGGGAAAATCGGTACCGCATGGAGATAAGCGGCATCGCGGAGAGTTAAAACGGTGTCGCGGATTTAATAACGATGCCGCGAGAGCCTGGTAAGCGGTACCGATTAAATAAATAAAAAACCATATTAGGTAAGTGACCAAAATTCGCCAGCCCAATGCGAGTGCAGACTCGCGGCGGTTCCATGAATTGATATTTTTTTTGGTTATGTTAGCGGTGTCGTTTAATTAAAAACGGTACCGCGAGCAAGCCCAACGGTACCGCTGTACTAGCAAACGACAGTGTTTAAATATTTAAACAATGTCGCGGAAAAAAAAAAAAAACAAACGGAGCTGTTTGGAGAAGAAAACGACACCGCGGAGCTTGAAAACGATATCGTGTGAGGAATCAGCAATACCGCGGTGGTGGATAAAGCCGCGAGCTAAACAACAGTGCGGTGGAGAGAGATGTCGCGGTCGCGAATCTAGCGGCATTGCTAGTGCGACAATGCCGCGAAGTTCAATGATGCCGCAGAGCCAACATCGTGGAGTTCAACGAAGGCCATCGACTTTGTGTGGTCAACGACGCCGAGAGATCAACAATCTAGCGGCGAGTACGCAGTGACGAGGGTGAAACAACAATGTTGTTTTAATCGATGGCGGTATCGTGATTCGAACCATGGTACAAAGTTGATGTGTGTGCACGTGACTTTTACACAAAGCAGAAAGAGGAGATCAAGGCAGTTGAGGAAGCAGTTCCACAGAGCGTGAAGACTACGAAGATGCTTTTGAATAAAGGCAACAGAGCAAGGAGAGAGGAAGGAAACCAAAAATCAACACAGAACAACTCTGTCAAACTTATCTTTTTCTCTGTAACTCCTTAGCGGAGCTCTCCTTCCAGGAAGGATCTCCATAGTCATAGTCGTAGCGTAGCCGCGGAGCTCTCCACAGGAATCTCCATAAGAGTAGTCGTAACGTAGATTCCTCAAAAACTCAAACACCCTCGTTCGAACGTAGTTTGGAGAGGTGTGAACCGTAGTCACAGTCGTCTTGATTAGAAGTCAGTGGCGCATCAATTCGATCAAATCAACATCGTCGCTTGGCACGCCGACGGTGGTATTTGGTCAGAAGACAGTGGTGCATCCGTTCAATCGGCACCGCAAGAGTTTCCACCGTGAAATATTAAATCAACATCGCCGGGAACGAATTCGGCACCGGCGGTGGCATTTGGTTTTTTCGGGGAAACACACAGTTTGGGATTTCCATATTCAGTGATGATTATATCATCAACATAAACTAGATAGCCATTGTGAGTTGCACGTCCAAAAATGGTATACAATACTTCTCTAACCGTAGAGAATCAACAACAAACAAAAAGAATACAGAAAGAACAGAGTATCCATGAGAACCAACAGTAATCATGGGTCTAAATAAGGTAATCATGGGTGTAGCACTGTCAAACATGAATGATGATACGAGGGTGGAGGTGCATAAGCAAAAGACAATCGAATTTGGTTATGTAAGTGCTTGTTGCGGAGAACCAACAGTAATCATGGGTCTAAATAAGGTATTAAAGCAATAGTCTTTAGATTAAACCAAATGCAACCAGACTAACAAAAGCCTTCCCGAAGCATTGGCACTTCTCAAATCAAGATTATACCATCCCATTCATCCACTAAACTAAAAACCAGTAGTCTCATAATCATCGATAACCACTCAAGGTGGCAGGCACAACAAATTCCCATTCCAGACTGACAGTAACTCCAGCAAATCAATCGTCCTTAACCCCTCAGAATAGTCACTTTCATTTGGCCATCGGAGATGAGCTCAAACCGGCAAACATCCCCTGGTTTGAGAGAGTTGTCCCTGGAGAAAGCGGGCCACCCGCCATTAAACGTGCCCTGTTCACGTCCATGACCACTTCGCGGATAAAAAGGCAAAGGACAAGGGCCACGAGCCGAGCCCCTCATCACCGAAAACCATCACAGTACGATTTTCAGGCATCATGTTTTCGAACACAAAATTTGTCGGCAGATGCTGCACATTCAAAGGGATAGAGAAAGCCTTCAAATATGGTTATTTGTAACTTGCTTGGAAAATATGAAGGTGAAATCGTTTGATGGAATGAATGAACCTACCATGAAGCGATGCTTCATGTAATATTCACTCATGGTGATGGAGAAGTTTGGATTCTCTCCAACTGTGAAGGCATTATCCCTCCTTGGTTCCGGTATTGCTACATCGAATTCAACCGAGGGTTTGAGCCTGTGGAAGCATATGTAAAGTGCATCATCAAATGAGAATACAAGCATTCAACTCTAACTCTATTGACGCAGAACTACCTACTTAGGAAATTCCTAAAAACTGACGGCAATGTGGAAGACCTAAATGTTACCTCTCATTTTTGTTCCCATTGGATGATTTGGGGTCTCAACTGGAAAAGCCAGTTTCCCCTTTCTCTTCTCTTCTGCACCACCCTTCTTGTTCTTCACTTGCTTGAGCTTTCCTGCAATAGATGGTGTTAAATGGACAAACAAATTTCTGACTTAAACCTTTTAGACTTTAACTGTTCTCAATAGATTCATACCGTCAAATTCCGCAATTCTTCCAGTTCCAACATTCTTCTGACCTTCCCTATGGCCTTTCTCTTTCCCCACATCAATTCCCTCCTCAACTTTGACATCATTGAACAGCCTTTCAAACTCATTTACATGCTTGAAATTGTACTACTTCTCACTCGCAGTGGGATCGAACACCATTACAAGAAACAAGCTGTCTTGCTCAAGCCTGAAAACCACAATATCACCTTGCGTATTGAGAACAGCAGAATATACAGCAGTGAAAGTTAGAGTTGATCACATAGAGACATACTAAGGTAAACAGGTAGAGAGGGAAAATGATCACATACTAGCAGGGAAAGTTGGAAAATATTCTTACAATTTTGGCATCTTTCAGCATGAAATCAAGCATGACTCTGAAGAAGTGAGGCTTCATCTTCTCCATATCAGAAGCATTTCCCCTGCGTATCAAGCCAAAGGTGGTTGATGTGCTCTTCATTTGGCTACCATCCTTCATTCCAAAGCTCTCCATGTTGTTTGCCGTTTGCCCTTATCTCCTTTGCCTTCTTCTCTCCTTTATCTTATGGTTTCACCTGTATATACTATTTACTGAACCTTTATGTGTGCTCTTTTCTCACAGAAGTCCTAAAAGATCATATCTTTTGCCCTGCAGGTTCGGTTTAATACTCTGAAGATCATAGCAAGGTCCCTCCTTTTCCCGTTCCTTACATGAGCTGTCCTTTAACTTGTACTAGGAAGGAAGCCCGCGCTTCGCGGCGGGGAGGTTATATTGGGAAAATGTAGAGTTTTCAGTTGAAATTTGGAGATTTTTGTGCACGTTAATAGTTTTTCTGTGCATATCAGATACACAAACTTATTAAATATTGTAAGGCGGGTGTTACCATATAATGGAGCAAGACACATTGGTTGGTGTTAGATTTATTGATTTGGAAAGTACAGCTTAAATATTTTGCTGTTTTGCATTGGATGTGGTTTAGAAGAGTGTCATTTGGTGATGGTGGGGTAAGTGAAAGTTACCTAACCGCTACTTGAAATTTGTGGAGATATTTGCATTTCCCCTTGAAACTTCAAACAGCAGTACAAAAGGAGTGTTAGTTAAATAGGCAGGAGGGTCGAAAAGCATAATTGCATGTCATGCAAGCACTCACAAGAGCAGAGGTAATATGGTAGATAGTTGATCAGAGTTTTGCCTATTAATTTTTTCCCTGGATAGATACAGGAAAAGATTTATGTTTGTCAACATCTTAGCACAATTACTTTTTTCACAGGTAAGGACTGTTTTGATGAGTCTATTGCTGAGGCGGGCTGTGGTCGACTGCAAAAAGGATGGTAAAGTCTAGAGGGGTTTCAGGCAAATATCCAGGTTTAGGAAGTTGAACATCAAACGAAAACCAGCATCCATTCATGGCCACAATTTCTGTAGGAAAATATCCATGGTGTTGGGGGTGACGCACTAATAGTTCATCAACTGTAATCCCAAGCAAATATTCAGCGGTCTTTCCAAGTATGATAAAGCACGCCGAACCAATAGTGTCTCCGAGAATCAAATTGATTTTGTAGCTGGAAAAATGTATTAGAAATTCAGGGTTCAGTTGTTCGTGGGTATTGTAATGTGGGAAAAAACGCTGGATGCTAAAATAACCAATTTTGGGTTTCTTTAGGTATCAACTGGCCATGTTCATCACACCAAAAATCATTAGTGCCAGGAAACTCCCTAGTTGTCTTAAAACAAAAGGCACATCCTAAGTAAAACCACGTTCGTGAAGACTTTGCAGGGAGGACTTGTGCTAAGCAACGGTATTGTGTAGCATGCAGGGAAATAAAACAGGTGAGCAAAGTTAGTTAGGCAGGCAAGCACTTTGTTGGTTTAAGGGAAAAAAGGACTGTAAAAACGGTACCAGGAAGTGGTCAAGCAGGCAGATTAAGGCATTAGTTATAGGGAGGACAATGCTTGCGAATTTAAGCAAAGCCAGACAATCTGACAAAAAAAGGGAATGTTACATCATAGGATTGTGAAACCAAGCGGAATTCAGGTAATCGATTGTTGTAAAGTGAAGAGCCTTGTTGTTCGACATGGTCGTGTATGGCGATACCACGTCCTGATAACTTCATGGCGACCAACTCGTTTGAGGTGTAGAGGTCGAGTACGCACCTCAAACGAAATTCTTGGAATAATGCGGCTGCTGCATCGTGGTTGAGGAGAAAGTAATTGGAGTTTGTCTCGCCTTGTACTACGATGAAAATGTAAAAGGTGTGAACAAAAGTATAAAAACTTCAGCATAGCAAGAAGTTGTATTTCAAGAGTTGTTGGATTTCCAGTTATTTAACTCAAGAATAAATGTATCAATCTAATCAAAGAACCTACCATTGGTTTCTAGTTATGGCTGGCTGGTCTTTCCGTTGAACTGGAGCTTCTCCTTCAGACTGGTTAGTATCCAATTTCAGCAACTCTGCCACACCAGTAGTTCTGTTGAGACAACAAATTCATCTTCTGCAAATTTTGTTCCACCATTGATAGCAACTTCAATTGCAGACACCTATTTATAAACATAAACAAAAAGGGCGGATATCTCAGGCAAAAAACTACATGAAACCTGATAAATCTAACAATAAGTCGATTGAACTTATTAGACCGACTCTCCTGGCAGGTTTACCAACCTCTTCATCAATAGCTCGAGCAGCTTCAAGATCTCCTTGGTTTCCTTCACTTCAGACCTCGAAGGCTACTACTCAACTTCTTTCATGTATGCAAAGCATTTGTCAGGTAGCACACCATCAACCTATCCAAGTTCTTCATTCAAATTAGCCGTTGTAGGCTTGCAGCACCTGTTCGAATCCTTGTGACACAGCAGGACAATCAGAACTGAAATAATAAATTGGAGAATCTGATTATGGAAGTATAAATAGCTCCACAGCTGGTCTACCGTAGTAACCTTGACGGGATGATAAACCTGGCTGCGTGTTTTTTTTTTATGAGCATCCAAATTCAGTAGCCCCAACGGCCCATCCACTCAGCCAAATCACCGGCCCTAGTTATGTAAACCTTTAATTCAGTAGAATAACAGTTGTAATCATGAGGCATTCGAACTTTACCGATAAATGATGGCCACATAGATTCTCATCTTGCTAATTATACTTATCTTATCAAATTTCGTGGCTTGAAATCAACCAGCTCTGACCAACTTGATCTCCTCATCTAAATTTGTAATCTGCAGCATCACTTCACTATCGCCACCATGCAGGAAAAAGAAATTATATTCAAATACAGTAAGAGGTCATTGTGTCATAGTTTAAATCGAAACTGCGGAGCTGGTCCATGACGTGTGATAGCTTTCCTGACAAATTTAAGGAGTACTATTAGTTCCACTAAAGCAGAAGATGATGCTGATGGATGTCTGGTGTGATCTTTCACCTGTATGGAGCAATGGGATTATAAAGGATAAGAACAACATATATATGATGTTAAGCATTGCAAAATGAAAGAATTATTTCGTAAAGTCACAAACCCAAATTCTGTTATCTATTGAAATTGAAGGCTAAATGTACACACAGCCTGCAACCTGTAGAGAGCATTGAACATGCAAACAAAGACGTACAATATAAGTTCGCAATTACAAAACAGAACTTTTGGTAAGCAACTTTCACTACGCACAAGCAGTATACCATTGGGTACAATGAAAGACCCCACAAACAGTAACAGAAAAATAATACTTGCTGGTTTCACTCGCAAACTCCGAAGTCCTAGACCAATAATTCTGATCACATGAGTACCATTGCATGCTTCCATGAATTTGATTGCAACCAAATAGCATAATCTAATTGACTACAATCCAAACAAATTCTCAAGACAAAAACATATTCAATTCCTGGTAAATCCCTGCACAATTAACCACCCTCACGGTTCAGAACTTGACACTACACTATCAATAAAAAAATCAAAACATGAGCACCATAAACCCTCAGGCCAATCGAGGAATAGAAAAGCTAGCTTCCACGGAGCAAGAGAATCAAATACCTCGGCATGGGTGGGAATGAAAGCGAGACTTGTTGAAATTGGGGCGCTAGGAGCAGTGCTCCAGCTGCTGCCAAATCTAGGACTTCATCAGTAGTTGAAGGTGCAATCAGAAGCTCCAAGAACGCGCAGATCTCCTTCACACCACCTTCTTGCTGCTGTCAAGAGGTGCCTTATTACAGCTTCCCCAAGTTTGCACCAAATGTTGTCATGTTGCTATCGTTCGTGGATTCTACAGGTGGCATGTACAAATCATTTCAAATAGGATTCAAAGAATGAGCAATAACATAAATATAGATTCATACAGCACTATCCAGTTCGAATAGTGGACTATAGACTCTAATACTTGGGAACTGGAGAAGAGGACCCGTAAATTAGAGTAGCAAAGAAAGCAAGTAAATGGAAATGGCAAGTAAAATGATTTTTGGTACGCTCAAATGAAACCACATATAAGAGAACTAAATGAACAATGCAAAAAGCGAACACGGACGCAAAATTTCTGGGGATAAAGCGAAAAACAGATTTCATTAGACACTACCATAAAACAGAAGCATAACATCCAGATTCTAGAAACTGAAGCCAGTCATCACAAAACAAACCCAGCTTGCAATCCCCGTCCTGGATTTGGACGGGAGGAAGCAACATGAATGGAATTGTGGAAATTGGAGAGGAAAGAGCACATGTGAACATTAACAGCAGGAGGGAAAACTACTTCAAAGGAAATCCAACGAAACCAAAATGGGGATGAAAACAATGTACCTATTCCTTGCTCAAGATGTTTCTGAGTTGGGATTGAGAAAGTGACATACTTGTTCCTTCCCAGATTTGATTATGAACTGTGATTGAAAATTTGAATAGACATGAGTATGAGAAACAAAGAGAAAAAGCAATTATCGGAGGTGGGAGGAAAGAAACATAGAGAAAAAGCAACCGTCGACAGCTGACCATGTTTCCTCTTTCATGGCTATATATCATCGAACTGTCATCAACATGAGAATCTCTGAAGAGCAGAACTTTGACATCTCAAAGCCGAAGAGAGAAGCTTCTCCTTCGCCCTTTCCTTCATCGACATTATGAATTTTCTCAACCGATAGGAGCAAAGAAAGAAACGAAAATCAGAATGAAAGTAAACAACTAAAAGAGGTCTGAACCCCCCAGCTCTCAAACCAACAGACCTAATGTAATTAGGAAGGATTTTTACTACATTAAGAAGTGGTATTACCATGAAAGACGAAGTTTATATTGAAGCAGTATGTTAGAGACCTCTCACCAAATCCTAATTCCTTTGTCCATGTTTCATCTGTATGCTGTTCTCCCACCTACTCTCACCAAATCCTAATTCCTTTGTCCATGATTCCAATACCCCTTGTAGTGCAATAAAAGCATCCACCAACTTCATCTCTGTATAGGCCCTCAACATTCCTTCCTGTGTCACTCTTGATTCCATAGACGACTTCGTTTCTGCACTGGTGTTGTCAACGATGCCTCGTGTTAGGATAATTCACTAATTTAAAAATCAATCAATTAGAGTATGTAATGAAATTATAATAGAGGTCTGGGAATTGTAGAAGATGTCAGTAACAAAGTTCAAAGTTACAGGAAACCAGAAATGTATCTCCCAGATGCACCGCTCTACCATTTGAAATACATCTTAGTGCAAGTATTCAGTTTTGTTTATTTGTATCCTATTGTAGATCATTAACAAAAGTGCAGGATACAGTTCATTCGAGTACACCATCTAAAGGATAAACTGGCAAATCAAAGGAACAAATCTAAGGTTGCAAATTTTGCCATTGACAGAAAAGCTAATAAGCTGAAGCTTGAAGATGCAGTTAACAAAAAAGTAGCAAAAACAAAGAACTAATACTGACAGAAAGATAATGGAAAATAAGAATCTAAGCATGAAATAGCTCTGAGAAGGAACTCCATGGCAAAAGCGGTTAATGCTGTGCACTATTCAAGCTTTGAGGAGAATAGAATGAAAATGGAATAATTGGTTTGCTCCTTTTTGGCCATCACCAGTTATTGGATGTGTCTAATGAAAACTGAACTTTTCTTTTTACTTAAGGCTATAATAAAAAGAAAGTCTACATAGCGGGACATTACATGATGAATAAAGGCATGTAATAAAAGGCAGTATTAATTGTTGGGGAGCAACCAACAATGCTTCAGAGTGAGGTTTTTCCTGTTTTACAAGTTGATAAAGTTTATCGAACGATGGGTAATTCCTGCTAGACAAATACAGTTTCAGGTCAGAGAGACACACACATCAAATGCTCTAGCCTTAAGCAACTCTATCCCAAAATCGATTCCACTTTAGTTTAGCTTAATGCTTTCAATTGCAGAATCCTAACAATTTAAGAGTGAATACTTGGCTGCTTTTCATTTTCTTTCTTTCAACCATCACTAATTGTAAATGGTCACCACCTAATAGCTCACAAACAAATTTGATCCAAGACACTATATATATATATATATATATATTAAAAGGCTCAGAGAAGGGTGCAAAGGAACTCCCTTTAAAAAGTGAGTTTCAAGGCCAGAAGCGGAAAGAAGTACAATTTAAAAGTGAGAATACGCTTCATTCGACATCACAAAGACATGTATTAAGAACAACCGGAATGGTGTAAACAAACTTGAATAATAATGTATGATACTCATAAACCATCGAGTGGAAAAAAACCCCAATATATTAGAGAAAGAAACTATGGTCTTGGGTACCAGTAAATGCCGCCAACATTTGAGGAAGAAAACATAAAACCGTAGAATGAAAGGTGACATAATTTTACCCCATTCAAACTTGCATCTGATAATAGCAACAGAAATCTCAACAATGGTTGCGTCCTGGGCACAGAAGAGGAGACACGGGAAAATCTATTAAAATCAAAGGTTCAATAGTGTGAAAAGGAAAGCAGAGAGGTCTGATTAAAATACCACATAGTAGAGCACTCTTCGATCTGGAGGTCTGAAAAGGAACTCCAAAATTATGGGTACAATCTGGAGGGAAATATGCAGAGCAACTGCAGCGAAAAGGTGCAGAATTATGGTCTAAGATAAAATGTATCTCGTTAGGTGGTGTTCCTACTATACAAAGTCAATAGTCAAGGAAGAAAATTCGACCGAAAAGATGAACAGGCATAAGCATGATATATTAACAAAGTTGAACTATAACCTACATCAGCACAGGTCGAAGCCAATCCGAACACAGATTAGAACCGATGGTCAGAGTAGCCACATATTTTGAGTTGCATGTATGAAATTCTAAAAAAGGTCACAGGATTGTGCATGAACATGTTACTGGGTATCCCTGCTTGTACAAAGTGACACGAACCACCACGAAAGAAAACCCCATCAAACTAATCATATTTCGTAGAATCTCTGAACTTTCTTATAAGAAACCAGCAAGCAATCTCAACTGAACGGAAGAGCACCCTTTTCGTTGAAGGCATAAGCAAGTTCCTTCACACCGTAGATCCACAACCTGTCATTCGAGTGCTTGATGGTTGGGATCCCACGACTGCTATCAACCATTTCCATATCATCTTAAAAGATGGAAACTCGCTATTTGCATTTCCCCTAACACATCTCGCACAACATGGACTCATTCAGCAGGAAAATCAAATTCAACAATTTGCAGATACTAAAAGATGGAAACTCGCTATTTGCTGGGAAGATGGACTAATTCAGTAGGAAAATCAAATTCAACAACTTGCAAATGACAAAGTAAGCAAAACACAAAACCACGAATAAAAAGCGAACATAACAGAACCTGCGAAAAAAAGACGTGCTTCATTAGAAAGTACAGTAGACAGCCAGTTTACATGACTTTCTTTTCTTCGATAGAAGACAACCAACGACCGGATAATTGAGAACCAAGCATAAAAGAATTCAATAGATTATTTTGATATGTATGATAGTATTCTAGTAAGTAAATCTTGAAATGATCAAGTACAACAGTTATGGGCAGAGTAGTGAACTGAAAATTCCCATATATAGAATAAATTTGTGTCCAGAATTAACCAACCATAATAAATCATTGACACTATGTATTTGTTCTTCCAAAGCACATGCATAGGGTAAGCATTGTGTTGTTGGGCATATGAACGATTATATTGATAGAAATAAAAAAAAACTGATACTTAAAGCATTTGTGCAGAGAATTAATCTGGATAGCAACATTGAGGTTTTTGTTCGGCAGGCAAACAAAAAATTGGAAACTGAACATGCACGTTGAGCCTTTAAATCAAACAAAAAAAAAACAAAAAAAAACCCAAAATCAGCCAGAGGTACAGAGACAGAGGAAGAACAATGTCCCACCTACAACCTTAAAAAATAATAAAATTTCAAGCCTGTAACTCGAGACTTTCTAAACTTTAGATAGTTGTTTCCATTCAAACATCACAAGCTGAATTAGTGTGAGGTAACATCTAACCTACCAACTTTCATCATGAGACTCTGCAATGGGGTAACTCGAATTAAGTCAACATGGAATCAGCGATTAGTCAAGGAATCAAGGTAGAGTAAACCTTGGACCGAGCTTCTGATATCCTTAAGCAAGGGAAGAGTGAAATGTTGAGCCTGCAATACATTAGATGGAGGTAGAAGTCAGCAATATGAAATGAGTAGTTTAAAGGGCATGGATTGGTTCTGCAACATGTAGAAACAAATATCCAAAAAAGAAGTGCCAAGCAAAAAGTCGGAGACATTAAAGGTTCAGAAATATTCACCGGTAATGCATGTGAAATGCTGACCAAGTACTGTTGCTGAATGTCCCTAAACATTCGTTGCTATTGGCGTTTTAATTCGACAAACTGCTTCCTTGCCACCACCCTCAACATAAATTTCTCATCTGTCGGGGTGGCGCTCTTACATAGAACTTATACGATTAGATTACGTGATAGAAATCTTAATAGAGGCAAACAAAATCGTATAACATGGCGATAACAACTAACATAAGAACACATGTAAACACAGAAGCTACCTGAGTTGAATCCCTCTAAACTAATCAATGTTCATAAGTTACAACACAGAAGATATTAAATGTTAGATTTAACGTGACTACTTCAAATAGGGAGTTGTAACACTTTACTCCAACTGTACATTCGCATGCATACGAAAGAACTCCCCAAAAATGGCACAGATGTATATAGTAATCGGAACCCGCAATCTATAAATCCTTGCATCATTTAGACAAAAGAAAGCTCTCACTCATATTCATAGGAATACTACAGGAATAGAGAAACAAATTCCATAGAACAAATTTTCAAAGTCAAACTACACGCTTGCTCTTGCATTTCATCTCATATAACCACCTTTGACTATTCATTTTCCATTAAAAGTAGTAGTGATATTTTACCAAAAGTAGCCTTTCTCAATTCAACAAAAGATATGTGTATACATGAAACAAGAAACTGATAAAGCACAACAAATAAGGGGAGGTCAAGCACGCCAGTTTAGGAAGTAAGGGCAACAACTCTTGAGGGTACTGAACGCTGGAAGAGTAGCAGATCTGGAAAACACTTGACCATTCAGCGAGAAGCAATACTCACTTCGAAGTCATTGGCTTCATCAATCTTGAAGTCACAGCCTAAGAATCAAACCAAAACTCACCTGTACAATTATTGGATTCATCAACTTGAAGCGACAGCCTAAGAATCAAACCCAAACCAAAATTAGCCATTGGAGACCATAAAGCAAGGTCGCCAAATGATAGCAGATAAGGTACAATGGATGAGGAAATGGTAATTGTAAGGAAAAAACAGTCAGTGAGAAGCAACAAAGCATCCGGCAAAAGGAGCCAACCCAAACTGTAAATGACAATTATTGAAAAAGGCTAGCCAAGGGATTCTTCCCTTGTCTCTCTCATGCGTCATGCCTGCATTTCAAAGATCTACCATAACCTGGGGGGGAAAAAACTTCTCTCAAATTGAGAAAGAACGAAATCAAGGAGGGTAGAAACTAAATCCTAAAAGGAACTAAACCAAATGGCTACAGATCTATCTGCCATTTATTTATCCGGATCTGTATAGCAGGGAGAGATGAGGGGAAACTTAGACAGAACACAGGAGTGTGACACAGTAAAAAATGGACATTTCAGCCGGGGAGGGACAGTCGAAAAGAGAGAGACATGGAAAGATGAACACAACAAACCACCAGTTTTGCTTTCCCTTTCTCAACACATTTATACTATGAAATGAAAGTACTGATCATGCATGCAGCATGACTATCGAACAGAATATACCCAACATTCTAGCAAACTTGAAATCTAAGTATGAACATACATTTCCATCCACCAAATTTGATTTGGTACATTAAATTTCTTAAGCAAGATCGATTGAATTCCATTAAAATAGAACAGTTGATAAAAAGGGCATTGACATAGCAAAAGAGATGAATTAAGGAGCTAACCTTGTCACTAAACTGCAAGTAGAAGAGAGTTCTGATCAGCTTTGTGCGACAGATTGGGCATGTTTCTCTTTGAAGACATCTGCTGACCTACACTCCTCCGATGGCTCGGCCGACATTGGTTCCAGACCTGCAGAAGATTACTCACTAAACTGAGTGGCTTCATGACAAACGAACCCTTGCTAGTTGAAATGTCGAAGTCATGAACATCAACTACTCCATTTTTCTCCCACTACAGCAAGTACACAAACAAAAGTTCAGAAAAGGGGCAGCACACCATAAATCAATACCGCAAGGATCTTAGAACCCTGGCTGAGGCAACCTTTAAGAGCGCTGACAAAATTCTATAATTAATTAGCCCTATGGACCCAGCATAAGCAACAGAAAATGTTGTTAACCGCTAGAGCTCACAATGACATATGCATTACAAAGTGATTAATTGCTGGCGAAAGGTGGTGGAATCGAAGCTTACAATGAGAAATTTTTTTTTTTGAAAGGTGTTCATTGGAGCTCAAAGAACAGTCTTGCAGATGAGTTTACATAAAATGGTAAGCGGTTACCAAGCGAGTGATTGGCAGTGAAAAGGAGACCATGGTAAAATGACGATCTTTGGGTGTTTGATCTCTAGTACAAACACAAACGACGACATCAAGATAACACGGGAACAGAAACTAAAAATCAAGGAAGCAATTTTGACTGATGAGACACAGTGCTCAAGTTAGGTTACGTGTACAGTTTAAAGCAGGCAAAATCTGCACTATCTAGACAGGACCAACAAAATGAAGAGAAATAGAAAGCGATTACCTGCAAGCGACCGTGTACGGAAATGGCCAGGGCTAAACTCCTTTCACCTCTCTCTTACCCGCATCCTCCCTGGCTACTAATGTCGTCTCCCCTGTCGGTGCTTGACATTTCCAGAGAAGGGGGCTGAGGAGACCCACCCCAAGCCGACTTATTACTCCTTGGCTGCACGGGTGCAAAGGGAACATATAGTTAAACCTGCAACACAGAAGAAAAAACCATTAACTTTTCATCCCTGTGATGGATTCATAGAAGTATGCAACATCAATGGCTAATATCAATGAGAAATTTTATGAAATGCATTCTGCTCTCTAGCTCTGAAATCATCAATCCCCAACACTTTTGTCCGTGTAAGCTCACAAATACGCAGCTCAGCCTGCTGGAGATGCAAAACAGTATACAGCAAGTTTTCAAGTAGTGATATCCCCCGCTAAAATGCAAAGGATTCAGGAGAAAACCACAAAACCTATGGGGAACAAAAATGAAAGAAATCACGATTCTCACGACACCCCAAAGCACGTCAACGGAGGCTCACCTGAAGGTCCAACCGAGCAAGAGAACCAACTTGACTTGATCTATAAGGGAAACAAAACATAGGAATCTTTAGCATAAAAGGATCTTATTATCTCCCACCAATTTTTTCCTTTCTATTACTCTACCCAAGATCCAGTTGCAGACGCTGAACGGCAAAATCAAATTCAACAAAACGCAATCATTCTATAAGAACAATTACCATGTTGGAAAAAGTCTGTGAAGGCACTACAATTCCTGTTTCTAGGTAGCACGACATTACAATCATTATCCTGTGGTTGAAACAAACAGATTAAACATAAAAAATAAAATGGACTAAACATATACAACTCGCACAGATATAGCAATGAAGACAACATGACATATATGCAATCACAATTGGCGCAAACAACAAAAATAGGATCAAGATAATTCAAAAGAGCACATGTAGAGTAAACACAGAAGACTTGGGCTGACAGTGTAAGGGATAGAATGGTGAAATGTGTCCATAAACGATTCCATATGTGGTGTAATAAGACAAATATTGGTTAGAAATGCTAGTCTGGATTTTAATCAAAGTGGCCCTACCTCTTGCCCGAGCTGTTTACTCGCATGACCTCTTGCTTCTTCTCCAACCAAAGGCTAAAAGCAAATGAGGAAACAAAAAACTGAGCAAAATAAATAGCCAACAACATGAGGAACATGGAGAATGAAATGGACTAAAACCAGAAGAATATTAGAGAAAATGATCAAATACCGGGTAATAGACCAGGATGAAGTTGAAGGCTACCACACAGCTCCCCAATCCTCTTCACTTGATAATTCTCTGCATCGAAAACACAAATACCCAAGCATTCAGCAACCAGAGGCACAAAGAAAGAAATAAAGCAATCGAAACAAAAATGGCAGATTAACTTGTACCACTTACGTGATCGTAGATCTGCCGGGTTGGAAGGATGAACGGAGATAAAGATCGATTCTCAGAGGCGTAGGAGGTCACACTCTAAGTAAATCGCGAGGACCAGATCAGAAGACAGAAGACGCCGACCCAGTCAAGAAACAAACCCAGAACCCACCGATCTGCCCCTGTTCCTCTGTCCCCATCAGCCTTACACCGGAGAAGAACATCGGAGCCGCTACTTTCTGCCTCTGTCAACTCTACGATTTGTTGGAGAAGAGAAGATGCTCGATCACCCCTGGACGGCATCGATTGGCCAGAGAAATCCACAAAGATATGTGTAGAGATAGGGAGACCTGGGAGATCAAGAAAAAGAATCGGATGAGAGCTACGTTTGAAGAAATGGTTTCTTGTTCTTCCTTGTGATATTGTAGAAAAATTATGAGAGAGAGTAATAGTGAGACACTGACAAGGGAGAAAGGAAGGGCAGAGATAAGGGAGAGCTTTTCTTGCCACCCTCCTTTTGTCCTTCTTCTGCTGCTGCGTGAGAGAGAAAAGGAGTGGAAACTGGAAAGTCTTCTCTACTCCTCGTCATCGCTGGGAGTTGGGACCGTAACTGGCCGCTGGCCTTCCCGTTGCCGCCATCGCCATTCACGTCTCTCCGTCATGCGCGCCGGCTAGATCCTTCCTTCCCTGTCGTCTTCTTGATCGGATCTTCCTTCCTCTTCCTCTTCCTCTTCCTCTTCCTCCTTCTCACGTTACAGGAGAGTTTTCTTTCTGTCCATTTTCTTCTTTTCAAGAGAGAGAGGAGAGTGGGTGAAAGAGAAGGGGTATGCGAGAGAGAGAGAGAGGGGAAGGGCAAGTAAAAGTTGGACAGAAAAACAAAAAAGAGAGAGCTGAGGAAGAAAAGTCTTTGTTGTCAGTAAAAACTAAAAAGCCACTTTACTAAAGTAGTGAAGTCGCTGGCGAAGCAACCCAGGCAAAAAGCAGAGAGAAAAGAGAGAGGAAAGCAATGATTACAAACGAGAACTCAGTAACAATCTGGCAAAGAACAACAGTGTTAGGACGTGACTCTACCAAACAGTAAAGTTGTAACTTGTTCTTTTAAAGAGATAATTGTATCCATTTTAGGATGTAAAGCTTTTGTCCTCACTTTTTTACCACCATCATATTTTGAGCTTTGCTCACTTTTCCCAAGGGTCTGAAACAAAGTGAAATGACTAATGAGCTTTTACTTCTTTCCAACAGCAAATTTCACCATTGTGTCCTTCCATTGATGCCAAAACTGAAACCAAAAGAAACAAGCTTTAACCTACGATAGGACTGATTCAGTCTGCACAATGACACCTAAAAGGAAATACCACAAAGTCCCAATTTTCCGCCCTGCATTCAGAGAACTCCAAAACGGAGAAGCTAAAAAGCCTAAGCCAGCGAATCCCATGCTCTCGTGACTTCCCTTTCATGTCATCCATACCCACAAGCTATCACTATATACAATCCATCATATTCAACATGAACTCCAACAATTTATTCTCGGAGAATAACTTAAATTGGCATAGCAGAAGCATTTGGTATCTTTGTTTAGGAGCCATAGTAATCTCAATTGGTAGCATTAGGCAGAGCAGATTTAACAGTAAGTTATTTCCTTGACGATATAAGAAATGATGATGAGTATCATGTTTATGCATCAATTTGGTATACCTTCCACTCTTTACGACTTGAGAAACTGGCTATAGAGTATAGCCGAAGCGACGAACCTCGAAGCGATAGCGAAATCAGCATGGACCAAAATTCGAAAACCATCATCGGAGCTCCAATTTTGAAACAAATGGGTAAAATTATATGGTGAAGAGATTACGCTTACTAGCTTCTTATCGCGAAGGGTTTCCTGTAGAATGATTCTGAGCAAACGGGTTCCGACTGATTCGTCGGTTTCCCGGTCACCGGAATAAGTCATCTTGAATTCGAGGGAAACCCTTTACCCGTCTCGCTTCCTCGTTCATAATATTAACGAATCGGAGCGGGAAGAAACGGCTACCGGGGACCCGCCATTTTGATTGGAAGTTGGAACTATTCGAGAAAAGGTGAGTTGGAGCCATGAGATTGGTCTTGGAGTTGGAAAGCGAAGGTTTGTTGGCCGGCGGCGACATGTTTCCGACGGATACAAAGATCTCGCAAGCGAAGCGATAACTTAGCGACATTCAGATTACAAGAAGCCCAACGACTGGGAAGCAGTTACCGTCTGGCCTTTTTTTTATGGGCTGCCTGATCGATGGGGAAATGGAGCGGGCTCCCCGTTAATGATGATGAGGCCCATTGGGTGTCGATGTTTATGAAGTGTCTAGCACCGTCACACATGAATGATATTATCACGATGCGCAGGTCTAAATAACTGAATTATATGGTTCCCACTGCCACTACTAAGTTTAGAGACAGAAAAATGTAACAATTCAACTGAACACTGTGATTTAGTTGTTTCTATATATATAAAAAAAGTTATTTAGTTGTTACGAGAAAAAAAAGGTTAAGTGGCCAGTAGTATGCGACAAAATCGATATTTATATGGTATGCAGTGTAGTTAATCCACTTTTTGACTTTTTATTTATCATTGAATCGGCTTTCAACAACAAAATAATAACTAGGGCTAAATGGATATTTCATGCAAACAAATTCAATGGAGGCCTTACCCCTTTGCTTAAGTATTGGCTTTCAGCATATACTACAAAATATGTTGGCTCCTCCTAATGAAAATCACTGTTTAATAATTCTATCGGATGTCACGTTATTTGATAATTCATTACCATGTTTACAGAGTCTCTTTAGAGTTAGTTTTGAGCGATAATCATGAAAGTGTCACATGATAATTCATGACCACGTTCCTCTTAATGAAATTCATTGTATGATAATTCATTATCATGTTCATAGTGTCTTTCTAGACTTAGTTTTGAGTGATGCCGATGATATGTTAATGTGCTTCTTGATGCCTTCGTCTTTGGGCACTTTTGGATGTGAAGATCAGAAGTGTAACTTGTAAGTTCACACAACTCTCGACTAAAATGAAGTAATGAACTAAAATTGATGTTTAAAATTTTTATTGTGCAATAGTTCAGTTACGAAAATGATCCATAGATAACTACATGCTTACAAGCTTCGTGCTCACTACACAACAGTACATTCGTGTAACGAGGGTTTTGTGTTTTCTTGTTCGCAAAATCAAAAGCATACATCAAACACTTCAAATTTAAAACGATCGATTACACATTGAGATACAAATTGACGTTTGAAAAATCACTAGTTCCTCAAGGAAAGGCTTCAAATTTCCACATCTTATTAGGCAATTAGTGAATAAGAACTAAAAAGATCATATTAAATACTGGACTGGGTCTGGGTAGGAAGGGTAGTTCGTTCATTTCTCAACTCACTGGGACAAGGGTCGGCAGTAGAAGACGAGATGCAAGTTAAATACTTGGCCGAGTTGAACGCTATTTTTCTTTGATGAGTTGAACGCTAAACCAGTCGTGATTAGTAGGGAAATGGGTCCAAATCAAGAGGTTTTGTAAGTCACGTTGATACGGGACATTGCTAAATCAGAATTATGGATCTTTCCTCAACTTCCACAATCTGAATGCAATCAGCTCGCTATGTTGAATGTTCCCCTGCCTGGATCGGCTGGTGTATAAAAAGGCAGAGTATGTTAACCAGAGAAGTCACCAACCTTCTCTTCTATTTCATCATACATATCTAAATTGAGTTCCGCCAAAGCATTCCACAAATGGCAGTCCCGAAAAGCAAGTTGCTCTTAGTGGCTTCCGTCTTCATTCTCGGCGCTTTGGCTTCTCAGGCCATGGCACGCTACACCCCTGACGAGGCTTCCATGCGCCTTAGGCATGAGCAGTGGATGACTCGTTATGGACGAGTTTACGGGAGTTCCCACGAGAAGGAGGTACGATACCAGATATTCAAAGATAATGCGGCTCTCGTCGATTCGTTCAATGCCGCTGGAGACAAGCCTTACAAGCTAGGTACCAACCAGTTTGCGGATTTGACGAATGAAGAATTTAGAACGACTAGGTGCAGGTTCAAGGGTCACATGTGTTCCCCGCAGGAAGGATCATTCAGGTATGAAAATGTGAGCGCGGTGCCGACCACCATGGACTGGAGGAAGAAGGGAGCCGTCACTCCGATCAAAGACCAAGGCCAGTGCGGAAGTTGCTGGGCATTTTCAGCTGTGGGCGCAATGGAAGGAATTACTCAGCTTAGTACCGGCAAATTGATATCTCTTTCGGAGCAAGAGTTGGTTGATTGCGATACCAAAGGAGAGGACCAAGGTTGTGGTGGCGGGTTGATGGATGACGCTTTCAAGTTCATTATCCAGAACAAGGGTTTGACCACCGAGACCAATTACCCCTATACCGCTGCCGATGGATCCTGCAGTGCTAGCAAAGAAGGAAATCCCGCTGCTACAATAAAAGGATATGAAGACGTGCCTGCCAACAACGAAGTCGCATTGATGAAGGCAGTGGCTAGTCAACCGATTTCTGTGGCAATTGATGCAGGGGATTCCTCGTTCCAGCTCTACGAGAGCGGGATCTTTACCGGTGAATGCGGGACTGAATTGGACCATGGGGTGACTGCTGTTGGATATGGTGAGAGCGGTGGGATGAAGTACTGGCTGATCAAGAACTCTTGGGGAGCTCAATGGGGAGAAGAAGGATACATCCGAATGCAAAGAGATGTTTCTGCCAAGGAAGGGCTTTGCGGCATTGCTATGCAAGCTTCTTACCCCACTGCCTAGAATCAAAGCTTCTAAAATATCCATCCAATCACTGCTCAATGAATACGTTTATGTTTGTAAAATACATTTGTGAAGTACTTATGTAAGCATTGTATACTTCGTAATGTTGTTGCTCATTGTTATATCTGAGAAACAAGAGGACATGGCTTATGTGCCTATACCTTCAAGTTATCATGTGACTCTATGTCCAGTAATTAAGATGTAACTTTCTCTATATTTCTTTTAACATAAGTTTTTATTGCACTTTTGTTCCGATCTAAAAAAATTTAATCATGTTCCTATCTTCTAGTACTATTTCTGATTCATTGCACGAAGAGCAATGTCTATAAGAAACTTGGACACGTCATTACCGATTGATCAACGAAGGAATCCTGGTCTTGAGGATATGGAGATCCTGTATGGATCGAAAATCGTTTGTTTGGAACAAGGGGAAGATCAAAGCTGTATGGATTGGATCACAAGGTTGTTTTATGAAATTTCATTAGGAGATTTGGGAATGAACTGGCCCACATTATTGCTCATGCTTATGTTGGGTGGAATCAAACCATTCGTGGGTCTGAAGGCCCCCTATCTTACTGTTTGGGCTTTTAGCCCGTAACGCCTACTCAAACGTTGTGTAATCCGTCTCATTTTATTGAAGACTTGCACAGGTTTTAATAATGGTAATAATAAAAATTTGACGAAGGAAAAGAGGCGCAAAATACACACATATGCTTAGCAAATGCACAAGAGTATATTCGCGGTAGAGTTAACAAAATTAGGACCAAAATACACACATATGTATCTAATAGCTTCCAATGCCTCTAAAATACGGGATGGAAAGCCAACCATCTTGGCAAAGATTCAAAAAATTCATTCTTCAGGTATAGTAGAATGTTCCTACTGAGGAAGGATATCGAGGAGAGAAGCTCTCGATTTGATCAATCTACTCAAAGTAGGGGTGGAAATTGGGGTGGGTGTGGTTACCCGCCCCACATTTTGTGGGTACTCGCCTGCGCTAAGCCTCAGGGAGTAAACCGCTAAAAACTTTCTTGCAAGATTTTGCCTCCTTTGATCATACCATTCCAGTAGTGGTTTTTAGAAGTTGAACATCTGGCAGGGTACGACTTTTAATCTTAATATTATTATACCTAGAATTAATACTATAAATCTAACTAAACATGTATATGTTTTGTCATAAAGTCAATTGGAGCTAATAAACCATAAAATCAAGAAAGATATAATCATTATTAATTCAAATTCAAAGCATTCAATTCTTCAACATCTATTAGTTTACAAGACAATTACTATTTTTAACACATTCAATCATTAAATAAGATATATAGATATATTATTTGTGGGGCTAGTACGAGTATGAGTATTGCCGGGGAGTTTAAAACCATACCCTTCCCATTCTCATTAATTATTTTGCAGGTTTTACTCTTACCTTCATTGTACCCAATCAATACGAAGATTTTTCTGGTTAACTGTTTCGGGGCCGTCAGTTACCCACAATCCTATGTTTAATTGCTAACAAATAGTAACCCAGAAAAAAATTATGTACCAACTTAGAATTAGTTCGACATCATTTTATGTAAAGAATTAATTATAGATTAGCTGATCATCGATCAGTCCATTTCACATGAAATTGATGGGGAGAAAAGAGATATAAAAATAGGTTTAGCAAATACATGAGAGGGTACTCGTGGTAGAATCAACATAATCATGACCATGTACACTTCTCTCAATATCTATCTACCTATGTATCGAATAGCTTCCCATGCCTCTAAAATCTAGGATGGAAAGCCAGAATTAATTCCTTCTTATGTCACAGTAAGATTAATGTTCTCATTGAGACAGTATGTTGAGCAGAGAAGCTCTCAATTTGATCAACCTCCTGAAAACACCCTCCAAACTAACCGTGAACAAGCCCTGACTTTGCTGTTATTCAATCAAACGTGTTATAGTACATGGAAACAGATTGAGCAGCGGAAGATGAGGAACATAAAGCGTGGTTTGAGGAGTGGAGGGTGGAACACAATGATTCAATACTAACAACCTAACAATTAAGAGAAAGTGGAGGAACATTCCACATCATCATGCCCCCACAAGTTGAGGGTCGAAGAGTCAATTCTTGGAGCAGAACTTGTTGAAGGACATCCGGGGTAAGAGTTTCGTGATAACGTCTGCCAGTTGATCAGGAGCTGAGAGATAATGTACACGTAGGAGGCCTTTGCTGACTTGATCCCGGACAAAATGGAAGTCAAACTCCATATGCTTGCCCGGTTGTGGAAGACATGATTATGCGCGAGAAATGTGGCACCAAGGTTGTCACACCAAAGTACCAGAGTTTAGCCAGCTTGAGGACCGGGCATACATTTGCGAACTACTTATGTAAGTATTATGTACTCCGTAATGTTGCTCATTGTTATCTTTAGAAAGCAAGAGGGAATGGCTTATGTGCCTATATACCTTCAAGTTATCTTGTAACTCTATGTCTAATAATTAAGATGTTCTTTTCGAGCATTTCTACTATGCTATATAGTATTGGTGTTTTAATGTACAACTTAAAGTTGTACCATAACATGAAATGTATAAGTTTAAATTGTACCATAAAAGAATTTGTACCATTATGTTATGGTACAACTTTACAACTTGAAGTTGTACCACAAAAGAATTTGTACAAACAGTATAGGTATAATCTACCATAACGTTAAATGCACAATTTCAAGTTGCACCATAAAGGCAAAAACCTATAGCACCAATACTATATAGCATTGTAAAATTCCTCGTTCTTTTCTCTATAACTATTGCTTTTGTTCCTCCCTCCCAAATGAGTTCATTTCTTAAGTAACATACGAATCTATTGCACTTTTGTTCCGATCTACCAAAAATCAATAATGTACCTTCATGATGTCCAAATTGATAATGTACCTCTTCTAGTTTATTTCTGATTCATTGCACAAAGAGCAATGTCTATAATTACCATAAGAAACTTTGAAACGTCATTACCGATTTTTCAACGAAGGAATCCCGATCTTGAAGGATATGGAGATCATGTATGGATCGGAAGTCGTTTGTTTCGAACAAGAGGAAGGTCGGAGCTGTATGGATTGGATCACATGGGTGTTTGAGTCCTATGAGTTTTTTTTTGTCAATAGATCACTCTTCAAAAGAGAATATCGTTCAGATAAAAAGAGACCAACAAAATCAAGAATCCCTACAACGCAACCAACTACGAAATTTCGTTAAGAGATATGGGAATGAACTGGCCCAATTTTGCTCATACATATGTATGTTGGATGGAATCAAACAATTTATTGGGTCTGAAGGCCCCTTGTCCAATTGTTTGGGCTTTTAGCCTGTAACGATTATTCAAACATTGTGCAATCTGTCTCATTTTATTGAAGGCTTACACAGGTTTTAATAATAGTAACAATAAAAACTTGGTGAGGGAAAATAGGCACAAAACATACACATAGTCTTCGCAAATGCCCAAGAAGATAATCGCGGTAGAATTAACAAAATAATGACCATGTGTTGAAGATGCTGTTTGATGGAACTTCAGTTCAGGGAAGGCTATTGAAGATGGAGATGCTGAAGCATTGTTGAATCCGAATCCGTTCTGGAGAAGGAAAGAGCTGGAGTCAAACTGTGTCGTTTAAGTACTTAAGGGTTTAAGTGTTTTCTAGAATGTATCGTTTGGTGTTTTGCAAATTAGTTCTTAATGTTGTTTTCGAGTCTGTAGAGGTCAGTCTGGCTAAATTAACCATTGGAGTTGTTAGCTTTTACAGATTCAGTTGGTTAGTCTTGAAACTAATTCCCAGGGATCGAGTAGTTAGAGTTGTTCATCAAAGCCGATTCCAAAGGCTTTAGTTGAGAGTCCATGTATAAAACTTGATTCCCAGTCAATGAATAAACTCGTCAGTTTGCATTTAACTTGCTTTCATAGTGGTATCAGAGCAATTGCAGGCTGTAACCAGAGCGTGTTCAATCGAAGTGTGAGCTATGTGAAATAGTGAAAGATCATGGGCTGTGGGAAACACGAGTGAAAGTGAGGATCTTGATCATTGGTGAGTGAAATCGAAAGGAGTAGAGAATGAGTGGTGACAACAGTTTCGCTCAGGTGGGGATTCCGAAGTTTGATGGGGATTACGATCACTGGAGCATGTTGATGGAAAATCTCCTCAGATCCAAGGAACTATGGATCGTGGTGGAAACTAGGTTTAAAGAAGCTGATGCGGAGTCTGAGCTGACTGAAGCTCAGAGAAAGAAACTGGAGGAAGCTCTTCTGAAGGATCTGAATGCTAAGAACTTTCTCTTTAGTTCTATTGACAAGAGCATTCTCAAAACTATAACTCAGAAGGCAACCTCCAAGCAACTATGGGATTCAATGAAGACTCGTTATTAAGGAAACGAGCGTGTTCAAAAGGCAAATCTGCAAGGGCTCAGGAGGAACTTTGAGTTGTTGCAGATGAAGGATGGAGAGATAGTGACCAGCTATTTCAACCGAGTAATGGTCATTGCCAACTCAATGAGGAACTGTGGAGAAGACATGACATACACTAAGATTGTTGAGAAGGTACTCAGAACCCTTACTGAAAAATTCAATTACATAGTGTGCTCCATTGAAGAATCCAAGGACATTGCTGAAATGTCTGTGGATGCCCTACAAAGCTCTCTGCTTGTCCACGAGCAGAAATTTGCAAAGTCTTCATATGGTGAAGAACAAGCCCGGCAAGTGTTTAATGGTGGTAGAGGAAGAGGTGGCAGAACTGGATATCAAGGCAGGGGAGGAAGAGGGCGAGGAAGAATCTGGAATAGGGATCAGATTGAATGCTACAAGTGCCATAAGATGGGACATTTCAGTCGCGAATGTTTTGAGTGGCAAAATCACTACTCAAGCTGGGATCCCTCTGACATCAAAGATGATGTTTTTTTAATGGCCTACTCTGAAGAAAAGGTTTCCAGTAGGGAAACCTTGAAGAAGGATGGTGACTGGTGGTTTCTTGACAGTGGCTGCAGTAACCACATGTGTAGTGACAAGAGTTGGTTAAATAAACTCGACACTGGCTTCAAAAGTGATGTTAAACTAGGCAATGGAAGCAGGCTAGAGGTTAAAGGGAAAGGATCTATCAAAATGACAGTGGATAGTGTTCCCCTGGCCTTCCAGAATGTGTTTTATGTGCCTAGTGTGAACACCATTTACACGAAACAAGCTGTCTTGTTCAAGCCTGAAAACCACAATATCACCTTGCTTCAAAGTATAGTGCTTTGTGAAGTCTTCCCAGCCCTTGACCAACCAAATCAGTCCATCATCATTAGTTGCCAGCTCTACTTCCCATGTATCACCATTAGCAACCTTCAATGCTGCATGGCTTCCTAGTCTGGATCTATATTTCATTGCAAACTCGGTAGGAATGTACTGATACAACAGTACAATTTTTTCAGTTTATTGATAAAAAAGAGAAGAAACCCTTTGATAAGGAAATGCAACTATGCAAGCCTACAAGTTTCATGTCTATGGAAAAGAGGTACTAGAGCTGGTTTACACCATTCACCTATTCTTCTACCCACTTCATTTAGAAACCCTATGAAAATCAATACGAGTGCAAAGTTACGTCCGTTTGAAGTTTCGGCCGAAATTAGAAGTTGATCGAATTTTTTTTTTGACCAAACCGCTGGGTGGGGTGGCGGTTTGGCCCAAAACCGCCGCCCCACCCAGCGGTTTGCATCAAAAACCGCGCCCACACCTAGCGGTTTTCGTGTAAACCGCAGGGTGGGGTGGCGGTTTTTGAAAAAGGTGGTATTTTTAAAATTTTTTGGGGTTGGGTGGTATTTTTGGATTTTTTTTTAAACAGTGGTATTTCTGGAAAAAGTCCCGTTTCGGCGCTCTAGCGCGGGAGCGGTGACCCTAGACCAATGAATTAGGTAACCTAAGTATGCAGTGCCTTTAATCCACTTTTTGACTTTTTATTTATCATTGAATCGGCTAATCGGCTTTCAACAACAAAATAATAACTAGGGCTAAATGGATACTTCATGCAAACAAATTCAATGGAGGCCTTACCCCTTTGCTTAAGTATTGGCTTTCAGCGTATACTACAAAATATGTTAGCTCCTCCCAATTAAAATCACTGTTTAATAATTCTATCGGATGTTCCGTTGTTTGATAATTCATTACCATGTTTATGGGGTCTTTTTAGAGTTAGTTTTGAGCGATAATCATGACAGTGTCACATGATAATTCATGACCACGTTCCTCTTGATGAAATTCACTGTATTATAATTCACTAGTTATATGGCCCGCGCTTTGCAGCGGGAGGACTATATGACTTGTTGTTGACTCTCACTTTATAGTGAAGTCTAAATAGTCTTAAAAAGAAGTCAATTGTTATACATTATAAATCTCTTTGATCCTAAAGGATTTGTGTTTCACAACATTAACATGCTGCAAAATGTGCAGTGACCGTAACTTTATGAAACTCGTAAGCATGGAATTCATATCTAGTTTTGAAATACATACACATCTCTTAGCTTGCTGAGCATCATTCTTAATGAAATAAGTATGTTGTACACTTCCCTTTAGACCGAGCCAAGTAATTTTCTTCATTGTTGTGTGAAAAGTCAAACGAAACCTCCCAACAAATTTAGCAAAAACAAAACACTAAAATTCATTAACTTTGTTATTTTACATGTTTTCAAGAAAGACATTCCTTTTCATCGATAATCACATGAAAGTACTTTGAAGGCAGAAAGCATTATTAAAACTAAAAATTAAGCCAAATTGGAGATTCAAATTGAAAGTAAAATATGCAACAAAAGAGTCATATCTTGGTCAAGCTTGTAAAATACCATAGCAAACTCAACTTTTTAGTGGTAGTTATGACATTATCAAAGCAAGTAAACAGGAAAAATCTTACTAAAATAAGATGTATAGTGTGTTTGCTAAAACAATCACAGAGTACCTTAAGTTGCGATTATCAAACAAACAGGGCTGCATATCAAACTCAACTATCCTTTGAAAAGAGTTAGTTGCTTCAGTTCCAGTACTTAATTAATGTTCTTTATCAAATGTTACTTAGACCAATATTTGTACTGTTTATACCACCTCCTTGTTAGTATATTCATGTTAATTATCTAAAAGGATATATATATCTCAGCGGCCAAAACCTATAATGTGAAAAATACTATCCACAATCAACACTGCATTGACTGAAATGAAACAAACTAATGAATAAACTCATATAATTCACTTGAGTCAGTGGCAACAATTATATTGTCAGAGAAGCTTGCAATGGAGGCTTTGGTTGCAATGAAAAGACAATATATCAGCTGGCAAGTTTATGAAAGTTTATTTAAGCAAATTTTTGTACCTTCAAACTTGATATTTCATTATGTTACTCACGATTAATATATGCTATAATGTACAACAACTGTTTTCGTATAGTTTAAACTAACACAATAGGACATAGTAAACACCTAAAAAATTTCGTTTTCTAGATGATGGTGTTGGAGGCAAAGAAAAAGTACAAAGAAACAAAGATCGACTTTAATTACACAACCAAGAAAAAAAGCAGGGAAAAAAAAATCTGTCTGTGGGCTTCAGGAGTAACAGAGCATAACAAAAACCAGAAGCCCCCAAGATCCATTTAACCCATGAAATTCAAGCTCCAGTTGGCATTGGATTATGCATGTGAAATAGGTAGTTAAATATAGATGAAAAAGTACTACTACACTTCTTTTTTATGAAAGCTGAAGGAAAACAAAGTTTTCAAACATTACACAAACTCGGAATTAAATAAGCCATGGTAACTTACACATTGTAAAAAGAATATATGGAAATGACCTAATTACAGAACCTCAGATGATGAAACAATGACAAAGGACACATGTAAAGATAGGAATAGGATGCCAAGTCTGTATTCAAAGCTTAACCAATGAAGAAGCATACATCATGGTAGTCTGATCTTTTTATACATGGTCTTCTTATGGCCACGCCTAGCCTTACACATCAACGGTCACCAAGATAATTTACTGTCACGATTCAGTACTATAATCCTTGGCTGCTAGATAAATCACCTTCTTGCTATAGGTATGGAATATGAACAACTGCTAATCTTTACCTTGGCAGATAGTCAAGGTTTATGTTTCTCTTAGGTTTGCCTCCTAGTGAAGTCTTACCCTGTTTTAGATATAACTTCTTGTATTACAACCTAGTAATTTCATGTCATAGTGACAATAGTTCTGGGGGTAATATGTTCTTATTGCTTAAAGGTTCTTGCTGGTGCAATCTGGCAGCATGAAAACTAACTTGTGAAGTCCAATACCTCTTTTCTTAATCACAACTAAATCATAAGAAAAAAAGTTGTAGAAATCGACAACAATCAGAGCTCACCTTGTTCTGATTAATCATATCTTTTATACTAAAAGTATTGCTCAGTTAAAACTGTACTGTCGTTCCAAGAAATAAGTCAAATAACCATGATCAAATGCCTCCCAACAATACACCCCCGACATATCAATAAATGAACTTCAACTGCTTACTAACTTGAAGTTTCAAAGAGTCTGAAAAGCTTATCCATCAACATGCAGTAGTCTTCATGTTTCAACAAACTACCACGCATCTAAATAACATCAAACACTGCTGACCTCCACCCAGTAAGCTTATGTTCTTATGAAACGCCTCAAACTTCCAGCGGTCCCCGCAGGAGATACCCGATGGGCCTGCGGAGACTAATCGATTGATTTCAATTATCAATTCTGCAAAAGATTAAAATTTTGTGTAACATAATTAGTACCAACCATTAACGATTAGAAGAGAGAGGAAGGGGATCGTGGGTTCTATTTCGTCGGGAGAAAGAAACCTCACCGTGAAGACTGGAATGGAACCGTCGAGACACTGGATGCTTCCGATCCCTGAGTGCGGTCAATTGGCAGTGTAGAACCATCTCCAACCATCTACTTCTAGGGATTTTGCTGGGAATTAGAAATAGGATCTCAGAACTCGATTTTTTGCACGAACAAAGAGATGGAGTTTGAGAGTTATTTCTCAAACAAAGAAAGGGATGGAGATTGGTAGATGGGCTGTGCTTCTTTGTCTAAGCAGAGGAGATATGAGAGGAAAGGAATTCAGTGCTTCTACGATTGGGTTGGACGGAAAGAAGTGAGAGGAGATGATAGGTCGCACGAAAAGCAGAAAGAGGAGAGAGAACCCAATCAAGTACGGGCAATTATAGTGACCTCGGGCTGGCAAGGAATCGAAATAGTCATTATTAGATAGTACACAGAGTGAACCCGGGTGTATCAAAATCCGCCCGCAGCAAATTCTCGAAATCCCATTGTGAACAGTAAATGCGTTTTTTTCGTGAGGAACAGTGCCAGCGTTTTTGGCTGCTTGCGCTTTTAATAAATTAATTATCATGTTCATTGTGTCTTTCTAGACTTTTAATGGAAAAGAGGTAGTAGAGCTGGTTTACACCATTCACCTATTCTTCTACACACTTGATTTAGAAACCCTATTAAAACCCATAGAAAAGTTTTCATCTAGTGAAACAGACTGGCATCCAAGAGTCGGAAACAGCAGAATATACAGCAGTGAAAGTTAGAGTTGATCACATAGACACATACTAAGGTAAACATCTAGAAAGGGAAAATGATCACATACTAGCAGGGAAGGTTGGAAAATATTCTTACAATTTTGGCATCTTTCAGCATGAAATCAAGCATCACTCTGAAGAAGTGAGGCTTCATCTTCTCCATATCAGAAGCATTTCCCCTGCGTATCAAGCCAAAGGTGGTTGCTGTGCTCTTCATTTGGCTACCATCCTTCATCCCAAAGCTCTCCATGTTGTTTGTCGTTTGCCCTTATCTCCTTTGCCTTATGGTTTCACCTGTATATACTATTTACTGAACCTTTATGTGTTCTCTTTTCTCACAGAAGTCCTAAAAGATCATATCTTTTGCCCTGCAGGTTCGGTTTAATACTCTGAAGATCATAGCAAGGTCCCTCCTTTTCCCGTTCCTTACATGAGCTGTCCTTTAACTTGTATTGTATCCATTTTAGGATGTAAAGCTTTTGTCCTCACTTTTTTACCACCATCATATTTTGAGCTTTGCTCACTTTTCCCAAGGGTCTGAAACAAAGTGAAATGACTAATGAGCTTTTACTTCTTTCCAACAGCAAATTTCACCATTGTGTCCTTCCATTGATGCCAAAACTGAAACCAAAAGAAACAAGCTTTAACCTACGATATTACTGATTCAGTCTGCACAATGACACCTAAAAGGAAATACCACAAAGTCCCAATTTTCCGCCCTGCATTCAGAGAACTCCAAAACGGAGAAGCTAAAAAGCCTAAGCCAGCGAATCCCATGCTCTCGTGACTTCCCTTTCATGTCATCCATACCCACAAGCTATCACTATATACAATCCATCATATTCAACATGAACTCCAACAATTTATTCTCGGAGAATAACTTAAATTGGCATACCAGAAGCATTTGGTATCTTTGTTTAGGAGCTATAGTAATCTCAATTGGTAGCATTAGGCAGAGCAGATTTACCAGTAAGTTATTTCCTTGACGATATAAGAAATGATGATGAGTATCATGTTTATGCATCAATTTGGTATACCTTCCACTCTTTACGACTTGAGAAACTGGCTATAGAGTATAGCCGAAGTGACGAACCTCGAAGCGATAGCGAAATCAGCATGGACCAAAATTCGAAAACCATCATCGGAGCTCCAATTTTGAAACAAATGGGTAAAATTATATGGTGAAGAGATTACGCTTACTAGCTTCTTATCGCGAAGGGTTTCCTGTAGAATGATTCTGAGCAAACGGGTTCCGACTGATTCGTCGGTTTCCCGGTCACCGGAATAAGTCATCTTGAATTCGAGGGAAACCCTTTACCCGTCTCGCTTCCTCGTTCATAATATTAACGAATCGGAGCGGGAAGAAACGGCTACCGGGGACCCGCCATTTTGATTGGAAGTTGGAACTATTCGAGAAAAGGTGAGTTGGAGCCATGAGATTGGTCTTGGAGTTGGAAAGCGAAGGTTTGTTGGCCGGCGGCGACATGTTTCCGACGGATACAAAGATCTCGCAAGCGAAGCGATAACTTAGCGACATTCAGATTACAAGAAGCCCAACGACTGGGAAGCAGTTACCGTCTGGCCTTTTTTTTATGGGCTGCCTGATCGATGGGGAAATGGAGCGGGCTCCCCGTTAATGATGATGAGGCCCATTGGGTGTCGATGTTTATGAAGTGTCTAGCACCGTCACACATGAATGATATTAACACGATGCGCAGGACTAAATAACTGAATTATACAGGGATGACAACAAAATCCGAACTCATGGGTACCGTATTCGATTCAATCCGGTTAATGTGTGTAAAATCCGTGTTGACGGGTTTTGGGTCGAGTTTGGATTTAAATCCGTTCATTATTCATCGGGTTGGGTTTGTGTTTAGGTAAATCCGCCCCATGAGTACCCGTCTACACCCATATAATAAATTTTTCCGGTATATTTAATATTCTAAACAACTAATCTTCTTTATGTTTGTGGAGACATGTCTAATTTTTTTCTTTCTAATTGTGTAGAATGGAGTTGATATTATCGAGTGGAGAGTGAAGAAACTTAATTGACAAAGAGGAAGAAGTTTTCAATTAATCATGTTGTTTATGGATAATTTGTGATTTGCTTCAATTTTCTTGAGTTTTATAGATTGGTGTTGAACAATTTGTATGGTTAATTTGTGATTTGCTTGAATTTTCTAGAATGGTGTTTTATATATGAATAATTTGTATTGAGAGATTGATATTTGACTTTTATTTTCATGGAAACTTGTTTTTTTTGAAGAACATGGAAACTTGTTATTGTAATTTTTTACGACAAAAGCCCATGCGTACCCATAAACTCTCGGATACCCAGTGGGTTGGGTTGGGTTTGAGTTTTTCAAACCCAGTGAGTTTTATCACGGATTTTTTTCACGGATAAATCCATGGTTTGGATTTGGCAAAACCCGACCCAACCCGACTCATTGCCATCCCTAATTATATGGTTTCCACTAATAAGTTTAGAGACAGAAAAATGTAACAATGCAACTGAACACTCAATATGTGATTTATATGGGAGAAATTTTACAATGCTATATAGTATTGGTGCTATAGGGTTTTGCTTTTATGGTACAACTTTAAATTGTACATTTACGTTATGGTACAACTTCAGATTGTACCTATACTTTTTATACAAATTTTTTTATGGTACAACTTGAACTTGTACCTTTATGTGATGGTACAACTTCAGGTTATAAAGTTGTACTATAACATAACGTTACAAATTGCTTTATGATACAACCTAAACCTATACATTTAATGTTATGATACAACTTTAAGTTGTACATTAAAGCACCAATACTATATAGCATAGTAAAGTTCTCTTTATATGGTATGCAGTGTAGTTAATCCACTTTTTGACTATTTATTTAGGGTTAATATTTTCGTATGGCCTGAATTTTGACCAAAATAAACATTCTGGCCAATCTTTTCGATCTATAACATCCTGGCCCGAACTATACACCAAAATAAACAATTTGGCCAGATCCGACTTTTAACCGTTAACTTGGACGGTCAAACGCGTTGACCGTTAGTCAACGTGCAATGTCACTGCCAAGTCAGCATAAAATATTTAAAATAATTCACATTTTCCACACATTCCCTAATTTTAAATTATTATAAATTAAAAACAATCATCTAATACCTTAGTTAAACCAAAAATAAAAAACGAAAAAAATTAAATATTTATCAGATCTTCTGACTTGTCAGTGACGTGGCGCGTTGACCGTTAGCCAACACGTTTGACCGTCCAAGTTAACGGTCAAACATCGGGTTTGGCCAAATTGTTTATTTTGTGTATAGTTCGGGCCAGGATGTTATAGATCGAAAAGATTGACCATAATGTTTATTTTGGTCAAAGTTCAGGCCATACGAAAATATTAACCCATTTATTTATCATTGAATCGGCTTTCAACAACAAAATAGTAACTAGGGCTAAATGGATACTTAATGCAAACAAATTCAATGGAGGCCTTACCCCTTTGCTTAAGTATTGGCTTTCAGCGTATACTACAAAATATGTTAGCTCCTCCCAATGAAAATCACTGTTTAATGACGGACGAAAACCCTAGCTCCGAAGTTTTCGGAGCGGCGATTCTTTGCCTTCAGCGCCGACCCAACGAAAACCCTGCACGATGAACGGCGCGTCACCGGGGTCTGACCCCCAGTCCACTCGCCCGCCGGACGTGAGTTCTGGAGCACGGCGTCCGCCGCCGGCAACCTCTTCTCCGAATAGTAAAGCCGATAGGGATGCTCAACAGCCCAAGAAGCGGGCCAAGGCCATGCGTGCGAATCCACTATTTCAACAAGAGACGGTCATGGAGGAAGCAGCTGAGGAAGTCAACCTGTCTTCGGATCAGGAAACCCCGGCCGCTGTTGCAAACGGAAACCCAACGTCAGCTTGGAAGTCGGGATCGAGCAAGCTGTTCAGCGAAGCTCTCATGGACGACATTTGGTACGTGGCCGAGTCGGATTCAGAAGACGTGGCTGCTGCAATGAAAGAGGACGACCTGGACGATGAAGTCCCGGTGGACGACGATCCAACATGCCCCACGATACCATTCAAAGCGATGGAGAAGATCAGGTACCGATGCAAGTGGCGGTCAGCTTTGATCGTCAAGGCCCTCGGTAGAACGTTCCCCTTTCCCGTGGTTGCTCGTATGCTGGAGTCACTCTGGGCTAAGTGCGGAACTCTTCAAATATCCAGTTTATCTTGGGGCTTCTATGCAGTCCGGTTTACCAGTCAGATGGACTACGAGCAAGCTGCAGTTGGTGGCCCTTGGATGATCGGTGACCATTACCTGACAGTCCGTCCTTGGCGAAAGAATTTTAACCCCGTACAACGGAGGTAGCTTCGGCGATGGTCTGGGCGCGATTACCAGGACTACCAATAGAATTTATCAACAGGGAAGCAGTGGAACCAATTGCCTCGCGCATTGGGAAACCTATTCGCGTTGATCGGGTAACTCAATCCGGCGCTATCCGGAGATTTGCCCGAGTTTGCGTCGAAGTGGATCTTACCAAACCCCTTCTCTCACAGTTTAAGATAGAAGGAACCACGTACTACATCGAGTTCGAAGGGTTACACCAAATTTGCACAGAGTGCGGTCGCTACGGTCACTCTATAAAGACCTACCCTGTTCAAAGAGACGGAAGTACCGGCGGCCAAGCAGAACCCACAGCCTCCAGCACACAACTCGCAAGGTCCCTACGGGGACTGGATGGTGGCTAAGACGCGTGGAAGGAAGCAAGTGAATAAGTGTCAGCAAGTTGACAAACAAAAGAGTGTACCTCAGGTGAAGTGCGAGCCAAACAAAGTGCTAGCAATGGATCCCGGTTTCAAGTCCTAGAGGAGGAACATGAGGTGATAGAAACAGAAACCAACCCACAGGAGACCTTAGTGCCGAACAATGCAGTTGTGGAGACAACCTTACCCTCTCGCACAGCAGAGGCCGTGTCTGAAACAACCCAGGCAAGTGAGGCATATGCCTGTAGTTCCCCCCCGAGGCCTTCCCTGGTGGAGGTGCCTATCACGATAGTAACTCCACAGACACGACCCTCTGAGGACGCTCTCTCAAAGGGGAATGGACCAAGCGATACTGTTCTCCCCAACCCCGCTCCGGTCTTCTCGGCTCAGAAAACCAATCCGGGTGACAAACTGCATGCCGATTCCGTTGACCCGGGGGGAACGGTACCACAGAAAATTAAAACAAAGACGAAGAGTGGAACAGCTGGGCCACAGACTCAAGCCAAAGGTACACAGAAGCAGCACGCCCAGCGTGCCGGGAGCCATGCGGCTCATATGCCTCGTTCTTGACCTCGCCACCTTGGGTGGTCCTTAGGGAAGTCCTTTCCCTCTTCTTTCATTTGTTTAATGATTAGTATTCTAGCTTGGAACTGCCAAGGGGCAGCAAGTGATTTGTTTGTTGTCTTCATTACGGTTATTTTGTGAACCTAACAGGCCGGATATTGTTATTATAGTCGAGCCGCGTATCAGTGGCGAGACTGCTGAACGAGTTATATCCCGAATGGGATACGATGGTCTTCTAATTGTGGATGCAATTGGTTTTGCAGGGGGAATTTGGGTCCTTTGGAACAAGAAAGATCTCCAGGTGACTCAGTTGTATGCTTGGGAGCATATGATCCATTTCCGTTGTACTCCAAGGGGATCTTTGAACAGTACGGTCCTGGTCTCAGCAGTTTACGGGAGTCCTAACATGGCACGCCGTGCAGATCTATGGAGGGAAATTACCCGTATTGCACACACAACTTCGGAGCCATGGATTCTGGCTGGGGATTTCAACTCCATTCTTTGCCCTGCAGATAGACGTGGCGAGGTGGAATACCAAGATGCTCGCACTAGACCATTTCCAGAATGCATGGAGCGGAGTGGTTTAATTGATGTTGGGTTTAATGGACCGCGATTCACATGGAAAAGAGGGAACCTGCAACGAGCAATGACTCCTGAAGTACCCCCATACGGTGAATCATCACCTGACCCGAATCGGGTCTGATCATCGCCCCATTTTGATAAAGTCAGTCCCACGGAGCAGCAGGAGAGAAGAACGACCTTACCGTTTTATGGCGGCTTGGCTAGCACATGAAGACTTCCCTCGGGTGTTGGATGAGACCTGGCAACCGCAGGTCGAGTTGCCCAGTTCCTTGGCAGCTCTCACTGAAGCCCTCACCTCCAGGAACAAGCGAGTCTTTGGGCACATTGGTCGTAGGAAGAGAGAGCTTATCCGGAAGCTTAGCAAGCTAGAGCTGCTAAATGAATTGAAGGAAAATGATAGGACACGGGCTCAAGAGATTGCTACGAGGCAGGATTTAGAGGAGACCCTTTGGCAGGAGCAGATGTTGTGGTTCCAAAAATCGAGGGCAGTGTGGATAGTTGAAGGCGATCGAACACGCGTTTTTTCCACCTCTCCACTTTGAGACGTCGTTATTCTAACAGGATTACTGCCCTGCAGGATGATTCTGGTACATGGGTCACGAATGATGAGGAATTAAAATTGTGGGCTCGATCCTTTTACCTGGAGCTCTACCAAGCTGAAGATGGGGAAACTTGCCTAGTCCCTGCTCATTTCACGCGTTTGGACGAGGCTGCAGGGTGGCAGCTAGCTCGGCCTCTATCCCCTGACGAGGTCTGGCAGGCGGTCAAAAGCATGGGTGGTTTCAAAGCTCCGGGTAAGGATGGGTACCAACCTATTTTCTACCAGAAGTATTGGAACACAGTGGGCCAGGCCCTTAGCAGGTTTGCTTCGGACTGTTTTAGCCAACCTACACTGATTCGGCGAGTGAATGAGACGTTGTTGGTGCTCATCCCAAAGAAAGAAAGCCCTGAGACGATCCGTCAATTCCGACTGATTAGCCTGTGTAATGTGGCTTATAAGACTATAGCCAAGTGTGTGGTGAACAGGATCAAACCTTTCCTACGGGAGCTGGTTCATCCCACGCAGTCTAGCTTCGTTCCTGGGAGACACATTACGGACAATATAATTATTGTTCAGGAGATGGTTCACTCTATGGGGCTCAAGAAGGGCAACAAGGGACAGATGATTTTGAAGATCGACCTGGCTAAGGCCTATGACCGGCTCAGCTGGCAGTTTCTCCAAGAAACTCTTCAGGCAACTGGTATCCCAGACTCCATGACCGGCCTAATTATGGAGTGTGTAACCTCCCCAATTATGCAAGTCCTGTGGAACGGAGCGTGCACAGAGGAATTTCGGCCTTCCCGGGGAATTCACAGGGTTGCCCGCTCTCACCTTACTTGTTCACTCTCTGCATGGAGCGCCTCAGCCACACAATCCAGGAAGCAGTGGTTGGTGGCCGGTGGAAACCTGTCCGCACCAACCCAGGTGGCCCTCCTCTATCACACTTGTTTTTTGATGACGACCTAATTCTTTTTGCAGAGGCAAGTGTGACAGAGGGCGAGGTGATTCTGGATTGCCTAGACCGGTTCTGCAATGCCTCCGGCCAACTGGTGAGCAAGGAGAAATCAGTGGTCTTCTTCTCGAGCAACACGTGTCGACCGTTGGCATCGACCATTGCCAATTCGTTGGGGATGACTGTCACGCAGGACCTGGGGCGATACCTTGGGGTTCCTGTCCTCCACGGCAGGATTACTAAGGCCACGTACCGGTACATCATTGACAGACTTGAGAAGAAATTGGCGGGTTGGAAGGCGAAATCCTTATCTTTCGCCGGGAGGGTAACTCTGGCCATTTCAGTACTTAGCTCCTTACCTGTTTATGCCATGCAAACATCGTTCCTGCCTATTTCTATTTGTGACCAAATTGACAGGACGGTGCGGAATTTTATCTGGGGTTCTTCCTCCGAGAAAAGGAAGATCCATCTGGTCCATTGGGAAGCAGTTTGCCAACGGAAACAGGATGGGGGCCTTGGTTACGCAAGGCGCATGAGCTGAATCTTGCTTACCCCTCTAAGCTAGCGTGGCTTTTCCTTAAAAAACCAGACGAGCTTTGGGTGCAGGTCTTACAGGCCAAGTATTTCCGCCGTGTCAATGGTGCGATGGTGGCTAAATCCATGAGCCGTGCTTCGCCACTCTGGAGGGGAATAAGAAAGGCCTGGCCAATTATGACCGCCGGCATGGCTATGGCTATAAATGACGGGGAGAGTACGAGCTTCTGGAGGGATAGTTGGGTGGGCAATGGCGAGATTCTGCTGGATAGAGCCCTCGACTCTGCTACCCCGCCTGACCCCCAACAACCTGTAGCAGCTTTCGTCAACAGCCTAGGTGAGTGGGATATTCCGCGTTTGCAATACTACTTACCTAGTGATGTTGTATCGCAGATTGTGGGCATCCAACCTCCCATAGCGGGATTCGGTGAGGATGTGGCCACATGGGGACCAGAACGAGACGGTCGATTCAGGGTGCGATCGGACTACGACCTGGCAATCAACTACGAGGAGCTTCCCCAACCGTTCAAGTGGCGCGACATTTGGCGGTGGTCCGGCCCAGCACGCGTGAAGCATTTCCTATGGCTTGCAGCTCGAGACAGGCTGTTGACTAATGCGGAGCGCGGACGTAGACACTTGACCCACACTACCTCGTGCTCCCTCTACACCAAGAATGAAACAGTCCTGCATGTGTTGCGGGACTGTCCTTTTTCCCGAGAGATTTGGATGCAAGTAATCCCTGCTGCTGAATTCCAACCATTTTTCGGAGCTAGCACTCAGGATTGGATAATGAGGAACCTACAGCGCCAACACATGGAGCTTGATTTCGGCATCATTTGCTGGTACCTTTGGCGGGCCAGAAACGATCGAATCTTCGCAGGCAAGATCGTGTCAACTGAGACCTTCTTACAGCGAGTCCCGGCCTGGATAAATGTCGCGAGGATGGCTATGGACAAGGACAAGTTACTCCATCATACGCGTCCGCCTGCTAGAACGGAGGAGCTGATCTCCTGGAAGCCGCCTCCTCCTGAGTGGGTTTGCCTCAACTCTGACGGCTCCGTCCATAACTCAGGCTCTGCTGCAGCAGGGGGCCTGATTAGAGATCATTGTGGGCGCTGCCTGGCAGTGTTCACCATTAACTTGGGCACGTGTACTGTGACCCAGGCTGAGTTGAGATGAGCTGTAGAAGTTCTTCAGTTGGCTTGGGATACAGGCTTCAGGCGGGTTTGCGTTCAGATTGATTCGCATTGCGCCGTGCAGCTGCTTCAGAGTACAGATTCCAGTGACCATCATTACATGGCTACTATCTCCCGCTTCCATGAACTCCTTAAGAGGGATTGGGAGGTTAGTGTCAACCATGTTTATCGGGAGGGAAACAGATGTGCCGATTTTTTGGCTGACCAGGGCCATAACTTTTCGTTTGGGTTCCACAGTTTTCCGATTTCTGATCCTATGCTATACCATTGGATCTTGTATGATTCTTAGGGGCTCTCCGAACCCCGGTTGGTTGTGAATGAAAGTTAGAGTTCCTTGCATCCATTATAAAAAAAATCACTGTTTAATAATTCTATCGGATATCACGTTGTTTGATAATTCATTACCATATTTATGGGGTCTTTTTAGAGTTAGTTTTGAGCGATAATCATGACAGTGTCCCATGATAATTCATGACCATGTTCCTCTTAATGAAATTCAGAGTATGATAATTCATTATCATGTTCATAGTGTCTTTCTAGACTTAGTGTTGGTTTGCTTGTTGGATTTGAAAAATGAGGGTTTTGAGTTTTAGAAACCTTTGGATTTATGGTTGATTTGTTGCATTATGTATTTGGAAGAGTACATTGTTTGTTTAGTTGATCTTTTATCATGGATTTATGATGGATTTGTCTCACATGTTTGCCTTGCATCATCAAATCTCAAATGAAATGTAGGATTTGCAAATCCGTGGGGTTCACGGATTTGGATCTAAAAATATGGTCCAAATTCATGGACCCCATGGAATTGTGTCCCTTAACAAACAATGGCTTTGTGTGAATTCCATAATGCTTGGGATTTGGGTGCCAAATCCATCAACCAAATTCCACAAAGCAAAAGATACCTTAATTTTGAGTGATGCCGATGATGTGTTAATGTGCTTCTTGATGCCTTCGTCTTTGGGCACTCTTGGATGTGAAGATCGGAACTGTAGCTTGTAAGTTCACACAACTCTAGACTCAAATGAAGTAATGAACTAAAATTGATGTTCAAAATTTTATTGTGCAATAGTTCAGTTAAGAAAAATTATCCATCGATAACTACATGCTTACAAGCTTCGTGCTCACTACACAACATTACATTCGTGTAACGAGGGTTTTGTGTTTTCTTGTTCACAAAATCAAAAGTATACATCAAACACTTCAAATTTAAAACGATCGATTACACATTGAGATACAAATCGACGTTTGAAAGATCACTATGAAAGTCGAGTTCCTCAAGGAAAAGCTTCAAAATTCCACATCTTATTAGGCAATTAGTGAATAAGAACTAAAAAGATCATATTAAATACTGGACTGGGTCTGGGTAGGAAGGATAGTTCGTTCATTTCTCAACTCACTGGGCCAAGAGATGTAAGTTAAATACTTGCCCGAGTTGAACGCTATTTTTCTTTGATGAGTTGAACGCTAAACCAGTCGTGATTAGCTGGGAAATGGGTCCAAATCAAGAGGTTTTGTAAGTCACGTTGATAAAAGGGACATTGCTAAATCAGAATTATGGATCTTTCCTCAATTTCCACAATCTGAATGCAATCAGCTCGCTATGTTGAATGTTCTCCTGCCTAGATCGGCTGGTGTATAAAAAGGCAGAGTATGTTAACCAGAGAAGTCACCAACCTTCTCTTCTATTTCATCATATATCTCAATTAAGTTCCACCAAAGCATTCCACAAATGGCAGTCCCAAAAAGCAAGTTGCTCTTAGTGGCTTCCGTCTTCATTCTCGGCGCTTTGGCTTCTCAGGCCATGGCACGCTACACCCCTGACGAGGCTTCCATGCGCCTTAGGCACGAGCAGTGGATGACTCGTTATGGACGAGTATACGGGAGTTCCCACGAGAAGGAGGTACGATACCAGATATTCAAAGACAATGCAGCTCTTGTCGACTCGTTCAATGCCGCCGGAGACAAGCCTTACAAGCTGGGTACCAACCAGTTTGCGGATTTGACGAACGAGGAGTTCAAAACAACTAGGTGCAGGTTCAAGGGTCACATGTGTTCCCCGCAAGAAGGATCATTTAGGTATGAAAATGTGAGCGCGGTACCAACCACCATGGACTGGAGGAAGAAGGGAGCCGTCACTCCGATCAAAGACCAAGGGCAGTGCGGAAGCTGTTGGGCGTTTTCAGCTGTGGGGGCAATGGAAGGAATCACTCAGCTCAGTACCGGCAAATTGATATCCCTTTCGGAGCAAGAGCTGGTTGATTGTGATACCAAAGGAGAGGACCAAGGTTGTGGTGGCGGGTTGATGGATGATGCTTTCAAGTTCATTATCCAGAACAAGGGCTTGACCACCGAGACCAATTATCCCTACACTGCTGCCGATGGATCCTGCAGTGCTAGCAAAGAAGGAAATCCCGCTGCTACGATCAAAGGATATGAAGACGTGCCTGCCAACAACGAAGTCGCATTGATGAAGGCAGTGTCTAGTCAACCGATTTCTGTGGCAATTGATGCAGGGGATTCCTCGTTCCAGCTCTACGAGAGTGGGATATTTACAGGAGAATGTGGAACTGAATTGGACCATGGGGTGACTGCTGTTGGATATGGCGAGAGCGGTGGGATGAAGTACTGGCTGATCAAGAACTCTTGGGGTGCTCAATGGGGAGAAGAAGGATACATCCGAATGCAAAGAGATGTTTCTGCCAAGGAAGGGCTTTGCGGCATTGCTATGCAAGCTTCTTACCCCACTGCCTAGAATCAAAGCTTCTAAAATATCCATCCAGTCACTGCTCAATGAATACGTTTATGTTTGTAAAATACATTTGTGAAGTACTTATGTAAGTATTGTATACTTCGTAATGTTGTTGCTCATTGTTATATCTGAAAAACAAGAGGGCATGGCTTATGTGCCTATACCTTCAAGTTATCATGTAACTCTATGTCTAGTAATAAGATGTTCATTTCTCTATATTTCTTTTAACATAGATTTTTATTGCACTTTTGTTCCGATCTACAAAAACTTAATAAGGTTTCGATCTTCTAGTACCATTTATGATTCATTGCACGAAGAGCAATGATAATAAGAAACTTGGACACGTCATTAACGATTGATCAACGAATCTAGGTCTTGAGTATATGGAGATCCTGTATGGATCGAAAGTCGTTTGTTTCGAACAAGGGGAAGATCAAAGCTGTATGGATTGGATAACAGGGTTGTTTGAGTGCTATGAAATTTCATTAGGAGATCTGGGAATGAACTGGGCCACACTATTGCTCATGCTTATGTTGGGTGGAATAAAACCATTTATTGGGTCCGAAGGCCCCCGTCCCACTGTTTGGGCTTTTAGCCCGTAACGACTACTCAAACATTGTGTAATCCTTCTCATTTTATTGAAGGCTTGCGTAGGTTTTAATAACTGAATGGCTAAACATCGCCCTAATTTTACTGTTATCGCCCTAACTTTAAATATAAAATTACTAAATTAACCTTAATAAACCCAACAAACACACAGCCCTACAAATTCAAATCCCTAATTACGTTTCATCTCTGCCAATCAGGGCGGCGGCGTCCTTCCCCTACCTACGTTGGCCACCTGTCCTGTCATCGTCGGACTCCTCCCCGGGCGGCAATCCCTCCGATGCGCTGCCGCTGTTCAACCGAGGTTCATCTAACTCGAGATGGAACCTCCTTCATCAGTTGGCTTCATTTTTACGTGGCCGACGCCGCTCTCCTCTGTTATTAGTTCTTTGATACATTGGGGAACTTTGAAACCCGATATGTCAAACATAATTGAAGCTCTTTATTGCTTTAAGTGATTAGAAGGTAGGTGGATGTGGTTTGTCTTGGAAGGTGGTAGTGGTGGCAACGGGTGGAGGTGGTAGTAGCTAGATTAGTTTTGTTGGAATAAAAAGTCTCGACAATTATAAAAGGATATAAATGTAACTTTAGTTAAGGGCGATTATAAAGTTAGGGCGACAATAAGCAATCCCCTTTAATAATAGTAATAATAAAAACTTGGCGAGGAAAAAAAGGCGCAAAATACACCCATATGCTTAGCAAATGCACAAGAGTATATTTCTACCAAAAAAAAAAAAAATGCACAAGAGTATATTGGCGGTAGAATTAACAAAATCAGGGACCATGTACACTTCTACCTATCTATATCTATATATCTAATAGCGTCCAATGCCTCTCAAATACGGGATGGAAAGCCAACCACCTTGGCAAAGATTCAGAAAATTCATTCTTCAGGTATAGTAGAATGTTCCTACTGAGGAAGTATATTGAGCAGACAACTCTCCATTAATTCCAATTCCTTGTTACCAAATTCCTTCTTGTGAACAATTTTTTTTTGACAAAAGATAATCATATATTGATTGAAACAAATAGGTAGTTACACTCTGAAATTTAGCCAGGCCTGAAAATCAAAGGAACGGCACGTAGTCGGGAACAAAGACAGAGCCTTTCTAGCCACCAAGTGAGCTACCCTATTGTTACGCCGACCTACAAATCGTACATTAAAGCCCATGTTCACATCAAAGGATTTGACAATCTCTTCTGTTAGACCAAGCGAGGTCAATAATGAATACTTTTAACGTGGTCAATGCACAAATTAATTCTGATTTCAATAGCGAGAGATTAGCACTGGCTTGATTGAGCAAATCCAAAAGGACTTGCCAAGAATCTCTCTTGAAATGATTAATTAGTTGGCACTGATGAAGAGAACAAAGTTAGAGAAGGTATAGAGAGAGAGATGAGTCGGGACACGTGATTTTAACGTGGTTCAGCCAATATGGCTTTACATCCACGTCCCGGAGATAGTTACCACTATCTCACGAGAGACTCTAACTTTTATTAAAATAAAAGACTCTCTAACTTATGAAATTGAAACAACTTTGACACTTCGTGTCAATAACCAAATAGATGCAACTACACACCTATTCAACCCTTAGCTAAATCCAAGCTAAGCTACCCACTCAATCAATCAAGCAAACACTCTTAGTTTGACTTGTTTGAAGAGTAATCCACCTAGTGCAACTCCCAAGCAAGAATTCCCTCTTGCTCTTGCACTAGTCCCAATTACAAATACCCTTTCTACCCTAAAACCAAAACTAGCTTGAATATCTCAGCCCCCGAGATATCAAGCTATTCACACCACGAAATATGATCACACAATTTCGCTATTACAAGGGAGAAGAGAACTTTCCAAAAGCTTGGCCTACAAATGACTCTCCTATTTATAGTGGATGTGAGCCTTCATTTCCTTTCATTTGTAGTCCTTTACGTGGCAAGTATCTCCTTGATTTGATACACTTTTTGCTTGATATGACAACTCCTTTAAGGGCAAGCAATCACTTTGATTTATTTCCTTTTACCTCAGCATTGATTCTGATATTTATGCATAGATAGTTCAACATAATAGCATATATTCAAAACAAAATATCCTATGATATTCAATTTGTTAAGTCAAGCTTGAGGACTCAACATCTTCCAGAGTCGAGGTAAAACATCAACCTCCTTCTCAATCCGAGCTTCCGTAGTAGGAAGAATTCTATGGAAAATTTGTCAGGCAAACACCCTAAGTTTCGGAGGAATATCAGCCTCCCATAAACGAATCCAACTCTCCTTATCCATCCAAATAGCCAGATCCCTCCACCGACCTCTTTGACGATCCAGGTTTACCGCAACGTAGTATGTAGATTTAACCGTGAAAATACCATCAGGAGTCGCATGCCAGATCAATTAATTCTCAATATTCTGGCATGGCAAAGGGATGGCCTTGATGGCTCTGCAGGTTAGTGGATGAAACCACTGGCTTAGTTTCTGATCACTCCATCTCCCCTCCCCTTGCTGAATAACCTCATCCACTGTCAAGCCCTCTCCTTCAAGAATCACACACGGGTTATATACTGGGGGGAAGGGGATGCTGCTGAGGGATCCAGCTGGACGTGAGCAAAGGTGCTTTCTGGCCATTACCAATCTGCCATCGCAATCCCGATTCCAAAAATTGGCGGCCAAAGAGGATACTCTGCCACCCCCATGCATGGTCCATGAAACCGTACCGAAGACCATACCGGAAAAGTCAGCGGTAGGCTATTTTATGACAAAACCGTGGTTTGACCATAGCTCAACCGTTAGTACCATTAAATACTGCCTATCGGTTTAGCCTCCGATACTGGTATTTTGTGGTTGAACCGTTGGTACGATACGGTTTCATGGACCATGCCCCCATGAGGGACGAGAACTAGCCGTAGCCGTGAGAAACGTCCCATTGGGAAAATACTTTCCTTTGTAAACCTGGGCAATAAAGGAATGGGGCTCCTAAAGGATACGCCAACCAATTTTAGCTAACAACGCCTGGTTGAAGTGCTCAAAACGGCAAAATCCCATGCCCCCTTCATGCTTAGTTTTACACATATTCCTCCAGGATATACAACGAATCTTTGAATGCCCCTCCTCAACACCCCACCAAAGGTAAAGCTAAGGCCACCGATTTAATCAATGTTTCTTTAGCCGCCCATGACAATGTTCTACATTTCCATCCTTGCAATCTTGCCAACAGTTTCTCCTCAAGATAGCGAAAAGTAGCCATGTTAGAGCGGACAATAAGAGTTGGGAGGCCCAAATACTTATCTTGGACTCCCACTGCGCCTACCCCAAGGATCACCGCTAAGAACTCCTGGTCTGCTAATGCAATATTTTTGCTAAAGCAAACAACCGACTTTTCCAGATTCACTTTTTGGCCACTAAGCTCCTCGTATTCATTGAGAACCTCGATCAAATTCTCAAATTCTTGGAGGGACCCTCTAAGAATTAGCTAAGAATCATCCGCAAAGAACAAATGAGAGATACGAGGCGCTCGAGGGGCCACTTTAACTCCTTGCAGTTTCCCTGCCGAAATCGCTTGTCGAAGCAAAGCCGCAAATCCCTCCATGCAGATAAAAAAAAGAAGGGGTGAGAGCGGATCTCCTTGCCTGAGCCCCGGGGATGGGGAGAAGAAGCCAGCCAGGGAACCATTCATGAGGATTGAGAAAGTCGTAGATTGCAGGCATTCTTGAATTCACCCTCTCCAGACCGAGTTAAAACCAATCTTTTCCAAAAACCCTAGGAGGAAGGACCATTCGACTCTATCATAGGCCTTTTCCATGTCAACCTTCAGAGCCACATATCCCTTTTTCCCACGGGTTGCGGGATGGTCCAATTCCTTTCACATTCCATCCCAATATCCTCATTTATCAAACTGGGGCCACTCTTGGCTGACTTCCTCCACCATAATAGTAACATTTTGTTCTTCCACAAATTGATTTTTAGGAGTGGGTGCCTCCCCACCATAAAAGTAACATACATAGCTTGCATCTCGTTCACCTCGCACCCAATGGCTACTACCTTACCTTTAATCATAAGAGGATGGTGGTTTGTGGCTTTGTGTAGAGGCTCTGGTGAAGAAGAGGACTACGAATGTTACATAATTGGAAATGGGTATTTGGTGGGATGAATGAGTGATTGTGGATATGATTATGATTTGACTTTTTTCCTGCTAAATTATACATTTGGTCACTTGAATTATAAAATCTTTCATGTTTGTCACCTAAATTATTTTTCTTTCTTATTTGCCACTAACTTTACAAATTGTTTCACCGTTAGTCACCAACCGTTAAACTCCGTTAAATTTGTCCTACGTGGCAGTCAACTATAAAGTTTGACCGTTAACTAGATGACGTGTAAATTAAAATAATTAAAAAAATTATTTATTTGTTCACCTCGTCATTCCACTTAGGGGTCGTTTAGAGAATATGAGTTTAAATCTACAGATTGTCAACAATCTAACGATTCTAACTCTCCAGATTGTTGAAAACTGATTTTAAAATGTTTATTGTTTGGTAATTGTGATTGTTAACATTCAATTAAAATAAAAAATTTAATTTTATATTAAGTAGAATGTTTATCCTTGATAAAAAAATAAGAGTGGTTCAATAAATATTAAAACTTTTGTTGATAAATATATTTCATGTGATAAATAAATAAAAGTAAGAGAAAAATTAGGAGAAAAAAATCTCACAAATCAAGATATAGAATCTCTCCGATTAGGAGAGATTTGATATCCGCAGATTTTAGAATTTGAAATCTCTAAAGCTCAAATCCACAGTACAAAAAGCAACAAAAAAAAACATAACTTTTTACAAAATCTACAGATTCAGTGAATCCACGTCCTGAATCCTGTTCTCCAAATGACGCCTTAGATTTATCATATTAAATACTTAATAAAAATTAAATAAATTACAACAAAATTATATAATTAATTTATTCTTATATAGTTCTAGAGTTGGCGTACTCGAGGAGATTGGCGGCAGTGTGGCGGTGGCCTGGTCGTAGAAGATGGTCCATAATCAATTCCTTCCTTGTGCTCCAATTACTAAAACTCTTCTCCCTTCTCATCAGTTCCTTTCCATAATCCTCTCTTCTCCCCCTGCATTCCAAATGGACCGCAATGGAATCTTTGAGTGCTCTTCTCTGCACTATTCTCATCATAACCACCTCACCCCACAGAACTTGCTCTCCTCAACGCACAAAGTACAGCTCCTGCAAAATCCCTCTCCACAACCTCACCATCGATCGAACTCCCTTCCACATCTCCCCCGACACGCTTCACCTCTCCTTCTTCTACAATTGCAGCAGCTGGCATAATTTATCCTTCCGTTCGTCCTACCTAATAGATTGTTCTAACGATCCCGCACATTCCTCTTTCGCCGTCTTTCTCGACCAGTTGTCGGAGGAGACCGATCAAGAAATTGGGAAAGCCTGGTGCCAGGAAATCGTGGGGACTCCCGTTCGCCGTCGGTGTTCGTGGACAGGTTCATGGAAGCATTGCATTATTACTCGAGCATGTTCGACTCGTTGGAAGGGTCATCATCGTGTCGCAGCCGGCGAGTCAGGATATGGTGATATCAGAGCTGATGATTAATTAACATAATATTTATTTTTGTAATTTAATTAATTTTTATTAAATAAGTAATATGATAAATCTAAGTGGAATGATGAGGTGGACAAATAATTTTTTTTTTAATTTCCACGTCATCTAGTTAACGGTCAACCTTTATAGTTGATTGCCACGTAGGACAAATTTAACGCATTCTAATGACCGGTGACTAACGGTGAAACAATTCGTAAAGTTAGTGGCGAATAAGAAAGAAAAATAATTCGAGTGGCAAACATAAAAGATTTGTATAATTTGAGTGACCAAATGTGTAATTTAGCCCTTTTTTCACTTTCTTGATCAAACCGGAAACCCAGGGTACATCGGTTCAACGGCTAAAAACTAGCTGGCAAGATTTTTGCCTCCTTTAATCATATCCTTCTAGTAGTAGTTTTTAGAAGTTGAAGAACTAGCAGGGTACGACTTTTAATCTTAATATTATTAAATCTAGAATTAATACAATAAATCTACCTAAACATAGATATGTTTTGTTATATAATCAACTGGAGCTGGTAAACCATAAAATAAACAAAGATATAACAATTATTAATTTAAATTCAAAGCATTCAATTCTACAACATCTATTAGTTAACAAGATAGTTACTATTTTTAACACATCCAATCATTAAATAAGATATATAGATATATTATTTGTGGGACTAGTACGAGTATGGGTATTGGTGGGTAGTTTAAAACCATACCCTTCCCATTTTCATTAATTATTTTGCAGGTTTTATTCTTACCTTCAACATACCCAATCAATATGGAGATTTTTCGGGTTGACTGTTTCGCGGCAGTCAGATACCCACAATCCTATGTTTAGGTGCTAACAAATAGTAAACCAGAAAAATATTATGTACCAACTTAGAATTAGGTCGACATCATTTTATGTAAAGAATTAATTATAGATTAGCTGATCATCGATCAATCCATTTCACATGTATTGGCGGTGCATCTTCCATTTTTGAATTTTTATAGATTGTCAATCTTTGTGAGTTTTTCAAATATTCAAATAATATTTTGTTTTTGCATAGACTACTATTTTCGAATATAAGGGCTAATTGGCTATCGAATTCAAATTACTCTCAACAGCTCATGGCCTAAAAAGATAGTATTTTAATAGGAGTTTAACTCGGTTGCTTCAACATGGTCTTATATGTGGCTTAACAGACACTTTCCTGAACCGATGTTAAGTTATATTGTTTTATTACTGATTCACATAATTAAAAATTGTATTGTGTGAGCTTCTATTTTTTTTTTTAATATTACTTCATATTTAAAAAATACAAATCTTTGTAAACTAAAGATTAAACATCCCGTGTAGCACAAACTTTCGACCAAGTAAAATTACACTTTGCACCTTTAGTTGGACCAAATATGAGTTATATATGTCTGAAAGTACAGTTTCTTTTAACCTTTGAAAATTCCAAAAACGGTGCGCTATACATTATTGCTTTCATACTTTCCACCGGTTCTCAATTTTCTTTAGTATATACTATGACTGGTCCGGAGTGGTAGTTCGGACGGGACAAGGGTCGGCGGTCGGCCGTAGAACACGATATATATGCAAGTCAAATACTTGTATTATGTATCTATTCACGGCGATTCTCCATAAATCAACGGCGAGCATTATTTTCTAGATGAATTAAACGCTAAATCATTCATGATTAATAGGGAAATGGGTTCAAATCAAAAGATCTTGTAAGTCACGTTGATATGAGACATTGCTAATTCAGAAATATGGATCACCCTTCAACTTTCACAATCTGAATGCAATCAGCTCACTATGTTGATTGATCCCTTTGTCTGGATCGACTGCTGTATAAAAGGGCAGAGTATGTTAACCAGAAGAAATCATCAACCTTCTCTTCTAGTTCATCATATATCTCAATTGAAAATCCCACAAAATCATTCGATCCCCAAATGGCAGTCCCGAATAGCAAGTTGTTCTTAGTGGCTTCCATCTTCATTCTCGGCGCTTTGGCTTCTCAGGCCATGGCACGCTACACCCCTGACGAGGCTTCCATGCGCCTTAGGCACGAGCAGTGGATGACTCGTTATGGACGAGTTTACGGGAGTTCCCGCGAGAAGGAGGTACGATACCAGATATTCAAAGACAATGCAGCTCTCGTCGACTCGTTCAATGCCGCTGGAAACAAGCCTTACAAGCTAGGTACCAACCAGTTTGCGGATTTGACGAATGAAGAATTTAGAACGACTAGGTGCAGGTTCAAGGGTCACATGTGTTCCCCGCAGGAAGGATCCTTCAGGTATGAAAATGTGAGCGCAGTACCAACCACCATGGACTGGAGGAAGAAGGGAGCTGTCACTCCGATCAAAGACCAAGGGCAGTGCGGAAGCTGTTGGGCGTTTTCAGCTGTGGGCGCAATGGAAGGAATCACTCAGCTCAGTACCGGCAAATTGATATCCCTTTCGGAGCAAGAGCTGGTTGATTGCGATACCAAAGGAGAGGACCAAGGTTGTGGTGGTGGGTTGATGGATGACGCTTTCAAGTTCATTATCCAGAACAAGGGCTTGACCACCGAGACCAATTATCCCTACACTGCTGCCGATGGATCCTGCAGTGCTAGCAAAGAAGGAAATCCCGCTGCTACGATCAAAGGATATGAAGACGTGCCTGCCAACAACGAAGTCGCATTGATGAAGGCAGTGGCTAGTCAACCGATTTCTGTGGCAATTGATGCAGGGGATTCTTCGTTCCAACTCTACGAGAGCGGGATCTTTACCGGTGAATGCGGGACTGAATTGGACCATGGGGTGACTGCTGTTGGATATGGTGAGAGCGGTGGGATGAAGTACTGGCTGATCAAGAACTCTTGGGGAGCTCAATGGGGAGAAGAAGGATACATCCGAATGCAAAGAGATGTTTCTGCCAAGGAAGGCCTTTGCGGCATTGCTATGCAAGCTTCTTACCCCACTGCCTAGAATCAAAGCTTCAAAAATATCCATCCTGTCACTGCTCAATGAATACGTTTATGTTTGTAAAATACATTTATGAAGTACTTATGTAAGCATTGTATATTTCGTAATGTTGTTGCTTATTGTTATATCCGAGAAACAAGAGGGCATGGCTTATGTGCCTATACCTTCAAGTTATCATGTGACTCTAGTAATTAAGATGTTACTTTCTCTATATTTCTTTTAACATAAGTTTTTAGGGATTTCCTACAATAACTTGAAGTAAGGTAACTTGAATTTTTTTACCTGCTATAGCAGGTTTCACAGGTCGCATTACCTAAAATACAATAGGTATTACGTAATGCTTACGTAACATATGGTAATCTTACGTAACAGTTGTAAAAGATCATTATGGAAGCCTTACGTAATAGAATGTGTCTTTACGTAATGGCTATTAATCTCGCGTTACGTAAAATGCTAAGTCATTACGGAAGCCTTACGTAACACTACTGATTTAACTGTTACGTAAGAAATAACTGTCGTTCCGTAATCTTTACGTAATGGAATGTCTTTTTACGTAATGAGTATTAACCACGTGTTACGTAAAGTGCTAAGTCATTACGGAAGCCTTACGTAACACTTCTGATTTAACCGTTACGTAAGAAATAACTATGGTTTCGTAACCTTTACGTAATGAATGTGTATTTTACGTAACGGTTGTAAAATGTCATTACGGAAGCCTTACGTAATGGAAGGTCTCTTTACGTAATGAGTATTAGCGTCCTGTTACGTAAAGAGCTAAGTTATTACGGAAGTCTTACGTAACGCTTCTAATTCCATAAAAATTAATAAAAGGAAAGGATAAAATAAGGAAACCAACCAATTGTGAAAAAGGAAAGAAAAAAATAAAATAGGTAAATTGAGGATGTGGTGACCGGCAACCATTGTTGCCGTTGCTTCTTTACTTATTTTTTTTATTTTTTATTTCTTTAATCAATGGTTTACATTAAGTTTAATCGATTTTAACGGTTTAGATTTATACAAGTTATCTAACTTGAAATTATACCCAAGTTACTGTAGGAGGTCCCAAGTTTTTATTGCACTGTTGTTCCGATCTACAAAAATTTAATCATGTTCCTATCTTCTAGTACTATTTCTGATTCATTGCACAAAGAGCAATGTCTATAAGAAACTTGGACACGTCATTACCGATTGATCAACGAAGGAATCCTGGTCTTGAGGATATGGAGATCCTGTATGGATCGAAAGTCGTTTGTTTGGAACAAGGGGAAGATCAAAGCTGTATGGATTGGATCACAAGGTTGTTTTATGAAATTTCATTAGGAGATTTGGGAATGAACTGGCCCACATTATTGCTCATGCTTATGTTGGGTGGAATCAAACCAATTGTGGGTCTGAAGGCCCTCTATCCAACTGTTTGGGCTTTTAGCCCGTAACGCCTAGTCAAACTTTGTGTAATCCGTCTCATTTTATTGAAGACTTGCACATGTTTTAATAATGGTAATAATAAAAATTTGATGAGGGAAAAGAGGCGCAAAATACACACATATGCTTAGCAAATGCACAAGAGTATATTCGCGGTAGAGTTAACAAAATCAGGACCATGTACACTTCTATCTATCTATATCTATCTATGTATCTAATAGCTTCCAATGCCTCTAAAATACGGGATGGAAAGCCAACCATCTTGGCAAAGATTCAAAAAAATTCATTCTTCAGGTATAGTAGAATGTTCCTACTGAGGAAGGATATTGAGGAGAGAAGCTCTCGATTTGATCAATCTCCTCAAAGTAGGGGTGGAAATTGGGGTGGGTGTGGTTACCCGCCCCACATTTTGTGGGTACTCGCCTGCGCTAAGCCTCAGGGAGTAAACCGCTAAAAACTGTCTTGCAAGATTTTGCCTCCTTTGATCATACCTTTCCAGTAGTGGGTTTTCCTTTGATCATACCTTTCCAGTAGTGGGTTTTAGAAGTTGAACATCTGGCAAGGTACGACTTTTAATCTTAATATTATTATACCTAGAATTAATACAATAAATCTAACTAAACATGTCTATGTTTTGTCATAAAATCAATTGGAGCTAATAAATCATAAAATCAAGAAAGATATAATCATTATTAATTCAAATACAAATTCAAAGCATTCAATTCTACAACATCTATTAGTTTACAAGACAATTACTATTTTTAATACATTCAATCATTAAATAAGATATATAGATATATTATTTGTGGGGCTAGTACGAGTATGAGTATTGCCGGGGAGTTTGAAACCATACCCTTCCCATTCTCATTAATTATTTTGCAGGTTTTACTCTTACCTTCATTGTACCCAATCAATACGAAGATTTTTCTGGTTAACTGTTTCGGGGCCGTCAGTTACCCACAATCCTATGTTTAATTGCTAACAAATAGTAACCCAGAAAAAAATTATGTACCAACTTAGAATTAGTTCAACATCATTTTATGTAAAGAATTAATTATAGATTAGCTGATCATCGATCAGTCCATTTCACATGAAATTGATGGGAGAAAAGAGATGTAAAAATAGGTTTAGCAAATGCATGAGAGGGTACTCATGGTAGAATCAACATAATCATGACCATGTACACTTCTCTCAATATCTATCTACCTATGTATCGAATAGCTTCCCATGCCTCTAAAATCTAGGATGGAAAGCCAGAATTAATTCCTTCTTCTGTCACAGTAAGATTAATGTTCTCATTGAGACAGTATGTTGAGCAGAGAAGCTCTCAATTTGATCAACCTCCTGAAAACACCCTCCAAACTAAACGTGAACAAGCCCTGACTTTGCTATTATTCAATAAAATGTTTTATAGTACATGGAAACAGATTAAGCAGCGGAAGATGAGGAACATAAAGAGTGGTTTGAGGAGTGGAGGGTGGAACACAATGATTCAATACTAACAACCTAACAATTAAGAGAAAGTGGAGGAACATTCCACATCATCACGCCCCCGCAAGTTGAGGCTTGAAGAGTCAATTCTTGGAGCAGAACTTGTTGAAGGACATCCGGGGTAAGAGTTTCGTGAGCACGTCTCCCAGTTGATCAGGAGCTGAGAGATAATGTACACGTAGGAGGCCTTTGCTGACTTGATCGCGGACAAAATGGGTGTCAAACTCCATATGCTTGCCTGGTTGTGGAAGACATGATTATGCGCAAGAAATGTGGCACCAAGGTTGTCACACCAAAGTACCAGAGTTTAGCCAGCTTGAGGATCGGGCATACATTTGCGAACTACTTATGTAAGTATTATGTACTCCGTAATGTTGCTCATTGTTATCTTTAGAAAGCAAGAGGGCATGGCTTATGTGCCTATATACCTTCAAGTTATCTTGTAACTCTATGTCTAGTAATTAAGATGTTATTTTCTCTATAACTATTGCTTTTGTTACTCCCTCCCAAATGAGTTCATTTCTTAAGTAACATACGTTTCTATTGCACTTTTGTTCCGATCTACCAAAAATCAATAATGTACCTTCATGATGTCCAAATTAATAATGTACCTCTTCTAGTTTATTTCTGATTCATTGCACAAAGAGCAATGTCTATAATTACCATAAGAAACTTGGAAACGTCATTACCGATTTTTCAACGAAGGAATACCGATCTTGAAGGATATGGAGATCCTGTATGGATCGGAAGTCATTTGTTTCTAACAAGAGGAAGGTCGGAGTTGTATGGATTGGATCACAGGGGTGTTTGAGTCCTACAACATCAAGAATATCGTTCAGATACAAAGAGACCAACAACATCAAGAATCCCTACAACGCAACCAACTACGAAATTTCGTTAAGAGATATGGGAATGAACTGGCCCAATTTTGGTCATACATATGTATGTTGGATGGAATCAAACAATTTATTGGGTCTGAAGGCCCCTTGTCCAATTGTTTGGGCTTTTAGCCTGTAACGATTATTCAAACATTGTACAATCTGTCTCATTTTATTGAAGGCTTGCACAGGTTTTAATAAGGGTTAATATTTTCGTATGGTCTGAACTTTGACCAAAATAAACATCCTGGCCAATCTTTTCGATCTATAACATCCTGGCCCGAACTATACACCAAAATAAACAATTTGGCCAGATCCGACTTTTGACCGTTAACTTGGACGGTCAAACGCGTTGACCGTTAGTCAACGCGACCTGTCACTGCCTAGTCAGCATAAAATATTTAAAATAATTCACAATTTCCACACGTTCCCTAATTTTAAATTATTATAAATTAAAAAAAAATCATCTAATACCTTAGTTAAACCAAAAATAAAAAACGAAAAATTAAATATTTATCAGATCTTCTGACTTGGCAGTGACGTGGCGCGTTGACCGTCCAAGTTAACGGTCAAACATCGGGTTTGGCCAAATTGTTTATTTTGGTGTATAGTTCGGGCCAGGATGTTATAGATCGAAAAGATTGGCCAGGATGTTTATTTTGGTCAAAGTTCAGGCCATACGAAAATATTAACCCTTTTAATAATAGTAACAATAAAAACTTGGTGAGGGAAAATAGGCACAAAACATACACATAGTCTTCGCAAATGCCCAAGAAGATAATCGCGGTAGAATTAACAAAATAATGACCATGTGTTGAAGATGATGCTTGATGGAACTTCAGTTCAGGGAAGGTTGTTGAAGATGGAAATGCTGGAGCATTGTTGAATGAGCTGGAGTCAAACTGTGTCGTTTAACTACTTCAGGGTTTAAGGGTTTTCTAGACTGTGTCATTTGGTGTTTTGAAAATTAGTCCTTAATGTTGTTTTTGAGTTTGTAGAGGTCGGGCTGGCTAAACTAGCCATTGGAGTTGTTAGCTTTTACAGATTCAGTTGGTTAGTCTTGAAGCTAATTCCCAGGGATCGAGTAGTTAGAGTAGTTCATCAAAGCCGATTCCAAAGGCTTTAGTTGAGAGTCCATGTATAAAACTTGATTCCTAGTCAATGAATAAACTCGTCAGTTTGCATTTAACTTGCTTTCATAGTGGTATCAGAGCAATTGCAGGCTGTAACCAGAGCGTGTTCAATCAAAGTGTGAGCTATGTGAAATAGTGAAAGATCATGGGTTGTGGGAAACACGAGTGAAAGTGAGGATCTTGATCATTGGTGAGTGAAATCGAAAGGAGTAGAAAATGAGTGGTGACAATAGTTTCGCTCAGGTGGGGATTCCCAAGTTTGATGGGGATTACGATCACTGGAGCATGTTGATGGAAAATCTGGTCATATCCAAGGAACTATGGATCGTGGTGGAAACTAGGTTTAAAGAAGCTGATGCGGAGTCTGAGCTGACTGAAGCTCAGAGAAAGACAATGGATTCAAGGGAAAGGATCTATCAAAATGACAGTGGATAACGTTCCCCTGGCCTTCCAGAATGTGTTTTATGTGCCTAGTCTGAACACCATTACACGAAACAAGTTGTCTTGTTCAAGCCTGAAAACCATAATATCAACTTGCTTCAAAGTATAGTGCTTTGTGAAGTCTTCCCAGCCCTTGACCAACCAAATCAGTCCATCATCATCAGTTGCCAGCTATACTTCCCATGTATCACCATTAGCAACCTTCAATGTTGCATGGCTTCCTAGTCTGGATCTATATTCTTTGCAAACTTGTTGCTATTGATGCCTCAAATTAATTTCAAGACTTGGAGTTATGGAAGACACTTGAGGTTACTTGGGGTTGTGAAAGTTAATGACCACATGGAGTTACTTGTGTGGAGTTTCCATTTGGTTAATGGGAGTGCCTTTCACTTTTTATTTGGCATCTCATAAGCCATTTTACATGGCTATAAATAGGGAGTCTATTGTTGTTGAATAGACACACCAATTCCATCTAACTCCTTTATTCTCCTAAAGTGTAGTATATCTTCTTGAGTACTTTTCTTATGTTGGGAGTTTTTCTACTTACTCCACAACTTTGTACGTTGAAGATTATTCTTTGATCATAGTGGATTTACTGGCTTGTCCAGCCCGTGGTTTTTCTCCCTCCTCTTTGGAGGGTTTTCCACGTAAATTTGGTGTCTTGTCTTTGTTCATTCTCTTCTCTATTTTCTTGTTCGATTTCATATTGGGTTTGCTTCTGCTAGTGCTCATTTATATCCAGGTTCAAAAGTCTATAAAAGACAACAAGTGGTATCAGAGCCCTTGACAACCAATTGAAATCCTCGACAAGATGACTGCAAAGTTTGACATTGAGAAGTTTGATGGAAAGATATCATTCTCGATATGGAGAATTCAAATGAAGGCAATTTTGACACAAAATGGTGTTCAAAAAGCTTTACTTGGTCTCGAAGCCAAACCAGAGACCTTGACTGATGTCCAATGGGAAGAGCTCGATGAAAAGGCTCTTACTGCTATTCAATTATGCCTGTCAAAATCGGTTTTGCAGGAGGTGGTGAGTGAGACAACTGCAATTGGACTTTGGACAAAATTAGAGTCACTGTACATGACGAAAAGTCTCGCTAACAAGCTTCGTCTAAAAGAGAAGTTGTACACTACTCGTATGACTGAAGGTACTCCAATTCAAACCCATCTTTCTACCTTCAATTCCATTGTTATGGACTTGGAAAATATTGACGTGAAAATTGAAGATGAGGATAAAGCTGTTTTATTAATATGCTCATTGCCCCAGTCCTTTAAACACTTTAAAGAGATCATGCTCTATGGAAATATGGATACTTTGTTTTATGAAGATGTAAAATCTAACTTACTGTCAAAAGAAAAATTTAACTTTGAGTCCAGTTCTAATGACAAAGGTGAAGGTCTATTTATAAGAGGAAGATCCAAGGAAAAAGGGGAATCAAGCAAAGGTAAAGGTAAAGCTCGATCCAATTCACATGGTCGAAAATCTGATGATGGGAAGTACTGTCGCTATTATCGCAAAACTGGTCATGAAATTTCTAATTGTTTCAAATTAAAGGCCAAAGAAGAAAAGAAAAAGCAATCTCAAAAGGCTTCTGAAGCCGGAGAAGCTAGTATCGTCAATGACGATTCTGATGGTGAAGGTTTGGCAACAATTTCTTCTTACGATGACAGTAATTCGGATGTTTGGGTCCTTGATTCTGCATGCACTTTTCATATTTTTCCCAATAAGAACTAGTTCAAAACACTTAAACCTGTTAATTCTGGTGTTGTGCTAATGGGAAATGATGATCCTTGCAAAGTTCTTGGTATTGGTACAATTGAAATGCGTCTTCATGATGGGGTTGTCAGAACTAGGGGTGGGCATTGGGTGGGTCGGGTGGATTTTGACCATAAAATGTATCCACCCGCGCTTAAACGGATTGATAATTTTTAACCCACCACCCACCCACATTTAGTCTCGGGTTGGGTCGGGCGGATGGTGGATGATGCGGGTGGGTTTGTGGGTTCACCCACATCACAATTTATATAATATAAAGGAGTCAACTTGATATGATAATAGGTGAAGAGAATCATCGAGGGAAACCAGAAGTTGAAATAGGGCGAAAAATGTAGAATTAGTTCTTAAATTGGATAGAAATTCTATTATGAAAGAGTTTTCTACAGATTGAGACGATTATTAGGTGCAAGGAACTAAGGACAATAATTCCACAAAGGAAAGAACGTTGATCTAGGCACAAGAATAAGAGGAAAAAGTAAAGGGAAGAAGAGGGGATCTCTATTTGGAAGGTTGGCTTCGAGGTTCAAACTCCAGGAGCAGTCTGAGTTTATATCTAACGTCTCCACTCTCCTCTCTCTAGCGCCAACGACTTTGATTTTTTTGCTGTTGGGTTGAGCGGGTCACCCGCACACTCACCCACAACCCACCCACCACCCAGCGGATGGCTCCCAGCGCAACCCGTCACCTACCCACAGACCCACCCACTTAATGAAATTCGGGTCAAATGCGGGTGGGTCGGTCCAAACCCGCGGATGATCCGCCCGCATGCCCAGCCCTAGTCAGAACTCTTTCTGATGTTCGCTATGTTCCTGACATGAAGCGAAATATGATTTCTTTAGGCACCCTCGAGTCTCTTGGGTGCAGATATGGAGCTGAAGGTGGAGTTCTTAAGGTATCTAGAGGATCTCTTGTTTTGATGAAAGCTAACCGCATTGGTATTATATATGTCCTGCAAGGTTCTGTTGTTACAGGTTCAGCAGATATTTCTACCTCGCTGCTTGATTCACATAATACTCAATTATGGCATATGCGGCTAGGACGTATGGTTGAGAAGCCAATGACAGTTTTAAGCAAAAGAGGACTATTGGGAAACCAAAATTTTGGGAAACTTGACTTTTGTGAACACTGTATCTTCGGGAAGAAGAAAAAGGTAAGTTTCTCTACTGCTTCACATAGTTCCAAGGGGGTGCTTGATTATATTCACTCAGATTTATGGGGACCCTCTAAATTTCCTTCCATAGGAGGTCGTAGATACATGATGACAATTATTGATGATTCCTCTCGTAAAGTTTGGTTTTATTTCTTACGACACAAAAATGAAGCTTTCTCGGCATTTAAAAAGTGGAAAGTGCTGGTTGAAACTCAACCGGGAAGGAAAGTTAAGAAACTTAGAACTGACAATGGATTGGAATTCTGTGAAAATGAAATTATGAATTTTGTTCCTCACATGGAATCGGAAGACACAAAACTCTAGTTAAAACACCTCAGCAAAATGGTGTTGCCGAAAGACTTAACAGAACAATTCTCGAAAGGACTCGGTGTATGATGTCAAATGCAGGTTTATGGCATTAGACGTGATTTATGGGCAGAAGCTGCAGCCACAGCTTGTTATTTAATCAACCGTTCTCCGCATAAGTCGTTGGATTATAAAATTCCAGAAGAAATTTGGACAAGTAAACCAGTTGATTATTCCAAATTAAGAATATTTGGTTGCCCATCATATTATCACGTAAATGAGGGTAAGCTCTCTCCAAGAGCTAAAAGGTGTTTATTTCTGGGATATTCTATGGATTCAAAAGGCTATCGTTTTTGGTGTATTGAATGTCACAAGGTTATTCAAAGTAGAGATGTTACATTTAATGAAGATGCCTTATTTTCTGCCAAAGATGGTACTTCTTCGTCCCATGATGCAGAAAATCTTGAGACTCCAAGAGACAAGGTGGAGTTCGAACAAGTTGATTCACCTACCCATCTATCTTCTCTAGAGTTAAATCCTAGTGAAGTTCAAAATGAGGAAATGCCACCTCAAGTGCAACAAGATTATATCTTGGCTCGAGATCGGCCAAGGAGAGTTATACAAAAACCTGCTCGATATAGAGATGATGAGCTTGTTGCGTATGCTCTCGCCGTTGCACAAGAAATTTTAGAAGAAATTGAGCCTTCTTCTTTCAAAGAAGCTATATCTTGTGTAGATTCATCTAAAAGGCTTGCGGCAATGAATGAAGAAAACGAAAGTTTGTTGAAGAATAATACATGGGAATTATGTATCCTTCCTACGGGGAAGAAAGCACTTTCAAATAAGTGGATATACAAAAAGAAAGAAGGAATTCCCGGTATTGAAGAGGCAAGATGGAGGGCGCGGTTGGTTGTTCGCGGCTGCAACCAACGTGAAGGTATTGATTTCAATGAAATCTTTTCTCCTGTTGTGCGTCACACTTCCATAAGAATTTTGCTCTCTTTTGTTGCTCTCTTTGATTTGGAGTTAGAGCAACTTGATGTGAAAACTGCTTTCCTTCATGGTGATCTCGAGGAGGAGATATACATGAAGCAACCAGAAGGCTTTGTGATTCCAGGAAAGGAGCATATGGTTTGTCGCTTGAGAAAATCATTATATGGTCTCAAGCAAGCTCCTAGACAATGGTATAAGCGTTTTGATACTTTTATGATTGGAAATGGTTATACACGAAGTCAATTTGATAATTGTGTATACTTCCAAAAATTTCCCGAGGACTCCTACATTTATCTACTTCTTTATGTTGATGACATGCTTATTGCTTCTAAGAACATAATGTTGGTCGAAAGGTTAAAGTCACAACTAAAAGGAGAATTTGAGATGAAGGACCTTGGAGCAGCAAAGAGGATTTTAGGTATGGAGATCCAAAGAGATCGACAAGCTGGTAAATTATTTTTGAACCAAAGAAAGTACATTGATAAGGTACTTGAAAGGTTCGGAATGATTGATTGTAAGCCCACTTCTACTCCTCTCGCTGCTCATTTCAAGTTATCTGCTGCTTATTGTCCAACAACAAATGAAGAAGTGGATTATATGTCTAGCGTTCCATATTCGAGTGCAGTTGGCAGTTTGATGTATGCTATGGTCTGCACAAGACCCGATCTTGCATATGCAGTAAGTGTTGTCAGCAGGTATATGCAAAATCCAGGAAAAGAACATTGGAATGCTATGAAGTGGATACTTCGATATTTGAAGGGGTTAAAGAGGCTATTTGGTTACGTGGCCTAGTTATTGAGCTTGGAGTTGAACAAAGTGTTTCAACCATATTTTTGGATAGTCAAAGTGCCATTCACTTGACTAAAAATGACATGTATCATGCGAAGACAAAACATATAGAAGTCAAGTACCACTTTGTCCGAGATGTTATGGTTGCAGGTGATATTAGTGTGAAGAAAGTTCATACTGACAACAATCCTGCAGATATGCTCGCTAAAGTTCTTCCTTCAACTAAGTTTGATCGTTGTTTAAACTTAGTTGGAATTCGAAGAGCTTGATTACCTATCAGAGGTTTCTGGACAAGTCTTTCTAAATTTGATTCAAGGTGGAGATTGTTGGTATTGATGCCTCAAATTAATTTCAAGACTTGGAGTTATGGAAGACACTTGAGATTACTTGGGGTTGTGAAAGTGAATGACCACATGGAGTTACTTGTGTGGAGTTTTCATTTGGTTAATGGGAGTGCCGTTCACTTTTTATTTGACATCTCATAAGCCATTTTACATGGCTATAAATAGGGAGTCTATTGTTGTTGAATAGACACACCAATTCCATCCAACTCCTTTATTCTCCTAAAGTGTAGAATATCTTCTTGAGTACTTTTCTTATGTTGGGATTTTTTCTACTTACTCCACAACTTTGTACATTGAAGATTATTCTTTGATCATAGTGGATTTACTGGCTTGTCCAGCCCATGGTTTTTCTCCCTCCTCTTTGGAGGGGTTTCCACGTAAATTTGGTGTCTTGTCTTTGTTCATTCTCTTCTCTATTTTCTTGTTCGATTTCATATTGGGTTTGCTTCTGCTAGTGCTCATTTATATCCAGGTTCAAAAGTCTATAAAAGACAACAAAACTCGGTAGGAATGTACTGATACAACAGTATGATTTTTTTAGTTTATTGATCAAAAAGAGAAGAAACCCTTTGATAAGGAAATGCAAGCCTACAAGTTTCATGTCGATGGAAAAGAGGTAGTAGAGCTGGTTTACACTATTCACCTATTCTTCTACCCACTTGATTTAGAAACCCTATGAAAATCAATACGAGTGCAAAGTTACGTCTGTTTGAAGTTTCGGCCGAAATTAGAAGTTGATCGAAATTTTATTTTTTGACCAAACAGCTGGGTGGGGTTGCGGTTTAGCCCAAAACCGATGCCCCACCCATCGGTTTGGTAGTTTTTGAAAAAGGTGGTATTTTTGGAATTTTTTGCGGTTGGGTGGTATTTTTGGAATTTTTTTTTAAACAGTGGTATTTCTGGAAAAAGTCATGTTTGGGCGCTCTAGCGCGGGAGCGGTGACCCTAGACCAATGAATTAGATAACCTAAGTATGCAGTGCCGTTAAACCGCTTTTTGACTTTTTATTTATCATTGAATCGGCTTTCAACAACAAAATAATAACTAGGGCTAAATGGATACTTCATGCAAACAAATTCAATGGAGGCCTTACCCCTTGCTTAAGTATTGGCTTTCAGCGTATACTACAAAATATGTTAGCTCCTCCCAATTAAAATCATTGTTTAATAATTCTATCAGATGTCCTGTTGTTTGATAATTCTGTTTGTGCCCAAATACATTAGCCTTACTGGTCACACCTTAGGCTCCTCACCTTGGAGCCTGATCGTCTGAGCGCCCGATTCCTGCTTAACGCTCTGTAGGCGCCTCACCTTGAAGCCCGCTCCTTGGTGCGCCTTGGTCCTGCTAGCCAATCCTTAGGCGCCTGACCTACATACACACACTGAGGGGGGCGCCTGGGCCCATTAATCCTCCGACGCTCAAGTTAGTTCTAATCATAGAGAGAGAAGTATGAAACTATAAGTTTTAGTGAGAGAGTCCAACCTGTGTAAATGCTACCAACTGCCCCTATTTATACTCACCGAGCTCAAGGTGGATCTCCTCCACGTCACCATCACATTAAATGCTTTGTACCTTCACTTCTGTCATAAGCCCCAACCACCTTGTCAGGCTTCTGACGGCTGGCAGGCGCCTACAGGCGGGGGACCACTTGCCAGCCTGGACCTCTTTGGCCCTTAGTGCTTTGTCTCCATGCCCATACTGCCTGGAGTGCAATGGGCTTTGCGGGCTTCTTCCCCTGGCCCATTGCCTTGGGCTACCTTCATCTGAATGAGCTCTTCTTGGGCCCCTTTAGTAATGCCCCCAACAATTGCGGGCTTCTTCTCCTGGCCCATTGCCTTGGGCTACCTTCACCTGAATGGGCTTTTCTTGGGCCCCTTTAGTAATACCCCCAACAATTGCCCCCCAGTTAGGCGCTCATAGCCCCTTACTTGAGTGCCTAACTGATCTCTTGGCCTGGACGCTTAGTATGCACCACTCATTCTTGGCGGGCGCTCAATTATCCGCCTAAGTTTAACTTTCTGACCCCCGAGTCCTTCTCATCATTCAACGCTCATCATGCGCTTGGGCGCCCACTCGTGTGACCAAATCCTCTTGGATTCATGCCCTCCTCTCAATAGGCACCCTACGCCCTGCCGGCCGCAAACTTTCTTAGGCTCATGCTTCTCCTCGGAAAGGCGCCTACACTGTGGGACAGGCGCCTGATCATGCTTCCCTTTGGAGATTTCACTTCCGCCGGTCAGAAGACCAAATTTTCTTGGATTCATGCCCCTCTCTCAATAGGCGCCCTATGTACCCCCACCAATTGCCCCCCAGTTAGGCGCTCATAGTCACTCACTTGAGGGCCTAACTGATCTCTTGGTCTGGGTGCTTAGCATGCTCCACTCATTCTCGGCGGGCGCCCGCTCGAGCTACCAAATTTTCTTGGACCTAGGCGCCTGGATTGCGTGCTCCCCTTGCTACCCAAATTCGACCTACCCACCTTACTGGGCCCAAATGTGGGGTTTGCTTTCCACTGCTCCAATGAGCTACATTGAGCTTTTACTTGGACTTGTTCCTTTGTAATACCCATCAACAATTGCCCCCCAGTTAGGCGCTCAACACTTGGTATCTTGAGTGCCTAACTACCTCCACAGTGGTACGCCTGTCTCTTTTTTCTTTGATCAACTTTTCACACAAGTCTCCTCGATATGGGGCCCGCTCAATGCCCCTCTCAAATTATTGACTCATTCTGGATAGACCTCTTTTTTGAACAGGCGCCTGTTTAATGCCCCCACACGTTTATTGACTTATTCATAACGGGCGCCCTACCTCTGCCAAATACACCCCCACATTCAATGACCCTTTATGGTAGGCGCCCAACCGTCGCGAGATACGTTGCATGGTGACAGGCGCCCAACGCGCCCCGATATTCCGTGATCTCTTTATGCCAGGCGCCCCAACTTTTATTAACAACTTTACGATAGGCACCCAAAATTAAATATTCACTTTACCAAAATTGTGCTTTCTCTACACCCCCAACAATTTCCCCCCAGTTAGGTGCACAATATATCCAATTGAGCGCTGCATACGTTGATCGTTCATGACAGGTGCCTCTCTTTGCAAGGCACAAGCCCCACATCCTTATTTTCGGAACAGGCGCCTGCATTTGCAAAGCACACGCCCCACATCCTTACTTTCCAAACAGACGCCTTCAAAATGCCCCTTCTCGTTTATCGTCACATTTATGACAGGCGCCTGACCGTTGAATACGTTGCTCGTTTATGACAGGCGCCTTCCTTTGCAAGGCACACGCCCCACATCCTTACTGTCAAATGAGGCGCCTGCAAAATGCCCTCTCTCGTTTATCGTCCCATTCGTGACAGGCGCCTGACCATTGCATACGTTGCTCGTTCATGACAGGCGTCTCCCTTTGCAAGGCACATGCCTTGCATCCTTACTTTCAAATGAGGCGCCTGCAAAATGCCTCCTCTCGTTCATCGTCACATTCATGACAGGCGCCTGACCGTTGCATATGTTGCTAACTCATGACAGGCGCCTCCCTTTGCAAGGCACATGACGCAGATCCTTACTTTCGAAACAGGCGCCTCCAAAATGCCCCCTCTCGTTTATCGTCACATTCATGACAGGCGCCTGATCGTTGAATACTTCGCTCGTTCATGACAGGCGCCTCCCTTTGCAAGACACACGCCCCACATCCTTACTTTCGAAACAGGCGCCTGCAAAATGCCCTCTCTCGTTTATCGTCACATTCATGACAGGCGCCTGATCGTTGCATACTTCGCTCGTTCATGACATGTGCCTCCCTTTGCAAGGCACACGCCCCGCATCCTTACTTTCAAATGAGGCGCCTGCAAAATGCCCCCTCTCGTTTATCGTCACATTCATGACAGGCGCCTGATCGTTGCATACTTCGCTCGTTCATGACAGGCGCCTCCTTTTGCAAGACACACGACCCAACATCCTTACTCTCGAAACAGACGTCTATAAAATGCCTCCCTTCAATTGTGTAAACTTGAGGCTTGGAGTGCCACGTAACATTCTATCTCGACAACATTTGATATTCCGGGCGCTTTGAGTATTTCGGGCGCTTTAGGTATTGTTGGGCGCTTTGTGTATTACGGGCGCTTTACATCTCCCTTAGAGATCTTTCAAATATTAGGACGCTAGATTTGGGCGTGGAGAGTATTTCCAATCAAGGGCGCTATATTTCGGGCGCTTTAAGTATCTCGAACAAAAAATTTTATTTGGGCGCACCAAACATTTCAAAACAAAGCGATATATCGTGGAGTTAACACCAAATTTCACGAAAAAACAAAGTACTTAGCTTGGTTTGAGTGTGTTGAAGCTCATGCCAACCATGGCGAAGCCCATTCTAACGCTTGCGAGGCTCCTAAGTGAAATAATGATGCATGCGAATAGATGACGACAACTTGTAACTTAGCCTGGTGGCGTAGGCGCCCCTCTTCTTTAGAAGGTATGAGGTGCAAAGCTTCGCGCAGGCATTTTATTAGCCTACTGTTTTAAACTGAGCATCTGGGCTTTAATAAGTCGAACCGAGCACCTGGGCTTAACGATCCTCTTTGTTTTTGGCTTTAAACTTGCTCCAAAATTTCAAGATAAAAATAGGAGAAGACATCTGACTCATAGATGAAATGGGCACCTCAATGAAATTAGGCGCTTAAGGCCTCTTTTAAACCAGACAGGGAGGCGTCGAGCCCAAATAGGAGATGGGTGCCCAGACGTTAGCCTAACTTGAAATGCTCTTTTAATTATAGGTGCCTCCGGTGAAATGAGAATTTCATAGTAGTCCACTAGTATAGGCGCCTGATTCCATGTTGATCTTCTTCTTGCCCCTGCCTACTACGCCTCCAACTTGGCGATGCCGACTAGTGGCGTAATGCCTCCCTCTTTCCAATTTTTCTTAAAGCGCCTTTCAAATTTAGCTTTGTTTTGAGTGTGGTGAAGCCCAAGTTGATGCTTCCTACAGGGTTAAGGATAGGCGCCTGCTAGGAATTTTCAAGTCCAAGATTGAACCCAGGTGATGTAGGCGCTTGACTTATGGTATTGAGGTGCCATGTATAATTCACACTTCCAACATCTTGACGCTTGGGGGCCCTAGGCTTGGGCGCCTCAAGTTCCAAGACTCGCTTTCTGTTTCCACCACCCTTTCCCTTTTTTCGAGGTTGGGCTGGGCGTCATCCCTTCTCCTCTCTTCAAGGACTCAACCTCCCGTCGAAGCGCCTTGATCTCCTCGTCCTGACGACACACGTAAATTCACACTTCCAAAATCTTGACGCTTGGGCGCCTTAGGTTTGGGCGCCTCAAATGCCCTGACTCGCTTTCTGTTTCCACCACCCTTTCCCTTTCCTTCGAGGTCAGGCGCCTGACGACACGTAAATTCACACTTCCGAAATCTTGACGGTTGGGTGCCATAGGATTGGGCGCCTCAAATGCGCCTGTTGACACACGTAAATTTACACCTCCAAAATCTTGACACTTGGGCGCCATAGGCTTGGGCGCCTCAAATGCGTCTGACGACACACGTAAATTCACACTTCTAAAATCTTGACGCTTGGGCGCCATAGGCTTGGGCGCCTCAAATGCGCCTAACGACACACGTAAATTCACACTTCCAAAATCTTGACGCTTGGGCGCAATAGGCTTGGGCGCCTCAACTGCCAGACTCGCTTTTTGTTTCCACCACTCTTTCCCTTTTCTTCGAGGTTGGGCTGGGCGCCATCCCTTCTCCTCTCTTTAAGGCCTCAACCTCCCGTCGAAGCGCCTTGATCACCTCGTCCTGATCTTCGATGATCCTAAAAAGCTCATTCTTTGTGACTGAGGCGCCTTTCGACCCTCGAAACATACCATCGCTCTCCTCACCTTCGTCCATCTCGGGCGTCAGCCCTCTCATCCGCTCAGACTGGGCTTCCGTAATCTCCTCTCCCTCTCCCCTCATGGGCGCCTCCACACTCAGGATTCTTGGTTATATTCCCCTATCTGGCGTGCCAATTGTTTGTGCCCAAATACATTAGCCTTATTGGTCACACCTTAGGCTCCTCACCTTGGAGCCTGATCGTCTGAGCGCCCGATTCATGCTTAACGCTCTGTAGGCGCCTCACCTTGAAGCCCTCTCCTTGGTGCGCCTTGGTTCTGCTAGCCAATCCTTAGGCGCCTGACCTACATACACACACTGAGGGGGGCGCCTGGGCCCATTAATCCTCCGACGCTCAAGTTAGTTCCAATCATAGAGAGAAGTATGAAACTATAAGTTTTAGTGAGAGAGTCCAACCTGTGTAAATGCTACCAACTGCCCCTATTTATACTCACCGAGCTCAAGGTGGATCCCCTCCACGTCACCATCACATTAAATGCTTTGTACCTTCACTTCTGTCAGAAGCCCCAACCACCTTGTCAGGCTTCTGACGGCTGGCAGGCGCCTACAGGCGGGGGACCACTTGCCAGCCTGGACCTCTTTGGCCCTTAGGCTGGCTCCAACCCAAGGAGCTAAAATGCTAAAAAGCCAAATTTGGCTCTTTTTCAAGCTCCAACCCACAAAAAAATGGGAAGCAAAAAATGGGTATTGGGATTTTGGAAGGGAAATTTGGCTGGGTTTTGGGGTGGGGAGTGATATTTGGCTGCCAAAAAGTGGGTTTGTTTGTCAGATGCGGAGAAGGGAGCCGGACGCGCGCCTGGGGCGCACGCGCGCGGAGGAAGGTCTTCCTCCGCGCGCGTGCGCCCCAGGCGCGCGTCCGGCGCCCTTCTCCGCAGCTGACGTGCTGTTACTTTTTTTTTTCTTTCTTTTAACTTTTGTAGTGAGGGAATTTGTTTTGCCAATTTGTTTTGGATTTTTTTTCTCTATTCTCATTGGTTGTTTGTGATTCAATTTGAAATAATTGATGTAGTGACGAAAAAACAATCATATTTTAACGGCCATAAAAAACGGTCATATTTTAACGACTAATTTTTGAAAAAAAAATTATCTCGGAATTTAAAAAAAATTACATCAAAAAATTTGTATTCAAAACTAATAACGAGTTATGAAAAAATTAAAGTGAAATATAAAAATTAGAGGTCAAATAAGTATGGTTTATTGAAATAAATTGAAAAATGGAAATGGGAAGCTAAATTTAGCTTTTTATAGGGTTGGAGTGAAAAGTGGGTTTGGGGAGCTAAAAAGCCATATTTGGCCATTTGGGGAGCTAAATTCCCCTTTATGGGTTGGAGTTAGTCTTAGTGCTTTGTCTCCATGCCCATACTGCCTGGAGTGCAATGGGCTTTTCGGGCTTCTTCCCCTGGCCCATTGCCTTGGGCTGAAGAGTTCATTATATATTAGCTGATTATCGATCAACCCATTTCACGTGAACTTGGTGAGAAGAAAAGAGACCTAAAATACACACGGGCTTAGCAAATGCATGAGAATGTATTCGCGGTGGAATTAACAAAAATCATGACCATATACACTTCTCTCAATATCTATCTATCTATGTATCTAATAGCTTCCAATGCCCTCTAAAATCTACGATGGAAAGCCAGAATTACTTCTTTCTGCCATAGCAGAATTAATGTTCCTACTGAGACAGTATGTTGAGCAAAGAAGCTCTTGATTTGATCAACCTCCTGAAAACAGCCTCCAGACCACCCTCTATGTCTTTCAAACAACACTCCACTGATCCCAACTCCTTGTTACCAAATTCCTTCTTCTAATCATCCCCAACGAACAAAGCAACATTCGCAGGTTGAATCTGGTTCACCTCGCAACCAACAACTGACACCTTATCCCTTCTCATTAGCTTGGATGCTGTTGATGTGACTTGAATCGGACTATCAACCGCTACGACTGGAATAGTCAGGGAGTCTCGCTGTGTATGGGCTCAATGTTATTTGGGTTTGGGTTCTGGGCCTGGTCTGTAACCGTTTCCTTTGCCAGATTGGATTAGGTTTAGACCCACATGGAGAAGTATAAATACTTCTCATCTCCTATGTAATCCGTAATCTCCTCGATATAGTGAAACTGGCTCTCTCTCGCCCGTGGACTAGCTAACACACATCGTGTTAGTGAACCACGTAAATCGTATATCGTGTTTTCGATTATTGTTTTCATATTCTTGCTTTCTCAATTCCGGCAATTTCCCAATCCGTAACAGCGCGTTTATAACAAGTGGTATCAGAGTCGCGGCTGGAAATCAGGCTAGGGTTTCGATAATGAAGAATGACGTCGCTGAACATGAAGATCAAGAAGTTTACGGTGAAGAACAGCTTCGCTATATGGCAGATCAAGATGCAGGCTTTATTGAAACAACAAGGGCTGTGGGGGCCGCTGTCTGAGAAACAGAAGAAGGCAGCGGTCGATGACGATGAGTGAAATACCCTGGAGGAGAAGGCCCACTCGACCATCATGCTATCGTTGTCTGATGACATCATCATTGAAGTCGTTGCTGAGAAGACTGTTGCAGGCTTGTGGTTGAAGCTAGAGAGTCTGTATATGACGAAGTCTTTAACCAACAAGCTGCATCTCAAGAAACAGTTGTTCAGCTTGAGGATGCAAGAAGGTACGCCTTTGAGGGAACATCTGGAACAACTTAATTTTATTTTGTTGGATTTACGCAATATAGATGTGAAAGTTGATGATGAAGATGTTGCCCTAATCCTGCTTGTGTCTTTGCCGAGTTCATATGAGAATTTCATGGATTCTTTTATTGCTGGTAAAGATAGCTTGTCGTTGGAGGATGTCAGATATGCTCTTCATACAAGAGAGATCAGACATAAAGCGTCCGGATCTGGTACAGGTGGTGAGGCATCGAGTTTGGCTGTTACAGGTGGAAAGGGAAAGAAGAAATATAGTAAAGGGAATTCGAACAAGAATTCCAAGGGTCCCATTCCACAGTCATGTGGGGCATTGGATGTACAACTGTCCCAGGAGAAGAGGCCAACTGAAGAACCAAGGTTTAGTTTTCGTGGCAAAAGTGGACAGCAGTTCTGAAGACGATCTCGCCTTGGCTGTAGATGAGAAGGCACATCGTGGTGATGTGTGGTTTCTGGGTACTGCAGCCTCATACCATATGTCTCCGAAAAAGGATTGCTTCACAACCTACGAGCATATAGATGGTGGGAATGTGGTCATGGAAAATGGAGTTTTCAGAACAGAAGCGTGCAATCGATATTCCAAAGCATCACAAACGAACACAAATTTAACGTGGTTCCCTAACACAATGTGTGTTAGCTAATCCACGGGCAGAGGAGAACAAATTTCACTAATTTGAGGAGAGTACAGGTTACAAACCAAATTCCAAACGGACAAACCAAACAAACTAACCTGACCGACCTTACTACAAATTAGGGTGGTGAAGAGTATTTATAGAACTCTTCTACTAATGCCAAACAGAAAACCAAACACCTTTTCCAAACCTACATGGAAAAGGTCAAAACAAAACCCAATCCCAAACCCAAACAGAATAGGCCTAAAATACAAAACAAACCCAATCAAATTCAAGTCATATTGTAACAATCTCCACCTTGACTTGAATTCTCTCTCAAATACTAAATATACCAGACGCAACCAAAGTTGCCAGATGTACCCAGACACAATTCATATCGCCAAATTTACCCAGATGCGATCAAAATCAAAGATATCCAGATGTGATCGAAATCACCAAACTCAAACGCGATGCAAATCGCCAAACTCGGATGCAATCAAAATTGCCAAACGTACTAACTCCTCCAAATCAGTTGTACCAGAATCTCCCCTGCCTCTAAATGCCCCTAAGGGCGGTCAACAACTCAAATCATTTGGCAAATCCAACTCATGTTGAGACTTGTCATTCAGAACCAGCTTGGTGCACTTATCACCAACAGAACATGTCAAAACATAACCTTGTAGACCATACAAGGAACCCCGTTTGACACCTTTCAAAGTCACCTTAGAACCCTTGTAGACAGACAACACCCCACCTTCACCTTTGAAACTGAAACCCTTGCTGTCAAGTAGACTCAAAGATATCAGATTCTTAGTCATCTCTGGAATATGTCTAACATTGTTCAAGGTGCAAACAGAACCATCATGTGTTGATAGAAACCTCATTTTTATTTAATTAGCAATTGAACTTATTTGATAGTTTATATATGTTTATGGATTTATTGGGCATTTGGGAATCTAGATTGGGGTTTAATAAGTTGGGGTAGTTATCGGTAATTAAGAATTGTTATTTAAACTATTTTCTACGTTGAATGAGATTATGGAATAATTAAACCTAAACCTAGCAGCTAATCCCTCTCCCTCTCTTCCTTCCCAGCCGATCCCCACTCTTCCTCTCTTCCTCGGCGGCCACACCAGCCGACTTCCCTTCCTTCTTCTTCTTCTTTTCCAGCCGCACCAAACCATTTCCCTTCCCCTTTCTCATTACTTCCACCACCACAGGAGCCAACCTAGGCCCATTTCTATTTCAATTCCCTTTTAGTTCATAATTAGATAGACCCCGGAGAACGGGTTTCTATCATCTGGTATCAGAGCTCAGGTTCTGATTATTGAGTTATCGCAACTCTACATCGGGACGAGCAACAGCACCATGGCGATCAACAAGTCACCGGCAGAGAAGTCCAACGCTGGATCCAAGGCAGCGGCCACGACCAGGGTTTCCCCACCCTTGGCGGACAACCGGCGAGAAGGAGTCGTGGTGGACGAGACGGAGAGTGACGATCTCCAAGCCTCGATGCGCACCATCATGGCCATGCAGTTGAGGACCGACTCCAACATGGAGGAGGTACGGGCGGAGGTGGAAGAGGCCAGGCGTGAACGTGACGTGATCATGCAACTTCTCACCAGCATGCAGGAAGAGCAGAGGCGGCTGGCGGCGGCATTGGGGCTCGGCGGGGGAGATCGGAGCAGGGTAGAGGCGCCTCGGCCAAACCCAGCGGCGACGGCAGGACCTCGCGCGAGCGCGGGAGGAGGAAGCGCGGCGGTTCCGGCGGTGAGCGGGACTGCGGCGGCCTCGGCGGCTGGCGGGACGGCGATGGGGCCAGGAGGAGGGTCGGCCGCGGCCAACGTAGGGCACGCGACGGTCGAGAAAATGGGCCTCGATGTTGAAGGGCCTCGTAATGGGCCTGGGCTATTGCCGACTCCGACTGCTGAGGAGATCGCGGCCTTACGCGACAAGGCGAAGATGCCGGGCTACGACAACATGGTCCAGAACCCGTGCTTTAACCAAATGGGCCCACACTCCATGGAGCGTGAGATGGGCCGAGTGCAGCCGGCCGGGAGCGGGTACGATCGGGCAGGCGGGGCGGATCGGGCCCTGATGATCCAATCGGGTCCAAATGGTTGGACCGGGCCGGGCTAGGCCAAAGGCGGTCGGACCGGGGCTGGGTGGACCGAGGCCGGTCTAACTGGAGCTGGGTGGACCGAGGCAGGTCTAACTGGAGCTGGGTGGACCGAGGCAGGGCGGACCGGGGCTGGGTGGACCGAAGCCGGCCAGACCGGGGCTGGGCGGACCTCCAATGGGCGGACCGGGGTGGGCCGATTTACAAACGAACCCCACCGGTTTGGGCTGATTCCGGATGGCCGGCCAGTGGCTGAATGGCGGGCCCAGCTAGAGGGTTTGAGTGCCTACGGACCTCCGTTAGCAGCAGCAGGGAACACAGGGGTTCAACCGGGCGGGTACGGAGACTACTCGGGTGAGGCTGGGCATGGTTGGAGTGCAGGAGGCGACGCAGGCGGGCCCCCGGGGTATTACAGAGGTTACCCCAATGCTGGCAGGTATGGTGGATATGACCGGTATGATGATGAGTATGGGTTGGTGTTTAGGGCCAAGCCCCCGACCATTGAGTTCCCAAAATTCAATGGCCAGGAGGACGTCGGTTTATGGTTATATGCAGCTGACAGGTGGTTCAAAAATCACCCGACCCGGGAGGAAAGGAAGGCGCAACTGGCGTCCTTCTACCTGGAGGGAGACGCCCTACACTGGTGGGAATGGTTGGAGCGATCCTATGCTGCCGCGCAGACATTGATTACTTGGCCGATATTTCAGGAGGAGCTTCGCTGCCAATTCGGCAAATCAGAGGGCTGGGCGCCGGAGCAGCTGGCCAAGCTTAGGCAGATCGGTTCGGTAACTGATTACCGGGCAGAGTTCCTCAAATTGGGGAACCAGTGCAAAGGAGTTCCAGAAGAGACCCTGGTGGGGATGTGCATGGCAGGTCTAAAGCCTGAGATTGCTGCGGCAGTCAAGATTTTTGAGCCGGACCCCTTGAGGGCTGTTTTTCGTCTTGCAGGGCACAAGGAGGAGGAGCTGGCGAGCTGGAGGAACGTCATAGGGCGATACCCCAAGCCGGGAGGAGGAGGCCACACCGGTGCAGGGGGTAGCGGGAGTGGCAGCACCGCTATTACTGTCAGTAGCGGGGCTGGAGCGGCACTAGGAGCAGTGACCCCGGCAGCAAGGCTTGGGCCGAGGGCTTCGTCCGGCTAAGTTCAGCGGAGATAGATCAGAAGAGAAGAGAAGGCAAATGCTTCAACTGTGATGAGCGATTCACCATTGGGCACAAGTGCGCGAAGCTGGACTTGATGATGCTGGTGGGAAGATGGGGGGATGAGGCCGAGGACGATGCGGCGGATGGCAAGGGTGAAGACCAGGTGGAGGACTGGCAACCTTGAGGACAAGGTTGATTCGAAGGAGGCAGGGATGATAGAAACCTCATTTTTATTTAATTAGCAATTGAACTTATTTGATAGTTTATAAATGTTTATGGATTTATTGGGCATTTGGGAATCTAGATTGGGGTTTAATAAGTTGGGGTAGTTATCGGTAATTAAGAATTGTTATTTAAACTATTTTCTACGTTGAATGAGATTATGGAATAATTAAACCTAAACCTAGCAGCTAATCCCTCTCCCTCTCTTCCTTCCCAGCCGACCCCCACTCTTCCTCTCTTCCTCGGCGGCCACACCAGCCGACTTCCCTTCCTTCTTCTTCTTCTTCTTTTCCAGCCGCACCAAACCATTTCCCTTCCCCTTTCTCATTACTTCCACCACCATAGGAGCCAACCTAGGCCCATTTCTATTTCAATTCCCTTTTAGTTCATCATTAGATAGACCCCGGAGAACGGGTTTCTATCATGTGTCCTCATCCTGACGGAGCCTCTTCCAGCAATCTTACAGATAACACCATTGGCCATAGAAACATGTCCTCCATCTATCTGCTCATAAGTTGAAAAACACTCCCTGCTTGGACACATATGATAATCAGCTGCAGTATCTAAATACCACACATCCTGATGATGTACCTGTTCATTCACTGCTAAGGCCAAACCATCTTCAGAATCATAGTTAGTTTCTTCCGCCACAGCAGCAGATGATTCCTTCTTCTCCTGATATTTCTTTAGTTTAGGACAATCAAATTTCCAATGTCCTTTCTCCTTGAAGTAATGACAGATATCATCCTTCAAACCAGCAGAATTCGAATTTGTATTCGCCTTCCTATTACCAGATTGTTGTCTCCTACTACTCGTAGCAGCCAACCCAGACGCCTGATTTCCGAACCTGAACCAGACGCCTTATGTCGAACCTCCCTAGTGTATAGAGCAGATCTAACATCTTCTAATACAAACTATCTTTCCCATCAATAAAAGAATCCACAAAATTCTCATATGATTGTGGCAAAGATACTAACATAATTAAGGCAGCATCCTCATCATCTATTTTAACATCAATATTCCGCAGATCTAACAAGATGGTATTGAGTTGATCTTCTAGATGATTCCTGAGAGACGTACCTTCCTCCATACGAAAACTGAACAAACGTTGCTTCATATGCAACTTGTTGGTTAAAGACTTTGTCATGTATAGACTTTCAAGCTTCAACCACAAGACCGCAACAGTCTTCTCAGCAGCAACCTCAGTGATGATGTCATCAGCCAAACAAAGCAAGATTGTAGAGTGAGCTTTCTCCTCCAAAGTAATCCACTCTTCTTCATCTATACTTTACTTCTTTGATTTTCCAGACAACGGAGCCCACAAACCCTGTTGTTTCAACAGTGTTTGCATCTTGATTTGCCACAAACTGAAAATGTTTCTTCCGATAAACTTCTCAATCTTCATACTGATAGCAGCCATTCTTACTATCAAACAAACTCCAACCAAACTTCTCACCAAACAAACGAGACGAAAACACAACTACCCAAAGTCAACTTCAAAGTGATTCCTCCACCGAACCAAACTGAAGAATTGAAAACTACATCCACAAAGCAAAACTTCTGTCTAGCACCAAATTCCCAAAACCGCAATCAAAGGCACTGATACAACTTGTCAGAACAGAAGCGTGCAATCGATATTCCAAAGCAACAAAAACGAACACAAATTTAACGTGGTTCACTAACACAATGTGTGCTAGCTAATCCACGGGCAGAGGAGAACAAATTTCACTAATTTGAGGAGAGTACAGGTTATAAGCCAAATTCCAAACGGACAAACCAAACAAACTAACTTGACTGACCTTACTACAAATTAGGGTGGTGAAGAGTATTTATAGAACTCTTCTCCTAATGCCAAACAAAAAACCAAACACCTTTTCCAAACCTACATGGAAAAGGTCAAAACAAAACCCAATCCCAAACCCAAACAGAATAGGCCTAAAACACAAAACAAACCCAATCAAATTCAAGTCATATTGTAACAGGAGTTGTCTGCAAGGTTGTTGGAATCGGGTCCATAAAGGTTCGGGAACATGATGGTTCATTATGTATCGTGAATGATGTCAGGCATGTTCCACGAATGACTAAGAACCCGATCTCCTTGAGTCTACGAGACAACAAGGGCTTCAATTTCAAAGAAAAATGTGGAGTTGTGTATGTCTGCAAGGGTCCCAGGAAGGTACTGAAAGGCGTGAAACGTGGTACCTTGTGTGCATTACAAGGAAATGTGTTGTCAGGTTCTGCTGTAGTTGTATCATCTCAGGTTCATCAGGAAGATATGACCACTCTCTGGCACATGAGACTGGGGCATATAAGTCAACGGGGGATGCAAGTTCTGTCGAAGAGAGATCTTCTTTGCGGGCACAAGGTGCAGAATTTGGAGTTCTGTGAGCATTGTGTGTCTGGTAAGCTACATCGCACCAAGTTTCCCAAGAAGGGTATCCACCGGACGAAGGGGATACTGGATTACCTCCACTCCAACTGTTGGGGTCCTTAACAAGTTGAATCAATTGGAGGCAGCATGTATTTTCTGTCTATTATTGATGATTATTCGAGATTTATTTGGATTTTCATGATGAAACAGAAAAGTGAGGCTTTCACGAAGTTCAAGCAGTGGAAGACATTGGTGGAGAATCAGACCAAGAAGAAGATCAAGAAGCTGCAAACGGACAATGGTCTGGAGTTCTGCAATTCTGAGTTCAACGAATTCTACAAGGATGAAGGGATTTCCCTTCATCGGACCGTTAGAGATACACCCCACCAGAATGGCGTTGCAGAAAGGATGACTAGACATTGTTGGAGAGAGCACGGTGCATGCTCTCTAATGCTGGACTAGAGAGAAGGTTCTGGGCAGAAGTAGTAAACATGGCATGCTTCCTGATCAACCGTGGACCTCACACAGGTATCGAGTGTAAGACTCCTTATGAAGTGTGGTATGGTAAGCCTGCTAATTACTCTTCACTGAAAGTTTTTGAGTGTCCTGTTTATTATCATATGCATGAGGGTAAACTGAACCCCAGGGCAAAGAAGGGTGTATTTGTGGGTTACGATGTTGGAGTTAAGGGATTTCGAGTCTGGTCACCTTCTAAGCATCGACTTATACTTAGTAGAAATGTGATATTTGATGAGAAGACTATGTTTAACCTCTAGTTGAAGGTTACTGTTGTTGAAGGTAGCAGGAATGTTGATAAGCAGGTGGAGCTGCAAACTCTCAATGAGAGTGAGTTTGAGCACCAAGGTGGAGAAAATCAACATGAGGATGTTTCTGCGTAGTCAGAAACTTCATAGTCCAGTGCAGGAGCTCAACGCTCTAGAGCTTCCGGTAGACCAAAGAGAGCGACTGCAGGATTACCTCCACAGAGGTATGGCTTCGAGGACATGGTAGATTATTCATTTCAGGTTGCTCAAGAAGTGGATGCAGGTGAACCACAGTCCTATAGAGAAGCTGTTCCGGGTGGCGAAGCTGATCAGTGACTTTCCGCAATGGGAGATGAGATGGAATCCCATGACAGGAATCAGACTTGGGATCTAGTTAAATGACCACAGGGAAGGAAGATTGTTACAAACAAGTGGATGTACAAGAAGAAGGAAGGAATCACTTCTGAAGAGGGCATGAAATTTAAAGCTCGGTGGTTGCACGAGCCTTCTCGCAGAGGGAATGAGTTGACTACATTGAGATTTTCTCACCAGTGGTCAGACATACGTCGATCAGGGTGCTATGGCACATTATGACTTGGAGCTCGAGCAGCTAGATGTGAAGACAACTTTCCTACATGGAGAGTTGGAGGAAGAAATTTACATGAATCAGCCAGAAGGATTCCATGTTTCAGGAAAAGAAGACTACGTTGGTAAGTTGAAGAAGTCCTTGTATGGACTTATTCAGTCTCCAAAGCAGTGGTACAAGAGATTTGATAGATACATGTTTGATCTGGGCTACAACAGAAGTCCATATGATTGTTTTGTGTATCACAGCAATGTGGAGAATGGTTCGATGATCTATCTTGTTCTGTATGTGGATGATATGCTCATAGCTGCGAGGTCAAGTCTGATATCCAGAAGTTAAAGGGGGTTCTCAGTGATGAGTTTGAGATGAAGGATTTTGGAGCTACTCAGAAGATCTTGGTATGGAGATTTACAGGGACAAGTCAAAGAAGAAGCTGTTTGACTGGTCCCGAATATCACAATTAATTCCCACCTAAGGCCCAAGTATAAACCTTAGTAGGGTTCAATATAGGGCAAGTATGTTTAAATATCAACCCGGGCCGGTCCTTATACCCCTACTTCAATTGTTTGAAACATGATCTAGCGAATCGGTATTGGTTGAAAAGTATGAGAAATGAATTAAAGCAAAGCAAAAGTAAATGGTTTTGAAAGCTCTATGTGAGAAGGATCACTCGGTTGTCGCTTCCCCCTAACTACTACCAGGGCACGTAAAATCGAATTAATAGGTGACTGCGAACCGCTAGGAAATGCAACTATGGTCGTAGACCACACTCTCGATTGCCAACCGCTAGGAGATGCGAATCGCTAGGTGAATGCAATTATGGGCAAGGTGACTGCGAACCACTAGGAAATGCAACTATGATCGTAGACCACACTCTCGATTGCCAAACCAAGGGATACATTATAGGCTACTCAAGTAGTCCTCTTGGTTAAGGCAATCGAGGGTTGACTTACTCTCTCACTCAACCCAATAGTTGGACGACTTAATCGCGCTTAACCAAATTATTAAATTCAAGATAGAGGTTTTCCCTACATTAACCTAGATAGGTGGCTTAAAAGCCCAAGAAATCCCAACTCAATTGAGCCTTCTTTGAAAGGGGGGTTTCCCTCTAGCCTTTTTTCTTCCTTGGTTCGTTTTTTCTCTCTAAAATCTGAAGAAGAAGACACTTTCTCACTCTTGGGCTCCACCTCTCTCTTCCTTTTCGCTCACATTTTATACAGAGACCGGGCTCGGTTCACGGCTTGAGTCACGGCCGTGAACTCCTGAACGCGTTCGTGAACTCAGAGGGTTGCGTCAAAACGCACCGCTTCACTTGCTGGTGTTCACGGGTAACAGCTCCAGTTCACGATCTTATTGAATGTGAACTCGCCTGGCTTCAGTAACCTCTGAGAATGCTCTAGATGCCTTGCGGTTCACGGTTTTTGCTTCCATTTCAAGATTTTAGCAGACCGTGAACTCCCAAGGGAAACCGTGAACATGTCTGAAATCACCTCTTTTCTCGGTTTTCGCTCCTTTTCTTCCAACTTTCGACTCCTGGGGCTGGTTTCACCTGTTAGATCCTGAAACACGCTAAAACACAAGAAACCTAGCGTAAAACCACCCTTTTAGGAAAACAAATGTCACAAACGTCCAAGGAAAACGGGGACAAAATGTGTACAATTAGGCCCGAATCACTTTTCTTGACAAAACGCAAATAATCTTGTTGATATGTTCACGAAGCCGGTTCCACATGGCAACTTCCAACACTGCTTGGACTTGCTGAATGTCTTGAGTGAGTGACTCCGCCCTACGGGGCATTGATGGCGGGAGAGAGAGAGAGAGAGAGAGAGAGAGAGAGAGAGAGAGAGAGAGAGAGAGAGAGAGAGAGAGAGAGAGAAGGAGTAGAGTACATCAGAGATTTTCAGAGCAAGAAGATTCAAGTCAACGTGGAGATTTGTTGATGTGACTTGAATCAGACTATCAGCCGCTACGACTGGAATAGTCGGGGGTCTCGCTATAGTCGGGTTCTGGGCCTGGTCTGTAACTGTTTCCTTTGCCAGATTGGATTAGGTTTAGACCCACATGGAGAAGTATAAATAATTCTCATCTCCTCTGTAATATGTAATCTCCTCGATATATTGAAACTGGCTCTCTCTCGCTCGTGGACTAGCTAACACACATCGTGTTAATGAACCACATAAATCGTGTGTCGTGTTTTCGATTCTTGATTTCATATTCTTGCTTTCCTGATCCGTAGCAGCGCGTTTATAACAGATCCTCTACTTGCTCTATTTCTCCCTGCCACACACCGGCGTCGTAATGAATCTCAACAACGCTCCCAACACGTAGTTGATAGCTGCATTAACTTCTCTAAGAACCCTAATGACTTCACCAAAGTGCTCATCATCATCAAGATCGGCCGCAGGAACCTTGTAATTATGATTGCCTATCTGCTTCTTTAACTGCGCAACCAACTTCCTTGCATCTTTCCTCGTCTTCCTCCTCAACTAAATGTAGTCAGAAACAGAAAATTCCAAACTGGATTCGCCATTCCTTCTCCTGCGGATCGCAGACTGAAGTGCTGCCACGTGTTCTCTTAGCCTCGAGATGACATCCTTAGCGATCTCGCAAGTGTCTATGAGCTTCATAGATCCATTCAAGAATAGCTCCTCCTCTGCCACGCATCCCCGGCGAGACAGAGCTTCTCGAGTCGATGCCATGGCGAGAAGCTCGTCCAGGCTGTCGTAGACATCTCTTAGAGTTGATAAACTGATGCAGATGGCCGAGCTAGAAGAAGAAGTGGCCAGTGCCGATGATGATGTGCGAATTCTCATAGCTTGGCAAGTTCCTCCTTTGGAATTTGGCTGTCATTGGTGAATTAAAGTTGGATACTTTCCATTGATATCTTTAGCAGTCGATGATGATGATGAGAGAGGGAGCCTGCAAATTCGATCGGTCTCCATGTTACATCACTGTCCACTGTCCAGCAAGCGTATCTCCAATCACAGGATTCTCTGTTTATACACTTTATAATGGAGATGAAGCGGCCCGTGTTTTTGTCATCTGCGTGTCCCCTTTCCCTTTCTAACTAAATCTTTGGCAACACTGCCCTAATTTGCCCCCTGCTGCCACATTATCCCCTTGCTCCCTAAATTAATGATTTGCTCTTCTCCTAAGTAGGTAAGAAGATGTTTGCTTTTTCTTCTGTTATATTATGGAAAATGTGGCATTTCTTGGGAAGGGATGCACCAGAAAGAGACAACCCTGGAAAAAAGCTGTCTTGAGAAATAATATGATAGTTCAGCAACTAGCTTGATGAGCTGGTTAGTAATAAAGAAAGAAAGCACTATTGTTGGGTCAAAGGGGTAGTATTTTTTTTTATTTCTCCCTTGTCCTAATTCCAAACTAATAGAGTTCTAGTTGCAGAGGAAATCCAGATGAAGAAAGGATTGCTCCAAGGAGAGGTTTCGAAGAAACAGAAGAACGTTTCACTTGTGAAACGTTTCCAGCAGAATGAAGTTTATGTAGTCGTTAATTAATACTGTTTAACCTTTGTAATGTGAAATGGGACAAAGACACGTGGGACAAGACTGTTTAACGGTTCTCTCTGATATATAAAAACCAGAGCAGCTGGACTGCTGCTGCTGTGGGGTTTTCACCAAATTATAACCCTATCTACAAAGTTCTTATGGTATCAGAGCGGCCGATCTAGGCTTGCTAGCGTTTCACGATGGCTGCCCAGAGCTCGCCACAAACAGGCGGCGATGCTCGAAGGCAGAGTACTGTTTCAAACACTAGCAACGATGCAGCTGATTTTCGATTCGGGACTTTCAGATCAGGCAATCAGGGCAACAACAACTTGAAGCACCTTACATAAGTTTAAATGATATGTGATGAGTCATGAAAGTGCCAAGTGTCTGTGGGATGAACTTTATAGACGATTTGGGCAGCTAAATGCTAATAGGCTCACGAATCTGGAAGATGAGATTCACAAGTGTAAGCAGGGTAGTATGACTATCACCCAATATTATACTTTGATCAAAGGATTATGGGATGCAGTGACAGCTTACAAGCGCAAGCAAGAAACTGATTATCTCATCAGATTTCTTTGAGGTCTCAATCCTGAATTTGAGGGTGTGAAGAAACAATTGCTCATGCTGAAACCCTTGCCAATAGTACCTGATGCAATGGATGACTTGTTACAGCATGAGCAGGAACTTAAGGCAAACACTGCTAGTGGTGGAAAGAAGTCACAGACAGTGGCATTGGTTGTTCATTCTGATGGTGGTAAGGAAGCTGAAGGTAGTGATAAGAGTCAGGGAAAGAAGTTCTGTTGGTTCTGTAAGAGAACAAACCACAACATGGAAGAATGCTGGAGACTCAAGAAGAAAAACAAAGAATAAGAGCAAGGCAATGGAGTTGGAGTTACCAAATTTGCAGACTTAGTCTCTCTAAGCAATTATGGTGGAAGTGAAACCTCAACTGAGGTTGGTTATAACATCGAGGGAAGTATTGTAAGTCATTCTACTCCCATGTTTATTGCTAAAGAGATGAATAAAGTGAGGTACTTACTGCATTATGGTGTTAGCACTCCAGTGTCACCAACCACACTTCCATCCCCTCCCACATCACCCTCCTTACCACATCAAGCCTATTATGTGTCCCACTATCCACCATTTCCCAATTTTGCAGGTAAACATGTTCTTTCCTCGGCATCTAGTGTAATTCCCAAACAAACTTTTGGACTTTGGATCTTAGACACTAGTACTTCAGAACATATTACTTCCACACTTGATCTGTTCTCTGAATATCACAATGTTCAGGAAACTTTTGTTCATTTACCAAACTCTACAAGGGTCCTAGTTAGTCATATATATAGGTACAGTCAAATTACCAACATGATTGCACCTCTATAATGTTCTACTAGTCGCTAGTTTTACATTTAAACTCATATTAGTTAATAGATTAACCCATGATCTCCCATTAGCCTTACATTTCCATTCTGATCTTTGCCAAATTCAGGATTTACTAAGCAAGAAGACGATTGATTTAGCAAGAGAACTTAAAGGCTTTTACCAACTGCTCCTTCCAAACCAGCCATCAACCATCCCATCTAAAGACCAAACTCAAGCTGCCTCCACCTTCAATTTCAATCCTCATAAAGTAGATCTGTGGCACTAGAGATTAGGCCACCCTAGCAATGATAGACTTAACCAGTTGCATCAAACTGATCCAACTGTAACAGATTCTAAAGTAGATCATTGTAACCATTTGCCATTTCCCCAAACACAAGAGACTACCCTTTCCTGTTACCACCAATAATGCAGTTGAGTTATTTTAGTTGATTCATGTAGACATTTGGGGTCCATTATCAGTGACTTCCTATGATGGATATAGTTATCTCTTTGCTATGTTTGATGACTGTTTGAGAACTATTTGGGTATATTTAATGCAACACAAGAGTGACACGTCATTTGCTTGCTGGTTTCTGCAATTTAGTGAAGAATCAGTTTGGTAAATCTGTTAAAACAGTGAGAAGTGATCAAAGGAAGGAATTCAAAATGTGTGAATACTTTATGTATGAAGGTATAAAACACCAAATGTCTTGTGTTCATACCCCAGAATAGGATGCACGTGTTGAAAGGAAACATCAACACATCCTGAATGTGGCCAGGTCCCTCAGGTTTCAATAAGGTATTTGGATGCCTGGTCTATGCTGGCACACCTGCAGTAGGATGAACTACGTTTGCTGCTAGAGCCAGGCAATTTATTCTGTTAGGTATCCCTTCAGGTATTAAAGGCTATAAATTACTTGATCTTGCTACATATCAAGTTTTTGTATCCCGTGATGTATTCTTCTATGAGTCCATTTACCCTTTTAGACATGAAGAGGACTTCTCTGCAGAAGATCCTTCCCTTAATCATACAGCACCTGATCCTACACCACCACCATCACTTCTTATTCCTCACTCTCCTTCCCCACCTTCCACTTCTATTCCTTCCTCTCCTGATTCCCCTAGTTCTACACCTTCTTCCTTTAGTTCTATTCCTGTCTCCCCTTCACCAATTGACTCAGCCTCTGTTGATGGGGGAGGGGGATGTTCTAGCTGATTTGGAGCCAGAACTAGAACCACAACAAGAGTATGACCCTCCAGATAGACCAAAGAGAAATTATCAGTTACCTAAGAAGCTTCAGGCTGTGACATTAATCCTGCACTACAATTTGGAGCTTTTGCAAAGGCTGCAACAGCTACAAGGCATCATGTATTTTTTTAATGTGGATCATCTGAACACAGCTGATAGATTATATGCTCTGAGTGTCATTTCAATTGAGGAACCACGTACATTTGCTGAGGCTATGAGATCTGAACACTGGAACAGATATGTCAAAGAGGAATTTAGGGCACTGGAAGAGAACCAAACCTGGGATATTGTTCCTTTGCCACCAAACAAGAGGGTTGTGAAAACTAAGTGGGTGTTTAAGATGAAACTTAAGCCAGATGGTTCATTGTAAAGGTGCAAATCTAGACTGGTTGTTAAGGGTTATACACAAGTCTATGAGATTGATTTTATGGACACTTTCTCTCCAGTGGCCAAAATCAATTCAGTGAAAGCACTCTTGGCTATTGCAGCTATGAAGAACTGGACTCTATAACAGATGGATGTCTCAAACGCCTTCTTACATGGTAATTTAGATGAAGAGGTGTATATGGAAATACCATCATGTCTGGAAATTGGAGATCATGGTTCACAAAAAATGGTTTGCAGATTATAAAAGTCCTTATATGGATTGAAGCAGGCATCGAGGGAATGGCTTGCCAAATTGACAAGTTTCCTGTTGAGAAATGGATTTGCACAGTCTGCTTTAGATTACTCCCTATTCACTAAGTGGGTACAAGACAGAATTGTGGTATTCCTAGTATATGTAGATGTTATAATAGTAGGAAGTGATGTACAAAGAAACATAGATCAAGTTAAAAAGGCTCTAAGCAGGGAGTTTAAAATCAAATTGCTTGGACCCTTACAATATTTTCTAGGTTTGGAGATCAATAGAACTTCATATGAGATTAGTGTATGCCAAAGGAAATACTGTCAGGAACTGTTAGAGGAGACTCGAAACTTAGAGTCTAAAGGATCAAAATCACCAATAGATCATAAAGTCAGACTTTCAGCCACAAAAGGGACACCTCTAGAAGATGCAGAGAAGTATAGAAGATTGGTAGGAAGATTACACTATATTACCATACTAGACCAAACCTAGCTTTTGCAGTACAACAACTATGCCAGTTTCAGAAGAAACCCCATGAAGAGCATCTCCAAGCAGATTTTAGAGTCCTAAGGTATCTTAAGAGTGGACCAGGGAAGGGGATCCATTTTAGTAGGTCTGCAGAACTGAAGTCAACTAGTTTCTGTGACTCTGACTGAGCGAGATGTCCAGACACAAGAAGGTCCGCTACATGGTATTGCACCTTCCTATGAAGATCATTGCTCACATGGAAGACTAAGAAACAAACCAGTGTGTCAAGACCTTTCTTGGAAGCAGAGTATAGAGCTCTGGCAATGGTTGTTTGCGAAATACAGTGGTTGAAGGGATTACTTGAAGAACTCAGTGTTAAAATTCCTTTGCCGATTACAGTGTATTGTGATAACAGGTCTGCTATACATATAGCTGAGGATCTGATCTTCCAAAAAAGAACGAAGCACATTGAAATTGATATTCATGTGACTAGGGAGAGGATCAAGTCAGGACTTATCAAACTGGAGCATGTGAGCACAATCAACCAGCTAGCAGATTTGTTTACAAAAGGGCTACATCAGGTAAGGCTTAAGGAACTCTTGATCAAGTTGGGAGTTAGTCTACCTGCCTCAACTTGAAGGGGGGTGACAAAGTTCTAGTTGAAGAGGAAATCCAGATGAAGAAAGGATTGCTCCAAAGAGAGGTTTCAAAGAAATAGAAGAACGTTTCACCTGTGAAACGTTTCCAGCAGAATGAAGTTTATGGGGTTAATTGCACCCGATGGCACTTAAGTGATCATAATGTTGCAGGGTTAGCACTTAAACAGATTTTGTGGCAACTAATCCCCTTATCTACGTTTCCGGTTGCAAAGCTACCACTTTCGTCGACGGAAGTAACGGCAGGTACCAAATACGTAATTTGCAAGGACAAGCTGGCGGGACATGTCAGCACAGCTTGCTGACTCATCTTCAATTGCGAGTGACTCATCTGAGGGCCACACCAAACGGGCCCACTAACATTCGAAGACACTTTTGGGGGGAACCCTCTTTTGATCAGTCGACTTCTCCTCCGACGTTTCCTCTCCCTCCTCTGTACTCTGTACTGAAATTTCAGAAAGACAAAATCATTCGCCAAGAACACGACCGCGAGACGACAGGGGGCGGATTAGCAAGACGTTCGTGTGGCGAAAAGAAGAATAGCAAGAATAAATAAGGCCCATCCAGGTATCAATCCTTCTTTCATGCTATTATTCATTCCCCTGTTTTACCTTTTTTCGTATGAATTATGATAAGTGTGTGTGAGTGAACTACAGACTAGACCCTGCTAGTCGTCGCCTTGATGCATTAGAAATAGACACCTGCCCTAGCCTGTCTGTTTCTCGCGACGAATTTCGCTCGTTCACAACCGAGCATAGCTACGCAGCCATTCCCCAACATAGACCTGTTGTGCCAAGTGTCTGGATCATCCGAGGGATTGCAAATAGAACAGGAAAGAACTCAATTGGGAATCCCATAGCCTTGTATATCAACCTTGAGCGCATTGTGTGTTGTTGCTGCAAACATGAGTCCATCCATTAGGGAAGTAGGAGATACTGATCAGATCCCAACATATGGTGAGTTGTGTGTTTTTGCTGCAATTTTCGTCAGCTAATGACAGGTTTCCAAATGCTAAGTTTATTTTTGTTGATTTTGGCAGGAATCGGTGATGACAAGTTTACCATCGAGCTCCATTATAAAGGAGAGATGTTGTATGTTCTCGACGGAGACTTGTGTTATTTTGGAGGTGAAGTTAAATATCTGGACTGGATAGATCCAGATTGCTTATCTTTGTTTGAAATGGATGGATATCTTGTTGAGTTTGGCTTCTCAGAAAGTGTCAGAATGATGGAGGAATATAGGCTGAAGAATGGTTGGGCATACTATTGGAGACTACCAGGAGAACGACTGAAGGAAGGGCTACAAGAATTGAGAAGTGACAAAGACATTATAGACATGGCTGCAAAGTTTATTCAAGTCTCTAAGTTTGTTGAGGTTTACCTGATCAATACAGAAGAATTGACTAAAGCTAACCTAGAAGCAGAAAAAGGAGAAAATGAAATAGAAGTTGGCAGAGATATTCTCCAAAGCCCACTTGAAGTACCACATGATATGGCAGAGGCATTCTCCCACAACAATGGAACTGATGGTGGCATTGATGGTGGCAGCAGGGGAATGAATGAGGCAGAATATGATTTGCCCTGCCAAAACAATGCAGGGGAGGCTGAAAGAGAAGGTGACAGCAGGGAATTGGTTGAAATTAATATTGATGCCAATGTGGAGAGTGATCTTGAACGAGGTTTGGCTGCTGATTTTGAGGCCAGTGATGAAAATACGGAGTGGCAAAGCAGTGATGGGGAGGGTGGCAGCCATGACATGTATATTGATGATGTATTTGAGGTTCCTGAAGAGGATGAAGCATATGATTCAGATTACCTAGGCAGCGTCCATTCAGATGAAGAAGACGAACAGCAAAGGGTTCCAACTCGTCCAAGGTACCCTGAGTTCAATCCAGAGAAAGACATGAATGATCCCCAGTTCTGTCTGCACCAAATTTTCAGGGATAAAGATACTTTCAAGGATGCAGTGAAGAACTACTCTATCAACAGCAAACAGCCACTCAAGTTTAAGCACAGTGACAGTAAACGAGTTCAAGTTGTATGCCAACCAGGATGTCCATGGAACATATGGGTAGCCCCAACTGATGATGGAAAGGCAGTTCAGATAAGATCATGTTGTCTAAGGCATGAGGGTTGTGTCTTGGTGTTCAAGAACACATTTGGGGATGCTAATTTCCTTTAGCATATGCTGCAGTCAAAGTTGAGAATGGAGACAACTGGACCTGGTTCTTAAAACAATTGTGTCTAGATCTTGATATCTTCAAGGATCCAGGAATGTGGACATTCATGTCAGATAAGCAAAAAGTAATGATGTTTACTTAGTGAATACGACTTCTTCAGTAGAGTAATAAGATATTGACATGTTTATTGTTTTGTAATACTATTTTGCAGGGCCTATTGAATGCTTTGGAGAGTGTTGTTCCACATGCCGAGCAGCGATGTTGTGTGAGACGCTTGGTTTCCAATCTGTTTCGGGCACAATGAGGTAACAAAAAAACCAAAGACTTATTATGGAATTGTGCTAGAGCTAGTTATGCATCAGAATTTGAGAGGTGCATGACTGAGTTTAAGGCTTATAATAAGACACCTCATATGTGGTTGCTTGATAAGCCGTTTTCACAATGGACGAGAACACACTTCCAGCCATATTGCAAGTCAGATGTGTTGACAAACAACATCGCTGAAAGTTGGAATAACTCTTTGGTAGGAGCTAGGACCAAACCGATCATAAGCATGTTCGAGACTATTAGGAAAATTTTGATGCATCGATTTCGTGTTAGGAAGGAAACTGCAGTGTTGAAATGGAAGGGTCATTTCTGTCCTAAAATCCAGAAAAAGCTAGACTCGGCTCAGAAAGCTAGCTTCACTTGTAATGCCATTCAGAGTGGTCCACAGAAGTTTGAGGTTTCATGTCCTCAAGGTCAGGTTGTTGTGGATGTGAGCAAGTCCAAATGCACTTGTCGGATGTGGGAATTAACAGGTTTACCTTGCCCTCACGCCATACGCTGCATATGGAAACTCTCAAGAAGGGTAGAGCAGTATGTGGACAAGTGCTATGAGATTGGAACTTACCTTGCAGCTTACTCTGGTGAGGTGGAACCAATGGTTGGGCCAGAATCTTGGTTGCCAAGTGGGAAGGAGCCTGTGTTGCCACCAGAGCTAGTTGTAGAAGAGTCAAAGAAAGGAAGGCGCCAAACCAAAAGGAGAAAGGGTATTGAGGAGATAGCTGGTTCTGATAAATAGAAACGCAAGTTTAAAGCTAAAAATGAAAGAATGAGTAGGAAGGGGAAGGGGGGAACCATTCATTGTAGTGAGTGTAAGCAGCCAGGGCACAATAAGTCCTTCCATACAAAGGGGAAGAAGGGGAAAAACTTAGCAGAAGGTGCTGCATCAACTCAAAGATCATCAACAGAGGTGAGACTTTTATAGCTGTTTTATAGTTGTTTGCTTGAAATTAATTTAATTTCTCATGTTTATGTATCTGATTTGTAGGAAAGCACACAAGCTATGGGATCATCTGGTGTTGTTTTACAATGGATGCCGGATGTATGGTCTTAATGTTTAAATTCCATTATTATTTGAAAACTTGTATACTGTGAGAACTCTTACAAATTTCTATTGATTTGTAGGGAAGCACTCGAACTCGTCCAATGCATTTCTTAAGTCAAGCTGAAACTACTTCTTTCCCATCCCAGCAAGGCAGTCAAAGCTTCAATTCAGCTTGTCTTCCACCACGACTGAGCAGTCAATCTGAGGGACAAACAATGCGCTTTGCACAAGGCGAGGGAAGACTAAACAAACTTCCTATTGTTTCAAAAGGGAAAGGGCAAATGTGATCTGTTTCGTAGTTAAATGGGGTGGAACCATACAGTAAACAAACATGACTGTCAGCTGCTTTTGGTGATTATGTTACATAACTATCAGCTGGTTTTGTTTTGGTGGTTTGGTTTCCAGTACATTTTTTTTTGTGTTCATGAACATATACACTTTGCTAAATGCTAAATGCTAGCTGGTTTCCAGTACATTCTTCCTGGTTTATTCGGCTTGTCTATTTTATTGCTCTAACTAGGCTAAATGCTGCCTAGCTTTGTTCTTCGAAATATCCTGCATTTTGAAGATGGAAACAACACTTCTTTGTCCTCTCAAAGTTACTATATCCAGTCAAAGAATAAAGTTCTTCTCAACACTGTTGGCGAGGAAATTAGAGACCAGAAAGGTTCTTCCATTAGTCATGCAAATAAATCATCTATAACATATTGACTTTTAAATCAGGAATAAGCTAGCTGTATCAGAGGCCCCCTATCCAACAGAATACATCACCAACCATCTGAACACAGGCCCACTGCAGACTCCGCAGACTCTTTCCAGCATGCCATTATATTCCGAAACATTGCTCCTTTAATACATAATCCGAACATGTTTCAAATTCATTACATCATCCAAAACAGGTTTCCAATTGCTAAATCATCCTAAACAGGTTCCCACCTCATTACATGTTCCCAAACAGGTAATCAATCACACTCTTAGCCAACAGAGTTCCAACCACAATAAAAAAACTTTTGCTCATTTCTCTAACAAATGAGCTGTGATTGTTCCTCCTCTCCACCTCTCGGATTCTCTTGTGCAATGCAAGAACAAGGCGCTTAATGTTATCTTCAAGTGGTGGATCGATCCAACGGAAATAATTGCATGCATTTACACCCTACGAATCAAACAACAGAAGAACCAAATCCATAGTTTAGATATGGGAAAGATTTAGCATTTGCAGTTCACGCCAAAATGAAATGAAGATTTAATCAGCATACCCGATAATTGGCGCAGCCGAAGAATCGTCTTCCGGGATTGGCATCAGTCCACGAGGTTCGAAGAACCGCCGGTACAACGCACCGGCACATTGGAGGTGTTGCCGTCATTGTCGACTTGAAGGAAGGAGGAAGAGGGTGTAAAGAGAGAAAGGTGTGTTTCGGGTGAGGAAATTTTGGGATGGAATGTTTGACAAGGAGTTTCCAGAATATAAGAGGAAGGGAAGAGCAGGATAACAACAGAAAGGTCCTCGGATGAGTCACTCGCAATTGAAGATGAGCGGGAAAGTGTGGCCCTCGGATGAGTCAAAGAAAGGAATAGCGGGAAAATGAGCGGGAAAGTGTGGCCCTCGGATGAGTCACTCGCAATTGAAGATGAGTCAGCAAGCTGTGCTGACATGTCCCGCCAGCTTGTCCTTGCAAATTACGTATTTGGTACCTGCCGTTACTTCCGTCGACGGAAGTGGTAGCTTTGCAACCGGAAACATAGATAAGGGGATTAGTTGCCACAAAATCTGTTTAAGTGCTAACCCTGCAACATTATGATCACTTAAGTGCCATCGGGTGCAATTAACCCAAGTTTATGTAAGGTGCTTCGCACCGTTTCATTTGTGTTTAGTAGCCGTTAATTAATACTATTTAACCTTTGTAATGTCCAATGGGACAAAGACATGTGGGACAAGACTGTTTAATGGTTCTCTCTGCTATATAAAAATCAGAGCAGCTGGACTGCTGCTGCTGTGGGGTTTTCACCAAATTCTAGTCCTATCTACAAAGTTCTTACAAACACGAGCTATCAAGGGAGGTCGGAGCCCTATATCCACCATGCATGGATATGGTCAGTTGGTCACTCAATGCTACTGATATGAATAGGGGCAGGATATCCTTTCGGTTCGGTTAAAATCATATCACATATATCAAGATAATGAACATGTATTTAATTACGTATTAGTGAACTCCTATTTATATTATACCAGACAAAGAATTTGGTGATTAAAGTATAATTAATGGTACTAATAGCAAGTATATAAAAAGTGGTACTAATAGCAAGAATCGTAAAACCGTACCGTAGTTTATAACCAGAAAAGACAGCAATAGGGTATTTTATGTTGAAATCGTGGTTTAGTCTTGGTTCAATCGTTTTATACAGCTAAATACCTCATATCGGTAGAACATCTAATAGTAGATTTTTCTGATCGAACCACCGGTATGATACGGTATTTCAATCCTTGACTAATTAATTAATTAAATCCGCAAGTTACTGTTCCTCATGACAAAATAGGGGGTATAATTAATGGTACTGCTCACAAGGGTTTGATGTAATAGTTATGGAAATGAAATTACATTACGTAAAACTTATGAAGGGATAGTTATTCCTTATATATTATTATAAGTTTATAATAAACATAAATTTACATATATTATGTAAAATTTATGGAGGGATAGTTATTCCTTATAAATCGTTTTAAAAAATATATTATGTAACTATTCCATTATGATTAAGACACTACACAAAACATACCAAAGAATAATTATTTCTTATGTATCAATTAGACATAAGTATTGTTTAAGTTTTTTTAGTCCAGGTTTAAATGAGAATTCATTTATTATTAAATAAACTATTGCCCATCTCAATAGTTAACATATGCCAAGTTCGTGTAAGGTCATTTATTTTTTATGTAACCTAATTTGATACTTTCTATAATTTAATTTATTTATTATTAACTGAAATATTCATCATTTCATCAATTTGCAGTAGGCCAAGGTTCTGTAAGCTCACTTAATTTTTACATAACAATTTAATCAAATGTAATACTTTTTGTAACTTGATTTTATTATTAGATCACAAATTAAGAAAGATTTACATAACATTGTTCTATAAGAGATATGTACATTACAAATAGATTATGTGACGCTAATGTATCACTTGAACTTACTTATGACATAATTCATTCTTATTGATCTAGACATTACGTAAAACTTATAGAGATATCTTATCCAGATTTTTGTGAATTATTTGATTTCAAGTAAATTATTAAATAAGTGAATAAAATTTTGAAATTTAATTTATTTTTTGTCACTGCGAAGCGCGGGCCAAAAGACTAGTAGTACTAATATTGTTGAATCAAGCTCTAAAGCAACGAGAAAAATGTACCTGGCCGGAACTCGTCATGACATCAGATGGGAGCATGGATAAATGTTCTTGTTACTGGGCAGAAAATTAGATGCAAATATTATGAGACGAAGTTTTTGGTATACCCGCTTCAAACATCATCTTGCAAGAACAAAGAAGAATGTTGGAGGCTTTGTTAGTGTTGCGGATGAAGTCAAGACCAAAATGTTAGATCTACTCAATGTAAATAAAAAAGAGAAGGTGTCCAAGAAAAGAATATATTTATATCTTATATAACAATTGTAGCATGAAGTTGTAAAAGTTCGGTAACTCTTACACAATACGTCTATAGTTTAAGTGACAATTTTTTTATCACGAAGAGTTTGTGGGACTGGAGGTTACCTTCGACTAATTTACAAAATCAGATAGCACAAACGGATTCAATAAACCTAGAAATCACATTAAAAAATTTATCAATCTATTAGATATAATTATGTATATCTTCCACAATAAAGCAAGCGAGGAAATGATGAAGACGTCTCCGGCGAGGGCCGCGAAATCAATGGTTACAAAAGCGAGGCCGATACATACAATTAAGGCCAAGTCCAATGCAAAACCCCAAATTTGCATGGTAAAGGAAACCGGATCGTACCGGCCGGTTGAACCGGTAAAACCGGAAACCGGCGCCTGGCCGATACGGTAGCTGGTTTGTTGTGAAAGAATCGTTCCGGCCGGTTTTCCCGATAAAACCGGTACAATTCAAAAAACCGCCCGGTTTTGGTCTAACCGGGAGGAAGCTTATGGGGAGGACACGGTGTCGTTTTGGCTTGGAAAAAAAAAATTAAATCGCCCGAAGCCTCAAAACCCTAAATCATCCGCGACTAAGCGGAGCGCAGTCTGGTTTTTCGTTTCCTGCTGCTGGCGACCAGGCGACCGCGATCCTCTTCTTCTCGACCGGCGACCAGGACCCGGCGATCCTCCTCTTCTCGACCGGCGACCAGGCCAGCGACTGCTCCGCGGTTGCTCCGTGCTGCTCCGCCTCTACTTCGCCGGTTGCAAGAAGAGCAGTAAGCCTTCTTCTTCAAGCTCCAGTAATGGCTTCTCTGCCTCGGTTTCGTTATCAGTGGAGAAAGCATTTGGGGCGGCGACCGCCTTCTCCATGGAAAGCCCACCCCGTGGGTATCGTAAAAATGTCGGGATTTGTCTCGTCAATCCCACTTCCAAAATGGTTCAAATTCGATTTAATGCCTTGAGATGATGTCTCCTTATTAGGCTTCTCCTGTTCCAGTCGGAGGCCGTCAATCAATTGTTGAGATGAAGAGAACTTCAACTCGAGGTGAGTTTGAGACTCTGCATCCATGTTTAACTTATCTTTTTTAAACTTTTAATTGGTTTCTCACAATCTCACATTGATGCTGAAGTTAGAAAGGGCATTCGAATGATCATGTTAATTATGTATTTAACATAAACTTGTAAACCGAATAGTTGAATGATGGTAGTTGGTGTTGCAGTTGGTTACGGAAGAGGTAGGTTCCCAACAGGAAGGGGTGGAATGTATCGCAATGACAGCTTCAGAGGGGGCCGGGGAAACTACGGTGGAGGTGGTAGGGGTTTTGGTGGAAGACCGGAATTTAATTACAACAACAGAGGTGAATATCCCACTGGTAGGGGAAGGGGTTATCCAAGTGGTGGCAGAGGCGAAGGTTATCAACAAGTTAGAGGTAGAGGCGGCCGTTCAGGTGGAGCAACTAGGCAACCAAATAGTGCCAATGCCTCGTGAAAACTCCTTATTTCTCACTGTTTTGGAGTTTTCATTCCTCAACTGTTCATCAATTGTTCATCCCGCGGGAGTAAGTAAGCGTCCTTGTTTTCCCCATCTATTAGAAATATAAATGTAGAAGTGTTTTGGGTATTCCAGAAATGGATGACCTCTAGATTTCTATACCAGCATGGTTGTTTGCCATAGTGGGGTGGGAGTCCCATTTTGTAGGCTTTAGAATTAGGAGTAGCCATGCAGGCGTGGGGAACATACTCAACTCATCGGAAGTTCTTATTCCGATGTCGGCTGTTCAGTAGATTTTTGGATGTTGATCATGATAGAGAAGAGGTAGTATTATCTGGGTAGTATCTAGTTGAATTACAGGTTATGGCAATTTATCTGGGTTACCACCATTTCTTTGTTTGGAAGTGATGGGTGGACTATTTTGTGGGAATTTCAATGAATCCAAAATTCAAATGGTTGACTATGACTATCTGGAAGTGACAGTGAATGTTAAAAGTGCTTGAATTTGTCAAGTCTAATAAACTCTCTATGATATTGTTGTTCAACAATGGCGTCTGTTAGGGAGGCCCTGACGAGGGAGAAGATCTCAGAAACGCGGCAATGAGAATGTTGTTTGAACTTGTGGTTTAAGAATGTTGTTTGGTTGTTTTGTACTCGATCGTAAACGTGCATTTGAACGATTATGTAGTTAATTCAGTAATGTTGCAGTTTGTTGAATTTTATATTAAATATGCTCATTTAGTTTATTCAGATTTGTTATCCGGTATATTCCGGTTTTATTCCGGTATTATTCCGAAACGGTATCCCGAATCTGCCGGTACGGTTTTTTAACAAAAAAATATTATTTAATTACAAAAACGGTATTTTGCCGGTACACAACGATTGAACCACGGTAGTACCACAAAATACCATACCACTAGCGGAGCCGGTATGACTTCCGGTACGGTTTCCTTTACCATGCAAATTTGGGGGCCTTCATCTCCAAATTTGGGGATTGATCCCCATTTTGCCTCTTTTGTTCCAATGCTTCAATCTCCATATTTGGGGATTTTTATTTTTCTAGTTTTTATTTACTTATAAATGTACTTATCGTAGCCTTAATATAATTTATTCATGTTAATTTTTGTATAGTTCGTCATCATTTTTAAATACAAATTTTTCGATAGAATTTTTTTAAATTCCGAGTCTGAATTTTTTTGGCAATAAATTATGTACATAATTTGGGTTTACACACAACACTTGAAAATAATTGATCTAATTAAATTCTTAACTAATCCCCTAATTGAAATCCCAATTAAACCCTAAAATCTTAAAAAGAAAAAGAAAAGTCACGTGGCGGGCTTTGGTGAGTCTCTATATTTGGGGATCCCCCATTTCCATCCCCAAATTTAGAGTTCCATTTGCAGGATCCTCCATTTTTGGAGGCCCAAACCTTCCCATTGGACCATCTCCTCCTTCATTTTTGCAGATTCCCCCATAAATGGGGTGCCCATTGGACTCAGCCTAAGGGATGGGATAGTGAAGGTGGAGATGGCGGCAACGACAAGGCGTCGACTAAATTGATGGAATACTAGTTCTCATTGCCCGTGCTCCGCGGCGGGATGTATGATACAGAACGGTAATTTCTAATAAATTCAACATGGAAAGATAATTGTCAATGCCAAGTAACATGTTACAATTGTTGATCAATGCACATTAAAAGAACTTGGATGATCTGCAGAAAATTGTGCAACGAACTGATTGCAACCAATACATACATGATACATCAAACATCAATGATTAGATATAGTGAAGTAATTCTTAAATATGAGGGGATGCTGCAAGTTATTCTATCTTCACTAATTCATGGGCATCAATGTCTTCACTATGTCGATTATTATTCAACATAGAAACAATTCCAGCAACCATAAGCCCATCGCACCCTCTCCACCCTGCGTACGATTGAGACAGAATACTGAAACTGATGAAAAGATCAATGAAAACTGACACGGTTGGTTTAAATAATACACTTGATTTAGGTATAATTTCTTCCACTCTTCATGATTTATGAGATGGGGCATACAAATCTCAAGATCGGAAACAAACATTGCTAACCTCCCAGGAGCTATTTTTTATTTATTTAACAAACCTTGGCGAAACTTTAAATTAAACAAAGGGAATGATGAACAATTATTTACGAAATGCTGCACGCTTGGTATTTTATATATATATATATATGGTGACTTCTACGGTGCAAAGGGCAAAAGCCGGGTACGGGTACCTTGGCCGATCTTAACCGTTCGTTATCAATCTCCACGGCTCACGTTTGTCAAACCTAACTGCGCCACTAAATAACTAAACAAATTACAAAAAGCCTCCTCCGCGTTAAGTTTGTTTTCATCCTAGTCCAACTAACTGCCCCGATTAAATTAAATGGATTAAGACCCAAACCCAATTGGGTAGACCCACTGCCGCCCAAACCAATTTCCAGTCTCCCTAACCAATTACACGATCCCTCTCTCGTCTTGGAGGGACGCCCCTTCACAGTTCCAAGAGAAGCTCCCCATCCACATTCGACGTAGATTGAATTTCCCAAAAAAAATTTGTCTTGTTTCTTCTTCGCCATTGTATTTCCCCTCGCCTATCTCTTTCTAACACGATTACGGCGACCATGTCTATTATTGTGTTCATCGAACTTTTCATTTGCAAAAGAACCCTTGAAAGAGGTTTGCTAACCCTAGGGTTCATGTCCCTAGTGCTTTGTCATCTTGTCTTAGCGTTATTGTGATTTTCTCAAGCCTTATATCTCTCGGTGAAATTTAGGTTTCCTGATATGTAGTTTTCGTCTCGCCCAGAGGATTGAGGAAGAAGATGAAGAACACATAATTTGATTCGAATCGGATGGAGAGGTCTCCTTAGTTTGTGTTTATGTATTAACGGTGCGTTTAGGACTAATTCTAGTTGGACTGGGTCTGATCATTGATTTTTGCAGACTTTTAAATAACATTCAAACGTGGGCTTGTACATGACCCATGCAATATTCAAAAGTGGGCCTGGAACGTGCGAGCCCATTAGTTTTCTCCTGCGGTATCAGCGCCAACCCTAGTTTAACTAGCTTTAGTTACCCTAGTTTAACCTACACGAGTTAACATCATCATTACTACATATCTTCCCAAATCTTCTAACTCTTGACATTCCAGACTCAACCGTCTCCATCACACGTCTCCACACTCAACCCCCACGATCACTTTTTCTTACACCTACAATCTCTCTTTCCCTACAATCTCTCTTTCCTCCATCTTCACCTTCCCTTGTTCCTTCTTCCTCTGACTCCATGGCAAACATGGGCATTCTAACTCTATCAAACGACGACTGCCGATCCACCACAAGTCTCGCTAACTATCTTTCATTCACGAGCAAGACATCTATTGTGGCCGAGTACGAGTTCATCCACCTGTCCCCTTTCCCTCAAGAAGTGAAGCAGTTAATTAAAATCTTGGCTGGGAAAAGTTCTTCGATCTCCGGAGTCGAGGAAGCACCAGTTACTGCCCGCATGTGGTGAGGAAGTTCTACCACAATTTAGAGCTGTCTGGTCCCTCCGATTCTCATCTCGTGTCGGTCTTCCTGGGTTATAGAGCCTGCTTCCAACCTCATCAGTTTGCTGAGATCCTCGATCTCCCCGCCGCAGGACACCACATTAATAGCAGAAGCGATCTTCGGCGGCTGTACGATTTTGATTTTGAAGTTGAACTGGGGAAACTGACGAATGGGCGCATCCAGGCTTCTTTCCTCCCAGATCCTCTTCGATTCCTCCATTGGATGATCGTCAACTGCTTCATGTCAAGGTACAGTGGTCATTCGATAATTCGTAGACTTGACCTGTTTATCCTTGTGCAAGCTCAAAGAGGTGTTCCTCTTAACCTCGCATCTCTCATGTGCGTGAACATGGTTGAGGCTGCTCCTAGAGGGGAAAACTGGTACACTGCCTTTCCATATGCCACCTTCTTGACCACCTTTCTTGGAAGGGTTGGGATGGATACGGGGGTTTATGCTAGGGAGGACCATTCCGCCTATTTGCCAGTCTAGCGTATCGTCGAAGTGACCAATACTTTTTATGACCTTCGGCATACGGAGCATGAAGAGACCCCTGAGGCATCCTCAAGCAAACGTCCTCGGCTTACATGAGAGTCGATTGATGCAGGGCGGGGTGGAGCAGTGCAGGGCGGGGTGGAGCAGTGAAGGGGCCAGCATTGGATGTGTTTTGTTAAGAAGTTTACTGTAAGGCTTCGTTGTTTTTTTTTTTTCAGTCTTTTTCTCCAGCACTCAAAACTGTCAGGTACTGAGGGGAGCCAGTACATCATCTGACTAGGAAAGTCTCCCATTTTTTTAATTATCCAGACAAATATTTTTCTATGCATGCAGTATTTTGTGAATTTGCCATGGCTAATTTCCCTAAGACAGGTGACAAGATGCAGTAATGGTCATCCGTAAGCAAGGAGGTGCAATTGCATCCTACACTTGCTATGATGTGAGAAGCTATTGCAAGGGTGCAAATTTGGTTGCAATTGAAATTGGCCCACGAGTGGGGACTATTGATGAAATTGCAATGTTTTCTCAAAATTATAGAAGTGGAAGTAGGGACTACCTATGAAATTGCAAATGAATTTCATTGGGGGAGATTTTAATCCGCTTTTGTTCTAAGCAGTTCCAATTAGGTTGATTATAATGATTTTTTATCTATGGTGATTTTTTTCCCCTTTTTCATCAAGACTCATGCTTCTTTTATCCCCCTGTGGATCTATCATGCTTCGTTTATAGTAAAATATCCTTTTAATTATACACAATAAAGAATCCATTAATTATGTATGCCTTTTTATTGTATTTATTACTACAATGAATTCTCTGACTAAAAGGGGAGTGAAAACATCGTTGGTGGAAATTCAAGGAATGGAATGATAAGGGCTGTGCATAAATTCAATTTCTGTAAATAATTAATTTTATTATTATTAGTTAGTAACGTCATTAGTTTTAGTTAGTGGGTTAGTGGCTCCTACTTTGTAGCTTCAATCTGTTCAAGAGTTGGTACTTAAGCCACTCTCCTCATCAATGTAAATCACTACTTTCAATCCTTTACATGGAAGCCTTTCCATATCCTAGGAACATTAAATTAATTACATAAGAATTTTCTATCTGCCTTGTACTGGGTTTGGTCATTATTTATACTGATTGGGAGCCAATCAGTTTTACCTTTTGGGTTACATATACATGAATGCAAATTTAATTATATGATTGGGAGCCAATCAGTTTAACTATACATGATCCCAATTAAACCTCTCTACAAGATACAATGGCTTGAAGCCTTGAACAGACGCAACCTCACTCACAAGTTGGAAGCTGGAATTTTGGTGAAGTCCCTTTGCCATTTCCACGAAAAAACAAACCAAACCAAACCAAATATAGAAAGCATTCACAATACCAAAAACCAAATATACAAAGCATTCACCAAACCAAAAACCAAACCAAAAACCAAATATTAAAACCATTCACCAAACCAAACCAAAAACCAAATATAAAAAGCATTCACCAAACCAAAAACCAAATATAAAAACCAAAAATAATAAGCATTCACCGAACCAAATAAAAAACGGTTGTCCATCATCCTGAGAAAATAAAAACATAACTGTTGTACTTCATCAAAACCAAAAACTAAAACTCAAAATCAGGTTGTTTTGGGCTCGTTGACTGGGTTTCCTTGTGCTCTTCTCTTTCCTTTTTCCTCTTTTCATGGGTTGTCTTGTACTCTTCCACTGCAGCTTCAACTTGAGGTGCAACTCTTCTTGCTTCCGTGAGCACCATATGCCTTATGTAGTTCATGGGCTCTCGAACAAGGTACAAAGCGATCTGCATCCTCCTCACTTGAGTGCATGGCTATCAACATCAACAAACATGGTGCTTACCGCATGATTCAAAAATAACAATCAATTGTGGTTTTCTAATATGCGAATTAGAATTGTCTTTACCCAAATATAAGAGGAGTCCCAGCTTGCGCCATACATCCACATGCACACCCAGACTCCACTGTCAGACCTACATAAAATAAAAGCATTGCGTGATAAGAACCAAGTTGATAAGTCGTCGTTTAATATCACAAAAAAATGGGCATACTTACCGATGAAGTTGTTCTTGATCCTTTGAAGGAGTTGGGTACGAAAACTCCGCAATCCTTGGTGGCGACAATCCCGGACCTTGTTCACGATAGAGAATCTTCCACAAGGCTTGCATAAAGCACATCTGTACAAATTAAGAAACGTTTGTACTTAGAAAGAGTTATTTACATTTTATTGCGTTATAACGGCACAATGTCACAAATTTACCATTGTTTGAACAGATTGTAGTCGAAAGGAATTGCGGTCTTCATTTGGTTGTGGATCCAAGATATGGACTTCTTCCTTGTCCAACTTAATGACAGCCAAGTACCAATGGGCATTATCTCTCATCGGAACACACACCTACATATGCGGAAATTGTCAACACGTATTAAAAAAATAAACTGCAAACCATGTAATACTTATTAAGACGAACAGTTTACCTTGTTCACCATATTGGTTCGACTAAGGAATTTTGATTGGTATAGGTCTAATGCCATCTTGGGTGTTATTCCACATGAAATCACTAGTTCCTGCCCATGTGGTAGTTGCACAATTTAAATTTTGTCAACACAATATGATTCACGTTACAAAAACATGTGTTGTAATTTTTTTGGTCAGAGGAAATTGTCATTAAGTATAATCGGAACACAACCTGTAGTTCGGCAGGCAGATAGCACACTCCTTTTCCGTCCTTGGAATTTGTCCACAACTCTTCTAGAGTCAAGTGGCAGGCCATCGCTGTTATAACCTAATATAACATGGACAAAAAACACTTCATGATACTATCGAGTTGTTATAAAATAATTCTACGTAGAAAGCATTGATAGTGGACATGTAAAAAAAAAAATTGGAGTTCCGTTGATTACATCAGCATCTACGAATGAGCGAGGGCTTAAGGACCACAATGACTTCCTCGTACAAGAGTTGTTGGAGGTTTTGACCAATACTTCGTCAGGTGGCAGATGGGCTAAAAATATATAGTGAGCAAGCTGGATTTGCTCATCATCGTATTCCATAGCGGTAGGTAGCTTAAACTTCAAAACAACCTGGAATAGGGGCCACAATAAACACGAGTTGAAATGCATTCGTCATGACGGAATAACGGCAAAGAACACTTCAATGGCAAACATGACACCTTTATTACCTTGTCAACAGAAGGTAGACAAATACTTTTTCCATTTGGCTTCTTTGGTGTGACCTCAGAGTCAGATTCATCGTCCGAAATAAAAACGATGACTGAAGCAGGAGTGGGTGGAGTGCTTACACCTTTGCCTTTGGGTATCCTTGGTTTCTTTGTTGGAGTCACAAATTCAGCTGTCTCCTACAATGACAGTGAACCTGCGATTAATAAATTAACTAGAATGAATTTCAATGGTAAAAAGAGCTATTATACATACCACGAGCTTGGACGAAGAGCGAGTAAGTCTCCTATTTTCCATGTTGTGCCTCTAATCTAAGCTTTACTCTGTACTCAAAATCGGGGCAAAGAAGGATATGGAACCACTGCTCTACCGATGAAGGTTAATTACATATACAAGGTTAGGATAAATTGTGGCGCCATATTTTTCCCGCGGAAAAATAGTTAGGGTTTAGTCTAAGGTACAGGAACTTGGGATAAACATGGGTAGTTATTAAACCTAAAATTAAAAAGATATTTTCTTCGATTGAATAGAGAATTGAGTGCTATTAGTAAATATTCGCTCATATTAATATTTGATCCTTCCCCATACACGTAGTAGACACCTAGAGTCAGCTGGCGTTTGGCTTTACTACGAAAGGTTTTTCATTTTAAATATTTTCGTTATTTGTGAAAAATGGTAAAGAAATCACTAAGATAAAGAACAGAAAGTGCAACTCGTTCCTACCAAAAATAAAAGATATCACAAATCGTGTTATTAATGGGGATAATTATTAAGTGGCCCGTTGAATCATTAATTCGGCCATCATTCCCAGTAGGGTTTTGTAATCTACGTCCTTGGTTCCCCAAAATTTCCAGCCGTGACAATGACGTCGGAGGCAGACTCACCATTGACGTCGGAGGGAGTCCTAGTATTGACGTCGGAGGGAGTCCAAGAAAACGCTGGTGCCGGAACCAGTCACACCACCCAGGAAGATAATGTCGCCGATCTCTTATTGCTACAGCCTGAAGATATTAAAAAAATGAAGTTCGATGATACAGAAGAAGCCTATGATTTCTACATGGACTACGGGTTAGTCAAAGGCTTCGACATCAGAAAATCAGACATTGGTCGTGATAAGAACAAAGTTATGATATGGCGTGACTATGTATGCTCTGGCGAGGGAAAGAGGCGCATGAAGAGCACAGAATGAAAGAGAGAAGCAAGAGGGGAGACCAGATTTAACTGCAGAGCCAAGATGCGTGTTAAACAACACAATGTCGATGGGAAGTGGTACGTGCACCAGTTTGATGATGTACACACACATGAAAAGATCCCGAGAGAATATAGACACTACATGAAAGGGAAACGTCGTATGAGTGATGCAGTCAAAGCAGCGATAAATTTTAGAAGAGCTGCAGGTATGAAAACTTCTCAAATTGTGAATCTGGCCGTATCAGAAGCAGGAGGCTACGACAATTTGGGGTACACGAGGAAGGATGCATATAATTATGTGGACAAAGAGAGGAAAGAACAAATCAGTGAAGGTGATGCCACAGCAGCCCTAGCCTACCTGCAAGCTAAATGCACCGCGGACGAGCATTTCGTTATTGAACTAAAGAAGGATGACGACGACCGGCTTATTAACATTTTCTGGGCCGATAGTATTTCTGTTGCTGATTATGCATGCTTTGGTGAATTACTGTCATTCGATGCTACTTACAAAAGGAACATTTACCAGATGCCTCTCGTGATTTTTTCAGGTACTTTTCCTTCACACATAGAATTATCCAGAGCATGCTAAAATAACCCTAAAAGTTTGCATAATCTAACTTTGTTTGAACTTTTTTAGGTGTCAACCACCATTCGCAAACTTGCGTATTTGCATGCGCTTTCTTGGCTAACGAGAGAGAGGACAATTATATTTGGGTGTTGGGAGCTTTGAAGAGAAGGCTAGGAGGTGTAGATCCCAAGACTGTTATTACAGATGGGGATAGAGCAATGCGTAATGCTATTCAGAAAGTACGCGTCAATATGGCGCAGAAGAATCACCACATGAAGTAGGGTTCCACAACACCTATTATGGAATCGCAACAACATGTGATGATTCTTCTGGCTATATTCAGACGGTGACTTATTGTCATTGCTCCCCTCCCTGCCTCTAACAAAGACCCTGCATGGAGAGAAAAGGAGAAACAATACAACGAAGGATTTAGTTTAACAGTCATGATCTAACAATGACATAATGAAAGGAAATGAGATCTAAAATAATACGCAGTCTCATCATTACCACTGCACCCGAAAATAAAGCATGGGATAGGAGGACGAGAGGCGGATGGAGTTGATTTTCGGAGTTTCATATTGAGAAGATGGAAGAAAGGGTTCTTTTCAGGGATTGAGAGGAGGAGGAACGAACAACAGCAGGAGATGGTTTTCGGAGTCTCATATTGAGAAGATGGAAGAAAGGGTTCTTTTCAGGGATCGGAGCACGGTCTCTCCTTCACTGATTAACGAATTTATAGATTGACTCGTAATTACTTTTACTTTCCCTCCCTTCACATTTACTGAAAATTACAGTCCCTACCACTGCCTCGGCCTTGGTAACGCCAGCATTGGTTATGGGCAAAAGCGACTTTCCGAATTCGGCAATATCTGATTGGGTGACACGCACGCGACGAGGATCGAAGGTATTTCACCATCGGATTAAGGGAAAAGTTTAGGAATTGACGGTGGGAAATGGGGATGTACTTTTATAAATAGTCTGAATTTGTAGATTAACTAACTTTTTCGTTTACCAACATTACTCTATTGATCTGGTTTATGTTATTCTAACATGAAACCCTAAACCCTAAACCCTAAACCAAACCCTAATACACGAACCAATCAATATCATATACTCTACAACAATAACAACACCTTATAGGCTTATACCGTAACCAATCAATAACATATATACTTTAAACCATCAACACCTTGCTCCTCCCTTATACGTCCATAACCTTCAAGACCTTATATTGTATACCAACAACACCTTCTTCTATCTCCATCCCCAACTTTCAATTTATAATTAGTGTTTCCTTTGAAATATAAAATGGAACCCACCTTGGCAATTACTAGCATAATGTAGGGATGTAGATGAATAGAAATTGTTAAGTAATGAATTGCTAAAATTGATGATGTTGCGGTAGGGACCTCGTTTAGAAATTGTTGTTCAATTTTAGGGATGAAGATGATCAATACACTAACCCAATACCATATACTCTAAACCATCAAAACCTTATACAATATCTTATTTTAGGGATGAAGATGATCAATACACTAACCCAATACCATGTACTCTAAACCATCAACACCTTATACAATATCGTATACCTATACGCTGATAAATTAAAATTATAACTTGCTTTTCAAAACATAAATTAAAAATTGATACTCACTAAGTATCGGACCACAAACCTCTACTTTATTGACTAAGCAAATAAGAGACAATTAACCAATTAAGCTACATCACATTGATGACCATCTTGCATAATTTCGCTTTCTTATTAAGTGAAGGGTTAAAATGAACGATAAATATATCACAGGGATTGTTTCAACTTCGGCGGGGACTGAGAGAGTGGAAAAGGGGTAATTATTCTACCAAAACAGAAAAGAAAAGGGGGAATTAATGAAGAGTTAAATTGGACGGATTGTCTTTACCACGCCACTACAAAATCATTCGGACCAAAAACACGCAGGTTCAAATCAAACAATAAATTATCAGCATTTATAAGCAGATATAAAGCATTTATAAGCAGATATAACGAATTATGTCTTAGTAATAAGGCATGATCAGCATTTATAAGCAAATATAAAGAAAATATATAATCGAGAAAAAATAAGACAACACCTACCCTCACTCTTTAACCAATCGATACCATATGCTCTAAACCATCAACACCTTATAACCTACCCATATACCATATACTCTATACCATCAACAACCTAATACCCTAAGCAGTCAGTACCCATTTCCTTTAACATCAACACCTTATACAACAATCGTATACCTATACGCTGATAAAATTTTACATTTTGAAAATACTTGCCCAACTAAAGTACATAGGTACTTCAAAAGTGAAACTCTAACTTTCGTTTCAAAACATAAATTCAAAAAATATCCTCACTCAGTATCCAACCACAAGCCTCTAATTAGTCTACAAGAGGTTTGTTATGTACGAGTGCATTGCATAAAGAGGGGAAATCGGTGAGAGAGTGGAATGGGATCTCAATTAATGAAGAGTTAAATTGGGCGGATTGTAGTTTACCTCGTACCGCTAAATGTGTAAAGAGACACGCTAGCATTTACCAAATCCCAAAAAAGATGGAACACAGAATTATGTTTAAATTGCGTGAACTCAATGAATGATCAGGATTTTAGAAGCAGAAGCAGATGAAAATAAGTAAAACAAAGAATCGCCACTGAGAGTCTGAGATAGACAATTATCAAAGGCCCAACCTAATGACAATCCGGAACTCAGTATCTATTATCAACAAACTAGGTGTCATGGGTCCATGTACAAGCCCACGTTTGAATGTTATTTAAAAGCCTGCAAAAATCAATGATCAGACCCAGTCCAACTAGAATTAGTCCTAAACGCACCGTTAATACATAAACACAAATTAAGGAGACCTCTCCATCTGATTCGAATCAAATTAGGTCTTCTTCATCTCCTTCCTCAATCCTCTGGGCGAGACGAACACTGCATATCAGGAAACCTTAATTTCACCGAGTGATAGAAGTTTCGAGAAAATGACAATAACGCTAAGACAAGATGACAAAGCACTAGCGACATGAACCCTAGGGTTAGCAAATCTCTTTCAAGGGTTCTTTTGCAAACGAAAAGTTTGATGAACACAATAATAGACATGGTCGCCGTAATCGTGTTAGAAAGAGATATGCGAGTAAATTCCGCACGGAAATAAAATGGCGATGAACAAAACGTCGATTTGTGGATAAAAGGATTTGGGGTTCAAAACGATGATTATGTGAGGATTTCATATTGGATGGGGATCTTCTCTTCGAATGTGGATACATAGATTTGGCGTATGAAACATGATGATGTTGGGGATTTGAGATTGGATAGGGAGCTAAATCGAATGTGGATCAAATAATAAAAGGATTTGGGTTTTGAAACGATGATTTTGTTGGAGATTTCAGATTTGATAGGCAGCTTATGATCGAACTTCGAACTTAGAGTTAGAGGGGACCCTCCAAGGCGAATGAGGGATCGTAGAAGGGAGACTGGAAATTGGTTAGGGCGGCGGGTCGTATCCATAGGGTTTAACCTCTTAATCGCTATCATTAAACCGGGTACAGTTAGGTTGAAGTCCGTAGAAGTCACCATAAACGCTTCGTGATGCATTTGGTAATTTTCCTTGCCCCCGGTTACCCGTACCCCGGATTTTGCCCTGGGCACCGTAGAACTGCCCATATATATATATATATATATATATATATATATGGTGGCGTATTCGGTGCACCCACTTTTTCGGGTGCACTCAGTGCACCCGCCTCATAATTGTCATTCTGACCATGCGATTCATGTTAAAACGGTATCAATTGTTGCTTATGATATTATGAACAAGAAGTACATGAATTTGAAAAAAATTCATTCAAAATTTACTTTAATTTGAAGGATGTAGGATTTATGGATTTAGGGTTAGGGTTTAGGTTTACAATTTGGGATTTTGGGTTGTGATTCAAAATTGAAGGTTAAGGGGTTAGGGTAATGGATTGATTTGTTATGATTCTATATCATATCATCATATTATATTGAGAATACTAATTAAAGTTCAAAATTTGATGTATTATAGACACTTTTAGAGTTGGGTGCACTGAGTGACCCAAAAAAATGAGTACACCGAAGTAGCCACCATATATATATATTTATATATGGCAAAGGCTAGCATACATCCGATGTACCTTATATGTCTGTGTTCACACTTGAAAATTAATTATTTAAACATTTAACTCTAATTATTAGTACATTAGTTATTAATGGTAATTAGAATTGCAACGACATCCATTAATTATTGTTGTTTATGTTTTAGTCCCCCCTAAATCTCTAGCCGGAATCCTCGTCTGCTGCCAGCCGCCATCGATGATCTTAACGATAAGAAAGCACAGTATGGTGCTGATTGTTCATCTCAATGTTGCGGTGCCGCCACTCTCCTCGTCTTGCTCGTCCTGTTTGTGGTGGTCGTCGGAGGTGAGTTTGCGGCAGCGACAGATAAGTATGATATCAATTAATAATGTTCAGTGGGGAAACAATAAAGAATGTCAATTAATGAGATAATTTGATTAGTTTCACCTTACATGACAATATAATCCTGAAGCTCCCTGCTCCTCCGCCTCTAATCGCCCAGAAAACCAATTTCCTCTGCTGTGAGCATCCATGTAGCAAGCATCAATTGTACTTTCTAACCAGAGACCCGAACCCTTCGTTGCCAAAGTGTTCGCTAACTGGCAGGGCGAGGTAGAGGTTGCCGTGAATGCTAGGTGGGTACTCTATTTCATATCACGTAGTTTAAGCTCTCCAAGCCATCATCACGTTTTGAACCAACGACGTCAAGAGACGATATAAGCCTTCTTGGTGGGGTACGAAATTCCTGCGTAATCGTGGGCGCAGCTACAGACTGGTCCGAATCCTATATTCCTTGTTGTAGAATCGCGCGGGTCGGAAGGATGAAAATGTGGATTGGCTTGGATTTGGAGTTTAAGTATCTGAGGTTTTGGACTCTTTAGCCAGAAGGAACGAGAACATAGAAGATTGAGGATGGATACACGTCATCAATTTTGTTTAATTTCATGCTCTGTATTTCACAAATGAAAGTTTCTCTCTATAGGTTTCAGAACTTGTTGCGTCAACTGGGAAGAAGAAGATGAATCTGGTCTTGCTAAGCTTTGATCGTTCGACTGTAATGGGCTTATTGACCCACTTTGAACAAACGTGAAGCTAAAATAGGAAAGGCCGCATTATTCTTACGATGGTAAAGAACATTTGGGACTAAATTGTATTGAAAACTAAATTCATAGATTTTGTCGTAATTGTAATTATGATCAATTATTGATTTAATTGTAATTAATTAAAAATAGTAATAAGTGTGAACACATGCATACAATGTATGTCAGGTGTATGCTAGCCTGAACCATATATATATATCAATGAAACGAGGGGGAAAAGTAAAACAATTTCGAAGAGATTGCAAGAAATCTCACCCAAAAAAGTTTCTTCGCAAAGCTAGCTTGCAGGCAGCAAACACTTTATATGATCCAAGAACGCACCTTGAGAAAAGAAAATATTCATGTTAGATATACACAACTGTATAATTAATTAATGCATATAAGAGCATGAGATCTGTAGATGCCTTAACCTCTCCAATTGCTACAAAATTCGAGGAGATTGTCCACTCCGAAATACAGGAGTGTCCTCTTACGCATCAAACAAAAACCATGGACCAGAAAATAGAAAACTGGTTTAGATAACAGGGGTAGAGAGAGGCAAAGCAGATAAACAGGACTATCACGGAGAGAGAATAACCTTCGTCGACGTCACGGGTCACGGCGATGATCATGCGAACCCTCGGGCAGTCCGGAAGATCTTAAAGTTGAAGGGGAAAGAGAATGGAATCATAATCCACAGAGAGTAGAGAAGTAAAAGCACAAAATAGCGGATGCTCACCAAAATTCGCAGATATGGTAAGAATAAATTGAAAAGAGGAATAGACCGTCGGCAAAGCCGCATAGATCTGGGATTTCCCCACCCCTTCCTCCCTGCTGATTCACTTTGCCACCATCATGGGTAGTTATCATAAATGGTCACAAACCTATTCACTTTGTACAAAATGGTCACAAACCTTTAATTTTGCACATTTTGGTAAAAAAAGTTTGAGTGAATATGAATCCGTCCACTTCCGTCCAAAATTCTGTTACTTATGTCCAGTCAACATGAAATTTATTAAAAATATTAATAAAAAATAATTTAATTGTTTGAATTAACCGAACAACCCTAACCGGTTCACTATTTGTCTCCATAGCCATCTTCTTCGACCAATCTCTCCACAAACTCCATTGTTTTGTTTATTTCAGCACTCAAGAAGACGATTCAATTGCCCTTCCCTTTGTTTAGTGTTCTGGGATTTGGTTTCCGTCTTTTCTCTGTGAATTCAGGAGTAGTGGACCAGCCAATTGGAAACTGCAATAATGAGCAACAGGAAGAATTCGAGAAGCCACAAGATTCGGTCTCCGTTTGTGCGCGCCGGGGATCGATCAGCGTAGAAGGATCTATGCCGGCGGCGGATACGTTGGATAGAGAAGTACAACGGCCAATTGTGAATCAGAGTAATGAGCACCAAGATCCGAAGCGCCTGTTCTTGAAGCTACCGGAGGCGACAATACCGGGCAGAGGGATGGAGGAGCAGCGTCGTTCGCCTATTCTTGAAGCTATTAGAGGCGGCGATACCAACAAAAAGCTGGGTAAGGATCAACTGATGGAGAACCATCCACTGGACACGAAGAAACACCCTCTGTCGGCGAAGATCCAATCGATGGACTTGTAAAGTCATCCGCCGATGACGGAGAACCACCGTTGCACGTTTAGGTGCTTGACATTGGAGAGTTGGGTTCGGACGTTTGAGGATAAGGTTCGGGTGTACGGGCGGGTGGTTAGTGGTTACAGAGTTAGAGAATCGGTTAAGGTTGTTTGGATTAATTCGAATGATTATATTATTATTTATTATGATTTTTAATGATGTGTCATGTTGACTCAGCAAAATTAACGGAATTTTGGACGGAAGTGGACGGATTGACCTTTTTGTTATTCACTCAAACTTTTTTTACCAAAACGTACAAAATTAAAGGTTTATGACCATTTTGTACAAAGTGAATAAGTTTGTGACCATTTATGATAACTACCCCCACCATCATCGTTGTTGTTCCGACTGCAACTTAAGCCTACAAAAAATGGCAGAATCGACAATCAAATAGTAACACACAACACGTATAAAACCAGTTATTGAATTATTTCACCTTCACAACTCAGGTTTGCTGTTTTGCTGATGCAGTGGGTGTTGTTGGAACACGGAGATTAGGATATGTAACTTTGGGAATCGCCAGCTCAGGTTTGCTGATTTTGCTGACGCAGTGGGTGTTGTTGGAACACGGAGATTAGGATATGTAACTTTGGGAATCACCAAAAGGTGCTTTCCAAACACCATGCTTTCATCATTGAAGAGATCTAAAAGACGTTGTGTTGCTCGACGTTGTCCTATACTTCCACATCCTCAACCAGGCCACACAAGTCTCCGTCAGCTCCAACATCGTCGACTCATAAGGCTTCTGGAAGTCATGTGTTGGGCCATTAAACATGGCTTAGCCCAGCCCAAACCACAACTACAATCCATCAAGTATGTATGGGCCCAAACCCACAAAGTATCTTCATGATCCTACAACTAAAGCCCACATGAAGAAGGCAAGCTTGGCCTATAAATACACTACCAAGCACTCCAAGTAAAGGGTCTCTCCTCTCCTTCTCATTTGGGATATATCTCTTATCTCTCTATACAATCTCTCTCTATCTTTGCTCTTCCTATTCCCTTACAAGTTCACTAATGTTGATCGTCGGAGTGTAGATAATCGGGGCCAACCCCGCACTTTCACAGGATCGGCGCTTCCCTTGTTTCTTGGCTGAAACAATTGGCGCGCCAGGTATGGGTCTTACACAGCCGCGCCTTCAACAATTGAAGGGGAAGTTTTCTCACAAAAAGAAAAAATATATCAGGAGGAGGGGGCGAACACCTGATTGTGAACGAGATGCGCCTCCACAAAATAAAATAGTGGAGGTGGCGCCCAAATACATGTTCTCTTAAGGTGGCCTGTTGCATGGGGTGTTTAACTTGTAGTAGTGAGGCGCCCGAATCGAGTCTTGTAGAAGCTAAACTCATCTCTACGCTTACAAACTGGAAGCTTCCTTTGTTACGGGCGCCCACCTATGCCATAAGTTGGACATGTTTGCTAGGAAAGCTACTTTATTTCTATTGCCGAACTTGAGTTTTATTCTATAGTCGAGCGCTTAATTTGTGTTAAATAGTTGTAGCTCAACTACAACGGGTCTTGCTTTTTCCTTTTGGAGGCGCATCAACTCTTCCTCAAATCACTTTTAATTGCACCCAACTGAAACTGGGCTTGCAGCACACGCCTCTACACGCCTCTACAGGCCCACGAGAAGAATTGGGCCTAGTGCTTTCAATTATTATAAGAGCCATGGGCCCACAACAAGCACAAAACGTTGAGGCAACTGAAAAAGCAGGATGTGCCCGAGCGCCTCCTTTTTCTCCGTCACTCTTTCGAAATACAACCCTGGAAGACGCTAGCTGCTTTTAGTGGTACATCTCTTTCTCGTCGTAGCTCCGGCACCGCACCCACCTCCGGCCACTTATCGTCATGACCCACTCAATTGGGCGCTTCTCAATTTGGAAGAGCAAGAAAGAGGGAAGCAAAATTTTAGAGGCGTCCATCTGTGAGGCCCCTAGAAGAGCTCGCCTCTTTTGGGCTTCTTATCCATTACAGTGTGGGATCAAGCTAGTTTTGGGAATTTCCATGTCGAGGAGCGCCTGAAACTCACTATCTCAAGAGCGATCCCGGCCGAGCTAGCCTCTGTTTTGTTTGAGCGAAAGAAGACGCGACAGAAAGAGATGATGGCGCCTTGTAAGAACTGGGAGAAAGAGATGATGGTGCCTTGATTTGTCATCACCACCACCTCGAAGGGGTCGAAAAGGCTGAAGGAAAAATGAGATGCTTAATACAGAAATTGGGCGTCCCTGTCAAAGGGAAATATGCGGAGGAAACGAAGGCAAGTTCTTCCAGATCGAAGAGCTCGCCGCTCGGAGACTCGATCTCTTCAAGGAGGCGGACTAAAAAAAAAAAAAAAAAAGAAGCATATTCGTGGGATGGGAAAGAATGGAGAGACGATAAGTTTATGTTGGTGGAAAAGGAGGCGCCTGGCCCATGTCCATTCACAGGCTTAATGGGCAAACCCAGGTCATGAAAGCCCAGGATGCAATGGAACGCACAGTCAAAAGCCGGAAAAAGAAGTGGACTCACACGAGAATCGAACCCAGGCACGCGCTCCAACGCCTGAATTGAGGCGTCTGAGACCACTATGCTACAGCTGAATTTTGGAAGTTCATGCGCCTTTAACTAGTCAGGGTATTCTTTAGGCGCCTTATTACAAAGGTGCCAGCTTGCACAATTGAAGGCGTCTCCTCTCTGCCTTCGTCATTTGAAGGCCCACGTATGAAAAGGGGTGTCTTATCTATTTTCAACCGAAGGCCCAAATGTTTGAAGGCCCAGGCGCTTATCTTATTAAACAAAAAAAAAAAGACACACAATATGGGCGTCGAACACACGACCTCATCATTTAAATTCGAGTACGGTGGCCATCAAGACACAAGACCAAGATGTAAGGAAATTGTTCGCGTTTGTAAAGTCATCTGTGCGCCTTGACACATTGTTGTGGGAGCCTGCTATTGAGAGGAACACATATGCTTCAACAACTTGACGACATGTTTGCACCTGTGAATTTAAAGTGAGCGCCTATCTTTTATAAGAATTGCTTGCATGGGCTTCAGAGAACACTTCAAAGCTAAGTACTCGATTTCTGTTCTTTGTGAAATTTAATTTTACTTGCACCAGATATTTTGGTTTTTGCGAAGTACTCGTCGCACTCAAATTTAGTGCCTCTCGTTGGAAATACAATACGCGTCCAAAATTAGCGCCCTTGGTTGGTAATACTCGCCGCGCCCGAATCTAGCGCCTTGGTTGGTAATACTCTCCGCGCCCACATTTAGCGCCCCTGATTGGTAATACATTCCGCGCCCAAATCTAGCGCCTTTTGTTGGATTTAATCTCCGTCCAAATTTTATGCCATTGATTGAAAGTACTCTATGTGACTAAATTTGACGTCTGTGATACTCGTAAGGCCTCTAAATAATGAAAGGTACAAATGGAAACATGGCATCATGTTGGGAAAAATATCATGCCCACTGAAGGCGCCCAAGTATTTGGGGCGGGAAAGTAAAAACAGCGGCAAGGCTACAAGGGAATACTTCAGAAGATAAGGCTTTGTGATATGGTTTTATGAAAGGAGTGCTAGTGTTGTCAGACCAACTCGACAGTGGAATTAAGTTCCACCATGATTGGCTTATCCGAGCGCCAAAGACTTACTAATCAAGCGCCCTAATTCTAACCACTAAAGAGAAGTCTCAAGAAATAAGCTAAGTCTTTTCTATCTCTACTCAAGTTATATTCTTAGTTATCGTATGAATGAAATTATGTTGCATCATTTAGAATATTTGTGATCCTTTCTTTGTGTAACTAATACGGTAATGGGAGACATGAACTGGGGGACAAAACACTAAAGGATCTTATATGAAATTTGACTAGTTTGAAGACTCTAGTTAGTCGTCCAGTGTACCACTGGGCGCCTAACTGGGGGACAGCTGGGAGTAACATGTTCATGCGCATTCGGGATTTTTTCTAAGGCAAACAAATCTTTAATTATGCGCCGAGAAATGTCATAGCCTTGTTAGGCATCATATGTGCAGTAAATAGTTCTATCTCATTGCTTGAGTTATATCGTTAACTATGTTATGAGTCACATCATGTTACATTGATAATTCTCTACATAGTTTCTCTCGGAATTCCTAAGCTATTATAATCTTGGGGATAATTGGAGGGACAACATGCAACTTCAAAATCTTGTCTGGAGAAAATGAATCTCCAGTTAGGTGCATAGGGCGCCATAACCTTGTTAGACGTCGAAAGAGAAGTAAGTTTAGGTGTAAGGTAAATAAGTCCTCAACTGGGAGCCTAAAATGTCGTGATTTTGTAGATGTCATGGGTACAATACGTTACTTGCCACAATTTGAGTTAATTCTTCTATGAGTCATATCATGTTTTATTGTCAATTCTCTGCAAAGTTCTTATTTCGAGATTGTTCGGCAAACATGATGTTGGGGGACATGAGTCAGCTAAGCCAGGAGACAAGATGGCGCTTAAACAATCAAGCGTGCAACTCTAAGTTCGTAGTAAAGCTTGCAAGGCAAAGACTTCTAGTTAGGCATCCAGTACGCTACTGGATACCTAACTGGGGGGACAATTGTTGGGCCATTAAACATGGCTTAGCCCAGCCCAAACCACAACTACAATCCATCAAGTATGTATGGGCCCAAACCCACAAAGTATCTTCATGATCCTACAACTAAAGCCCACATGAAGAAGGCAAGCTTGGCCTATAAATACACTACCAAGCACTCCAAGTAAAGGGTCTCTCCTCTCCTTCTCATTTGGGATATATCTCTTATCTCTCTATACAATCCCTCTCTATCTTTGCTCTTCCTATTCCCTTACAAGTTCACTAATGTTGATCGTCGGAGTGTAGATAATCGGGGCCAACCCCGCACTTTCACAGGATCGGCGCCTCCCTTGTTTCTTGGCTGAAACATCATGAAAACGTCTGACTGCCATAGGGGAAGAGAGGTATCAAGAGGAAATCTTCTTTCTTTTTCCATAGGGGAAGAAGGAGAGCATGTCAGATAGGATGGGAAGAGAGATGTATAGGAAAGAGAAACTAAAGGCAAATGGGCGATAGAAATCCGCACCATCTCTACTTCTATCGAGAGAGTGCATCTCTGGCGACGGAAACAATGAAAAAAGGAGGCATAGATAATTGAGCCGGTTAGGTAAAATGAGTGGTCAAAAACTAAAGACCCACCTGGCTTCTGCTTTCCTCTGTTTCCCACTTTCCCTCTGAAGCAGCATCGAGAACAACAAAAGGTAACGTGCTGATCAACGCGGACTCACCAGTACCACACAAATGCAACCAGACCACTAACTGACCAGCCAATCGGAGGTCTCATCATGGTCCAAAGAGAACTACAGCTTCACAAACTGACCAGAGACCACCATACACCCGCACAGATCCGGTTTCCATTCGAGTTATAACAGTACATATGAGTCTATAGGTACAGTAAAAGGTTTCTGCATTGATAGTGAATGGCCCGTTAGTGGGTTTTCTTTTTTCAATTAGGGCGGTGAAAGGGATAGATGTGACCGGAGAGGAAAAGAGAAGAAGAAAACGGAAATGGGTTGAAATGGAAGGCCAAAATGGCTATTATTGGATTTATCCCGTAAAATCGCACTAGCCAAGGCTGAGATCACGTGTGAACCTACCCAAAATGCCCCTCTATTAAAATGACCCTTGGATTGATGAAAATGCGAACGGACGGAGATGGGAGAGGTTAGTACCCTGCTAAACTTTTCAATAGTTAGCATCCCATCTCATCCCGCAAATCAAATTAACTAATTAACTCACATATTTCCTCCAAAATTATTGTATTATTGTAGCATAAACTAACAAATACTTAACGCAAAAGTTCATTTTTTTAAAATCTAACCTACATTATCTCCCTTTGATACTAATTGAAATACATTTTATAATGATCCGCCGTAAAACGTGGGCCAATTATCTAGTTCATTATAGATTATCTGATTATCGATCAGTCCATTTCACGTGAAATTGATGAGAAGAAAAAAGAGATAAAAATACGCTCAACAAATGCACAAGAGGGTACTCGTGGTAGAATTAACATAATCATGACATGTACACTTCTTCTCTATCTATCTATGTATCTAATACCTTCCAATGCCTCTCAAAATCTAGGATGGAAAGCCAGAATTAATTCCTTCTTCTGTCGGTATAATTAACGTTCTTACTGAGACAGTATGTTGAGCAGAGAAGCTCTTGATTTGATCAATCTCCTAAGAACACCCTCCAGACCGCCCTCAATCTCCTCAAAACACCTCTCCACTGAGTCCAATTCCTTCTTCTGATCATCCCCAATCAACAGAGCAACATCCACAGCTTCAATCTCGTTCACCTCACATCCAACGGCTGCCACCTTATGCCTTCTCACCAGCTTGGAAACAATCCCCCACTTGCTCTGTGTTACAGTGTACGTACGAGCTGCATGTGTTGTGCACGTACGTGTTTGTCAGCATCACTTGTTTTAAGGACCTTTTAGTATTTTGGTGTAAACCCTGGTAGCATTATGTAAAAGGGTTAGCACTTATATATATGGCTTGGCTGTTGTATAGCGGCTGATTAGTATCTGTGTAGGGAAATTATATGAACCCTAATAAAGCTATAGCCGAAAACCCCTTTAGAGGGTTTTCCGTGGATTAGTCTTGCTCACACCGAGCAAGGATACCACGTAAATCGCTGTGTTCTCGTATTATTTTCGTTGAGTTTTATCATGGTATCAGAGCTGTGAGTAGATCCTCGCGGCGTTTCGTTCGAAGCTATGGCTTCCGAGGATGAGCAGTCCTCGGCTACCGAGACCATGAAGAAGTCTTCGGCGTCGGGCAGCGGCAAAGATCTTCCCCCGACGCTCATCCTTCATAACTCGGACAGCCCAAATCAACTGTTCGTTGGCGAATTACTTACCGATTCCAATTACGGTGAGTGGCTTGGTGATATCACCGACTCTTTTATTGCCAAAAATAAAATTGGCTTTGTTGATGGCTCTATTCCCCAGCCTACCGATGCTGTTCTTCGTATCCAGTGGAAGATTTGTGATGCTATGGTCAAGGGCTGGTTCGTTTTGCGTATACAGCCATGACCAAGGAAATTCGGTCGACTGTTCGTTTTGCGAATACAGCCCGTGAAATCTGGCTTGATCTTGAAGCTCAATTTGGGCAAGGTAGCGCCCCCTGCCTCTACGAGTTGCGCGGTATGATTGCCATGTTGCAGCAGGAGAAGGCTAGTGTGTCAAGTTTCTATACCAAACTGAGGGGCTTGTGGGATGAAATTCAGTCCATATCTCCCACACCCGACTGTAGCTGCGAGGGCTATCACTGTGACGTGAAGCGCAAGTATCGCGCCACCAAGAACAGTGAGCATCTCTTTGACTTCTTGATGGGTCTCGATGATGCCTTCTCGACCATTAAGACTTAAATTCTGGCCATGCGCCCCATGCCAACTCTTGCTAAAGCGTATCTGCTTGTGAGCAATGACGAACAGCAACGAAAAATTGCACAAGCTCGACGCCCAACTATTGAAGCGGCGGCGTTCCATGCTCAGGATGCGCAGTCCTCGAGCCGAGGCTCTTCTGATCGCCTCGATGATCCTGGTCGCGCTAGCGACAAGCCTCGCTTCTTTTGCGATCACTGTAAGAAAGGCGGTCATACCAAGGACCGCTGTTACGAGCTCGTTGGCTATCCGGAGCGGGGTGCCACTCGTGGAGATCGTGGTGGTCGCTCGAAAGGGGATGATCATCGAAAGGGCCCTTCTCCTCGGGCAGCTCAGGTCGACGCCCGTGATAGTCCGATTCCGGGCTTAAGTGCTTCCCAATTCGATCAACTCAAGACTTTATTTGGTGGCGAGTTAAAGGCCTCGTCGCACCCAGCTACCAAGGCGACATGTAATTTTCTCAATCCTTCTATGTCCCGTGGTGACTGGTTAATTGATACGGGCTGTAACGAACACATTATCAACGATCCGATGATGATACCTGAGCCACAGGTTGACCCCGGTTTACAGGTTCGGGTCCCTGATGGTTCGACGGTAGCAGTAAATAGTATTGGTGCAGTTCGATTGTCTAACGGGATGGTTTTACCACGAGTACTGTTGGTTCCGGAATTTAAGTGCAACCTCTTGTCTGTTAGTCAGCTTACTCGGGATTTTTCTCTCACCTTGATCTTTCTCCGGGACTTCTGTGTTATACAGAACTTGTACTCGAAGATGATTATTGGGACGGGGACGCAAGCTGATGGCTTATATTATTTGACTCTTTGATGGGATCCTGCAAGAAATGGCGCATGCAGTACGTGGATGTGTCTCTGCGTAACTCTGGCATTCCCGTTTAGGCCACCCATCGGCTGAGAAGTTAGATTTGTTGCACTTATTTCCTAGTACTCGTCGGATTCATAGAAACATTTGTTCATCTTGTTTACGCGCAAAACAGTCTCGATTGGCTTTCCCGTCTAGTTCGATTTGCAGTTCCAAACCTTTTGAGTTTATTCACATTGATATATGGGGGTGGTTACAAAGTTCCTTCGTTAAGTGGTGCCCAGTATTTCTTCACCGTGGTTGATGACTTTACTCGTGGTGTGTGGATTTACTTGTTAAAATTCCCGATCCTGTAAACGATTGCTGTCCACGTCTTCACTTCATCCCTAAACGTTCTAGCATTCCTTTCTTTCCAAATTTCCCATGAAACCCATGACCGATTGCAAACATTCCGGGATTCGCTTACTCCACTTACATCTGCAGAAAATATGGTCCACGGTTTCCTCATCGCTGCCACATAACACGCATTTGCTGGCGAGATTCCACCTCCTTTTCTTCAAGTTATCATGAGTTAGAATCCTTTTGTGCATAACCACCCAAAGAAAAGTAGACACCTTCGAGGGAACTTGCGTGCTCCAAATAACATCGGAAGGAAAGTCTCTGTCGCTCGGGAACTTGCTTGAGATGATGCAATTGTACAAAGACTTAACCAATAAATTAGCATCAGAAGAAGGTCGCCACATGATTTTGCAAGGTCCTGCAGAAATCAAATCGGTAGAAAAAGAAGATAAAGTCTGCATTAAACTCACTCTCTCCCTTTCCGCCCACCCCGCAATGAAAAACGTAAAGGAACATCCCAAGAGATTCCCTTAGAAGAAAAGGATATACTCATAAACCCAAGCCTCCGGGGAAAAGGCAGCAGCAGCGACCCTTGGATAGGCATCTTCAAGAATCACCTCAGGCAGCCAGCAATCCTTCCAAAATGAAACCCAAGCGCCACCACCAGCATTAATAAACGCGTGTTTCCAGAATCCAGGCTCTTCTTTCAAAATGTTCTTCCACAAGGAACAACCCAAATTGCTCCTTCCTTTACCAGATCTCCATATGGTCATGTGGTTAGGGTACTTAATATCGATGAGTCTTCGCCACCAAGCTGGTTCGGTAGCATATTTCCATAACCATTTGCTGAGCAGGGCAGAATTAAGACCCTTGATATCAAGAATCCCCAACCCACCAGACTCTTTAGCCGTCTTACATTTATCTCAATTGAGTAGATGGAACTTTCTTTCATTATTGTAGCCAGACCATATGAAATTCCTCATACTATTCTCCATTCTTCGAACAGCAGCAGGGGCCTTGAGTATAGAACATGCATAAACAGGTTGGCTCGAGAGAGTGCTGCGAACGAGAGTGATTCTTCCCCAAAGGGAGAGGAATCTTCCCTGCCAACCATCCAATCTAGCTTGCAATTTAACAATGATATCCCAAATAGCTCCAGAGTTTGGGCTGACACCCAAAAGAAGGCCTAAGTAAATTGATGGTAGAAAGCTCCACGAACAACCGAAGAGATTTGCAAACCGGCCAGGATGCTCCACGTTTCCAATAGGGAACATCTTGCATTTGTCAACATTGATTTTCAATCCCGTCACAACCTGAAAACAAACAAGGGAACTCAACAAGTTCAGCACTTGATCTTCATTAGCATCACAAAAAACTATGGTGTCGTCAGCGTACAACAGATGCGTAACTTCTCCTCTAAGGCGGAAATTCCTCGCGGTTTGGGGGCATTAAAGGGATGTAACCGGTTTGGGCGGAGACCCGGGGACCTGTGCCAGCTTGGATTTCCTCGCGGCGGAAATTCTGGCCAGATGGTCTGTCCCCTCCGATGGCTTTGGAGTTGAGTTTGCTTCAGGCTGCACCCTGCGGAGACATATGGTTGAACGGCTCTGGAGTTATCTTCCTAGAGTGGAGGTAAAGCCCTGCGGGGCGGGTTGGGGCCTGCTACCTAACATATCCTCCCGCTCCAAAAGCCAGGGGAATACAGGGGATTGCAGGTCTGACGCTGTGAGCCTAAAATTGAACCATCACCTTTTATTTTCACAGTTATTTATTTCTTATTCATGAAAATAAAGATACATCAATCCGGAGATTTAAAACATGATCATTTTTAAACAATTCATATTTAAAACTTAGGACTTTGCTACGGTGACATGCGACATGCACTTTTCGGTCGACCTCATATAGGATCAGGTCGACCTAATCAGTTGTTTCAGTGTAAAAACAGTTTCATGGTGCCTACTTTGGAGATTCATATCTTACAATTGGCTAGATGGAAATTGGATATTAAAGGCTTGTTTTGAAGCTGAAGTGTCCCTCTACACATTAAAGTACTTGGGTGCTCAATAGAAAGTCCAGAAGACCATTTTTGAACCTGACCAAAAGGCTATGCCAAATCTGGGAAACTGCTTGAAAATGGCTAAGTATGGCAACGTGTTTGTCAAGCCTACTTTGGAGCTCAATTTGAGAAGCATGGATGCGAGTCAAGTCCAGGGGCCTCTACCACGTTAAATTACGTATTTTTTATACAAAGGCAAGGCATTGAATGAAAGATTGAATATCTTTAAGGCTTCAAACAAAAGGCTCGAAGTTGCAAATGAGAGGTGAGCGGAGGTGCACCTGGTCATTAATAATAACAAATTTGAGGAGGGGACTAGTGTGTGCAATGCAGTTAAAATCGCGTTTTAAAACTTAAAAACTTACGTTTTTATGTTTTTAGGTCACCAAAACGCTTTCGTTTCCATATAAAAACTTAAGTGTATAAAATTGGAGTAAATTGCGCTTTAAAGTTTAAAAACTTACGCTTTTACGCTTCTAGTTCACTAAAACGTTTTACACTTTTACGCTTATAGTTCACTAAATCGGTATTATTTTCATTAAATTAATTATAAAAAATATATTTTAAAGGTAAATCACCAACAATATGATACATTTGAGATTAAAATATACATACCAAGTACTTGGTTGCATTCGTAATTTCAATAGAGTAATCTAATTCATCAGCTATGTTTTCCCAAATTCATTAGCATAGAGAGGAAAGTGGCCTATTGTTAAGATCTATATTATGAACTTATTTATAAGATGCTATGAGTTGCTCTACTTTAGACATGAGTTGCAGATATTTATGAACTTATCCAAAATCTTTGCACTCACATTTTACTTGGTACATGTCGTACTTAACATATTTTAGCTATTTTATAGTAAGCGTAAAAAAACTTACGCTTTTATGCTTTGATTCTACGCTTTACGATTTTATCCATTTTTCGCTTCTAGGTAGAATCGCGTTTTACTGCATTTAGGGGTGGGAACGTGGGTGGTTAATCCGCGGATTGATATCGATCCACCCGCAAATAACCCGACCCGCACTCAATGGGTGATTGATGTGGGTGGATTGCGAATTGTTAAATCTCTCACCCGCACTTATGTGGGTGGATGGCGGGTCACCCGTATGACCCGCGTCCTGTTCTTACATGGAAAAATATTTTTTCTTATAGTATCGAATATTCATCATATTTTCGAACTGCACTATAGTCTGACCATATACTTCAAAAGGTGAGAATAAATAATAGTTTTGACTACTATTATTGGATATTGTGTTGTGCAATATCCATTGGTATTGGTATGCAAATTATTGTTAATATCCATTAAATATTGGAATATAAACTATAAGTTATTAATTGTATCAAAATCACAAATTATTGATACAATCTTACTAATTTGATATGAACTTATTATAAATGTTAGTCAATTTTCTTAATGGCTAGTTGGAGAATTGCTTTTGCGGGTTAACCCACGACCCAACCACACCAATCCGCCACCCACCCAACCCAACCCGCATAAGTATGTGGGTGAATTGCGGGTCACATATATTCCAACCCGCTAGTAAGCGGGTGGGTCAATTTTAGACCAAAATCCACCCAACCCGCCCATTGCCCACCCTAATTGTATTGAGTGTGTATTAAATGGAGAAGGGGGCGGATTAATTAAAGTAATACAAATTCTCATAAAAAACAACTCATCGTTTAAATGCTTGCCCGTTCTACTCTGGAAAAAAAAACTTTCCCGTTCTAACATAAGCCAGCGACCCAAGAACGCACAACAAAGTAGACATGGAAAATTACAATCCAACTTGTTGACCCAATTTGAACCCGACAAAAAAGTAGAAGTTCTTACAACCCAAAGTTGATTAACCTGTGTTTTTTTAAGGTCGGGTGGGTTAGCGGGTCGGCTCATTAAATCTGTTTTAATTTATATGTTATTCCCAAATTGATAAAATCAATTATAAATTGGTGAGATATTTAAAAAAAAATTCACTATGATTTGAAAGACATGTTTTGAGTTTAAGGATAATCAAATATCATATGTGTTGCTTGTAGTAGTATTACTCTAGTGATTTTTTTCTTACGATTTGTGCAGTTTGTATTTCATTTCATTAGTATGGGAGGATTTGAGAATATGTTAATTGTCATATGTTAGATAAACTATTACCATTCATATGTGGAGATTTGTATTCTTTAAGAAAATATGAAGCATGTTTGATATTGTGTTCTTCGTGTGCAGCTTCCATCAGCAGTAGCAGACTCAGGACAAGTTCTTCATTCAGGCTTCAGCTGCTACTGCTTCTGATTCATATCTCCATTAGAGGTGTTGGGCCAGCTTGGTCAACGCCTCCCGCCCCTCGGTCTTCCCGTGACCATCGAAGAACATCAGACCGCTGAAGGATTCCTCCTCCGCTGACGCACCATCGTCGTCACCTTCGTCCTCGTCATAGTCATCACGGGCAGTGATGGTGGCGACTTCCTTCCAATGATTCTTTCGAAGGGAGGAAGGATTGACATTAGGGTTTGTCAACTCATAGACTTGAAGGGTGATTCGGTCCGAGGAAGCAACAAAGTGCTTGTCGGACTTGAAATCAAAGATAACCATGAGTAGGGTAATTGTTTTTTTGGTCGAGATGATTCTCGGAGAAATTGGGATGGGATTACAGAGTTTGTATGGTGGCCTTATATATAGCAATATTAATGGCTCAAGATACCCAGCTTCTTCATCCACAATTTATTTTTTAAAAATTTATCATTTGACCTCACTAAAAGAAACAAAAAATGACTTTGCCGAATAAATAAATAATACAATATTATCTATTATTGTGTCTTGGTAGACTTGGCCGAATACATGATACCTTGCATTTTACAATTTCTCTAAATTTGGACTAGTAAGCGTTTGTAATGGGAGCAGATCATGTCAGTAACTGATGGGTCAGTAACCCATTAGAAACCCCTTTTCCTGTCCCCACGTGTCAGCAATCTTTTTTATTTAAATTAAATGCAAAAGGGCAGAAAGGTAAACTTGTACTTATCCTTATTTATTGCTGACGCTGACTTTTGACCAGACCACATCAGCGCCTCCTTCTCTCTCCTCGAAAAACCTTTAATTTTCTTTCCCTTAATCTTTAACGGACGATTTCTCACTCGTTTTAAGTCAGAATTTAATTTTTTTTTACACAGTTAGATCAGATTAATTGTGCTCTTCAAAATGATATCCACTTTGATATTTTTTGGACATAAAAAAAATTGTCAGTTATTACCAGTCAATACCATATGGTATTGACTGACTGGTATTAAATAAGACCATACCATATGGTATGAAAAATTTGTCACATCAATATATGTTTCGTTACCACCCAATACCATATAGTATAGTGTGGTAATATCGATATATATTTGGTAATACCACCCAATACCATATGGTATAGTGTGGTAATATCAATATATATTTCGTTACCACACAATACCATATGGTATAGTGTGGTAATATCACACAATACCATACAATACCATATGGTATAGTGTGGTAATATAAATATATATTTCGTTACCACACAATACCATACATTACCATATGGTATAGTGTGGTAATATCAATATATATTTCATTACCACCCAATACCATATGGTATAGTGTGGTAATATCAATATATATCTCGTTACCACACAATATCATATGGTATAGTGTGTGCATATCACACAATACCATATGGTATAGTGCGGTAATATCAATATATATTTCGTTACCACACAATACCATATGGTATACTGCGGTAATATCAATATATATTTCGTTACCACACAATACCGTATAGTATAGCATGCTAATATCAATATATATTACCTAAAAGAAAAAAAACAGAAGGATGGAGAGGGAAAAAAACTCGTCTTCTATTTCGTCTCATTTCCTCCGCAATCAAGAACACCAAACGCCAAAAAAGGGAGAAAGACCTAAATTGAGGCCAACGAGTTGATGAAGAGACAAAAAAATGCAATGAAAGAGGGTGGCTGCAATTTTTCTTGGTCGATTGCTGGAGAAAAAAATAACGAAAAAGAAGAGAAGGAAGCAGATCTAGATATGGAGAAAGAGATTGGAGAGAAAAAAAAGGAACAGAGAAAGAGAAATAATCTGAAAAGGAGATTGAGAGAGAAAAAGGAAGAGAGAAGGAAGGGAGAAAGAAAAAAGAGAGTTGCAGAGAAATTATTCTCTCTCCTCCTTTTAAAAGATAGCCATTAAAAGTGGCTCCTTTTTTGAAAAAGCAGACATTAAAATCGGAATATAATAAAAAAAAAAATTTATAAATGGACAAAAATGCCCTTTTGGACCCCGCATTCAGCCCAGCCGCATGATTGATCCGCCCCCTAGATCTACGGTGTGCGCGCATTTACTGATAGGTCAGTAACCATTGGTTACTGACTCTATCCCAGACCGTTTGTAATAGCGTGCCATGTTCGTAGGAACATGTAAAGGTTGTTGGTGTCCTGCAATAATCTACAACTACACAATAGCAAAGTGGAGACAAAGAGGAGAACAGTTCGGAAAAAGTAAAAATGTGGAGAGAAGCTCTCGCCTCTCTCTTGGATCTCTACCGTCTCGTCGGCCGTAGCATCTTATCGCTCGGTCTGGCGGTGGTTCAGGCGGCAATCAAAAATCAGGATGGGGCATGGGGAAGTTGTTCCTCAGCAAACCGTCCCAACGGCGTGCAATTCTTTGCTAGGGCTGCGGCGTCGTCAACAGGGTGGGTGCAAACACCTTCAAATTCCCCGGTGATTTGCAACCGGGTGGAAGTTCCGATTCGGGGAAGGGGTGTTCATCGGAAGCGAGTGTTTTCCCCCGGCGAGGAATCGCTGCCAAATCGAAAGAAAAAACGAACCTGTAAGCAGTCAGTTTGGAGGCTCTACTTGCCTTCATCGACTGAGGCAGACGGGTCGACGGGCAACGTCAATCAGCCCTTAGACGAATGTGGGAAGAACCGAGAGGCCAGACCGGAGTCCGGGTGCGCATCGACCAGGCCGGAACTTAGATCCCGAAGTGGGGCAAGTTCACAGTACAACTTAGCGGACAATGTGAGGTCGGAGACGCTTCGGAGTGATCAGATACACCCGTCGCTTTCGTGGCAGGCTCCCATTCTGGCCGTCAGTTTCTCGATGGTTCATTCTATATTAACACAAAGTGTTACTGTTAAAAATAAAGAAAAAGTTCGGAGAGAACTCAGATCCCGATGTGGGGCGAGTTCGCCCAGTAAGATTGTGAGGCCTGCTAGGCAGGGTGACTCCTCTGATCCTGAGCCGGTGACCGGAAGCATGCCGGCGGGGAGAACAAAAGGATCGGGGGATCCTCAGACGTCTCTTCCAGCGAGTATCTTGGTGGAATCTCCGGATTCTCCTCGACTGCAAGATACTGTTAACGGTTCTGGATTTTCGGAATTCACTAGGTTTCGTAACCAACGGGGGATCTTAACGAAATCCCTCTCTCGGAAGTCATCTAATAATCTTCACCCTTTGAACCCAAGTAGGAGTTTTGGTCTCCCACAACGTCTAGGTCTCCTACTGACTCCAGGATGCTGCGGTGCTATCTCCTATTTAGGAAGTGCCCCTGCCCGAGGGATTGATCCCATCTCACTGAAATCGGAGCAGCCCACTCAGCAGCATCATCTTAGCTTGGACAAGTCGGAGGAGCTCTCAGGTACGTTGGGGTTCAAAGGGCTTGGAATTGAGTTCCTTCTTCGGCAGGGACCTGTTCCCTTTCACTTTATCCTCGTTCAATTCTCTTGGTACCCATGGTACTTGTCTTCTCCCTCCCTCTCTTCTGTAAACTTGGGTGAATTGATTGATGATCATCCCTTGCAGCTTACCACCATGTCGCACGTTTCCAAAGACCAGATTGTAGCTTTTGCCCTGGAGGATATTCAGTCGGAGCGGGTGCTGCGTTCCCGAACTATTCTGGGTCGCCTCTTCTCGGAGAGTGAGTTCACCATCGCGGAGCTTCGCGAAGCAGTGAATAACCCATGGCAAGGCAGGGGGCGGATCAGGATCAGATTGGTGGAACAGGGGCTCTATGAGTTCGTGCTCACCTCGGAGACTGCAAAAGGGTGGATCTTGAAGCAATCGCCATGGGTCATCAAAGATAGGATCATTCACCTTCGATCCTGGACACCTACCATCAATAAACAGATTTTTGATGGTCTTGCCACTGCCCCTTTCAAAGTGCAGCTGTGGGGAGTGCAGGAAGATTGCTTCACCATACAATTTGGAAGAAAGGTAGCAGAGACAACTATTGGCAGAGTTCTGGACGTGGGCCTATTTTCTTGTACGGACACAGGCAGGAAGTTCATCAAAGTTCGAGTCATGATTGACTTCTCCAAACCATTGCGTTCCCAGATTCTGGCGGCCAATGATGAAACCGGGTGCTTCTGGATCAATTTCAAGTATGAGCACTTGCCAAGCTTCTGCTTCCACTGTGGAAGAGTGGGTCATGCTCGTCAAGAGTGCTCCTATGACCCTCCTTCGGGCAAAGAACGGTTTGGCCCCCATATGATTACAAAAAAGATGGGACAGAAGATCTTTGGTGGGGAGGAGGACGTTCATCGGTACCCACCCCGATCGGTGTGGATCAACAATGCCACCCGTGAGATGGGGGACAGGCCGCCTTTGAGCAATTCTCAGTCGAAGGTGGAGGACCATGGTGGAAGAAACAGACCGGAGAAGAATACCCCGAGGGCCAAGGAAAGGCATCCGACCAGGCACAGCCCCCTTTGGATGGGAACATCTACCGAACCATTCTTGGAGATGGAACCTCAGGGAGGTCATGGACGATCCCCAATCAGATTTCCCATGACCAAAGCCCCGAGAATTATGGTGGGGGGATCTGGCCGAGGGGGAAGAAAGGATATGGAGCAGCGTGGTAACCCTAACCAAAGGGATCTGGGGAGAAAGAATGGGAAGGCTGATAGAGCTCGGAAGGTGCGGCGGGGTCCAAAGCAAGAGCAGGGAGGCAGATTTGCGAAGAAGGATCGCTCTGCTGATGCGGCTCGTCCACCACAGGAGACACATCATTTGGAGGCGGAGCTGGAGCGAGGTAGAAGGAGAAGAATTATTCTCCAGGAGGAGTCAGAGGAGGAGTTTTTGGTGAGGGATGTGCCCATGCCAACTTGTGAAGAGGGGGCGAAGGATTCAGAGCATGAAAAGAAAGTGTCGGGTCTAAAACTGGGGGGCCGAAATACCTTGAAAGGGGGGAAGCTCCCAGCCCAGTCCATCCCTGCTGGGACGGCGAAGCCGGCAAATGGACAGCCGAGCCAGCCCGGGCCCAGCGAGCAGAACCCCAAGCCGAACCAGAGCATCATCATTGACGCTATGCCCCTGCGGATGATTGCTCCCTCGCATAGCCCTTCTACTGCCGAGGATGAGCTGTCGGGCACGGGGGTGGCTCGGGGGAATCGCAAGCAAAATGTCCCGGCCGAAAACTCAGGCAATCTGGTTGGGCGGGCTCCTTCCAAGAGCGGGGCGGTCACTGGGGATTCTGAGGGGACGGTTTCGGAGGAGGATATCCACCTCTTCGAACTCAAGCGGAGGCCACCGCTAAAAAAGAATCATATGCGGCGTCAAGGGGGAAAGGTGCGGCAGGTCATCCAGGCGTTTGAGAAAGGATTGTACATGGGGGCCGAAGGACAACAGGAAGAGCTGGCCGAAAAATCTGAGCATTTTGGTCTCAATGAGTATGGATCAAATCTTTTGAGTCCATCGGGAGGGGGGGTGAAGCGTCCTTTTGATGCAATTGAGAGTATTGCAGAGGAGGCTCCGATCCCAAAAAAACAGTTTGTGGAAGAAATTGATGAACAAGAGATGGTGGAGGAAGCCAGCCGGAAATGGCCCCAATTCGATAAATGAGGCTTCTGGCCTGGAATGTGAGAGGAATTGGGCCATCCCTCACATTCCAAACTGCTCTCGGTTTAGTTCGCTCTAATAAACCGGATCTCGTGTTTCTTTCTGAAACACGATCGAGCCGGAGAGTAGTTTCCCGCCGTATGCGCGGTTTAGGTTTTGATCTTTCTTGCTGTTTTTTTGTGGATGCGATTGATGCATCTGGTGGTCTAGTTGTAGCCTGGTCCCCTGAGGTGTCTGCCTCGGTGTTTTTCCATTCCAATTTCTGTATTTGCACCGAAGTTAATGAGAATGATTTTTCTTATGTGGTGGTTTCTGTTTATATTAGTTGCAATCCAACTATAAGAGCTGCGCAATTAGATCGACTTCAACAAATTTGTGATGCTATTTCGATTCCCTTTGTGGTCATTGGTGATTTTAACACTACTCTGCATAGGAGTGAGAAGGATGGAGGGAATGCCTGGAATCCGGTCCAAGCTCTTAGCCTTCGCGACTTCATTCAGGACCTTGGTCTTCATGATCCCGGGTTCCAAGGTGATCAATTCACTTGGACCAATAAACGGATGGGGGTGGCTTGTATTCGGGAAAGATTGGACCGAGCACTCTGCTCACAGAGTTGGATTGATCGATGGCCGGACACCTTGGTTAAACATTTCACGGACCAAGGGTCGGACCATCGTGCCATCCTCCTTGCCGATAAACCGTATACTCGTCATAATCGACCCTTGTTCCGCTTTGATGCCAGATGGGCAGAAAACCCTGAGGTCCGGGCGATGGTGACTTATGTCTGGCAGGAAGAGATTCATGGAACACCAATGTTCCAACTTTGGGAACGCCTCAAAAAACTCCGCCATCTGCTTTATGATTGGAGTAGAGCAGGTACGACGAATTCCCTGCGCAACATTCATACTCTCCAACATGAGATTGACCGGATTAAGGCGGTACATCCTATTGACTGGGATGAGATTCGTGGGCTGGAGATGGAGCTGGCTAGACAATGGGAGGCGGAGGAAGTGTATTGGCAGCAAAAGTCCAGGGTGCACTGGCTTAAAAAGGGTGATAAGAATACTTCCTATTTTCACACAGTCACTAGAGCTCGCAGAAAACGTAATTTTGTGGCTGGTCTGCGGAACGATAATGGCGATTGGGTCACGGAGGAAGCAGGGAAGGCAGACATTGCTTGTGGCTTCTATAATTCCCTGTTCTCCTCGGAATCGCAGGTTCCTAATATGAGAGAGAGAGTCGCTGGCTTGCCTATAGCTCAGAGTATTACGGCAGAGATGAATGACTGTCTTACGGCGGAAGTGCTCCCAGAGGAAGTTCGCAGAACTGTGTTCTCTATGGGTTCTAAACAAGCCCCGGGGTCTGATGGGTTCACGGGGAAGTTCTTTAAGGCTTTCTGGGATATTGTGGGCAACACGGTAGTTGAGGCTGTTTGCTCGTTTTTTCGAACAAGCAGGATGCTCCGTAGCTTTAATCATACCTGGCTGACCCTGATCCCCAAAGTGGATAATGTGGAGAACATGAAACAGTTACGTCCGATTAGCCTTTGCCAATTTGTTTATAAGATTATCACGAAGATTATGGCGGAAAGGCTAGCCGGTATCTTGCCCCAGGTTGTCTCAAGGGGGCAGAATGCCTTTATTAGGGAGCGCCAAATTGTCGAGAACATCCTCCTCGGACATGAGCTAATGCACTATCTGAAGATCAAAACTAAAGGCAAGAAAGGGTACATGGCTCTAAAGGTTGACATGGAAAAGGCCTATGATAGAGTCGAATGGCCCTTTCTCCTTGCTGTTTTGGAAAAAATGGGATTTAGCTCTATCTGGCGAGGATGGGTATATGAGTGCCTCAGGTCTACATCCTTCTCGGTTATGATGAATGGCACTCCTTCGGGCTATTTCACACCTTCGAGGGGGCTGCGTCAGGGGGATCCGCTATCTCCACTCCTTTTTGTGCTTTGCACAGAAGGGTTCGCAGCTCTCCTCAATAAGGCAATCGCAGAAAAAAGGTTACAAGGAGTGAAAGTGGCTCCCCGGGCTCCTCGGATCTCTCATCTCTTCTTTGCTGATGATTCTTACTTGTTCCTCCGAGGGTCCCTCCAGGAATGCGAGAATCTGATTGTAGTATTGAACGAGTATGAGGAGCTGAGTGGCCAGAGGGTGAACTTAAGCAAGTCTGCAGTGTGCTTCAGCAAAAATATTCTAATACCAGACCAGGAATTCTTAGCTCAAATTCTGGGAGTTGGGGCGGTGGGCGTTCATGACAAATATTTGGGGCTTCCAACGCTGATAGCCCGTTCTAAGATGGCTACGTTTCGATACCTTGAGGAAAAGCTACTAGAGCGATTACAGGGTTGGAAAAGGAGGACTTTGTCATGGGCGGCCAAAGAGGTTTTGATTAAATCCGTCGCCTTGGCACTACCATTGCACGTGATGTCATGTTTTAAACTACCTCTCTCACTGTGTCGGCTCCTAGATAAGCATGTGGCCAGGTTTTGGTGGAATGTGGAGGAGGGCCATTCAAAGATTCGGTGGATGTCATGGAAGAATATGTGCAAAAGTAAGCATGATGGAGGTATGGGGTTCCGACGTTTCGAGCTGTTTAACCAAGCCTTGCTGGCCAAGATTGGATGGCAGATCCTCACGGATCCCCAATCCCTGTTGGCCCAAGTCTATAAGGGGAAGTATTACCCCCAGGGGACGTTCCTCACGGCTACAGCTCGCTCTCGGCCGTCATGGGGTTGGCAGAGTATTCTCTATGGTAGGGAGTTACTGGTCCAGGGGTTGCGATGGCAGATAGGGAATGGCCGGACGGCGCCTTTGCTTTCTTCCTCCTGGATTCCTCGCCTCCATCCTTGCCCCCCAAGGTTTAATCCCATGGTTCTTCCGCTTGGTGGAGAACCTAGAGTGGCGGATGTGATATGTCCAGGTGAGGGGCAATGGTCTGATGCTAAGCTCAGCTGGTGGTTTGATCCGCAGACCTGTCTTGCTATTAGAGCTATCCCGCTCCCTCGGCATGACTTAGAGGATCGTTTGATTTGGAATGATACCGCGGATGGGGTTTTTTCGGTTAAATCTGCCTATCACATGGCGGTCCGGATTGACCAGCAGGTTACACAGGGTAAATACACGGTGAGCTGGATGGACAGGCCTAGTTGGATTCGATTGTGGGAGGCTCCCATCCCCCCGAAGCTTAAAGTGTTTGTTTGGCAGATTTTTAATCGAATTCTCCCAACTACGGAGGCCTTAAGGCTCAAAGATGTGGATGTCCACCAGAGGTGCCCGGTTTGTTGGGAAGCAGAGGAGACCATGGAACACTTATTTTTGGACTGTCCGGTGGCTCGTGCGCTGTGGGATTGCTCGGGGTTGGAATATATGGGTCAAGGCTTGCCTCGCCATACATTCCCTCTTTTCCTTAAGCGCCTGCTAGCTCTTATTCATCAACCTGATAAGGTTCTTGCTGTTATTGCGGTACTATGGCGGATTTGGCGATCTCGGAACTGGGTGGTGTTTGAGGGAAAGCAGTTCGGGATCCCTGCGCTGATGAGGCAGTATCACCAGCAGGTGGATGAGTGGCTTCGTCTGCCGGGTGGCTCTGGAATCGCTGCTAGCAGGCCAGCGCCGCCTTTGTGTAGCAATGGGATTGGTAGTTCGGTAATCTGCAGGTGGGATGGGGCGACACGGCTGGGGTCTCATTCAGCGGGAGGGATAGTCCTTATGACTCCAAATGGGGAGGTTTTGGGGGCCTATGGTGTTCAATTTCCAGGTATTGATGACCCTTTGGTGGTGGAGACTCTGGCGCTACGTGAGGCTGTTGGGTGGTGTCTTGCGAGTGGATTCACCCATGTGTGCTTTGAGGGGGACGCCAAGGTGGTCATTGATAAAATTTCTAAGGCTGAGGTGGACGATTCGAGGATTGGAGCAATTCTGGAGGAGATAGTGTTGAGGTGTGCTCTTCATTCAGGGTTTAGTGTTCGGTTTGTAGGTCGTCGTAACAATAGGGTAGCCCATTTAGTGGCTAGAAAGGCCCTTTCATTGTCACAGGCTGCGAGTCGTTTGTTTAATTATCAGACCTGGCTGTTTTCCAGGGTGTAACTATCTTCCTTGATGATTCTAATATATTGAATATCTTTTGTCAAAAAAAAAAAAAAAAAAAAAGTGGAGAACAGTTCTGTAGTATTTCAAATTTAGAGTGAAAGTAGGAAGAGTAAATTTATTTTCACAGTTATTTATTTCTTATTCATGAAAAAAAAAAAGATACATCAATCCGGAGATTTAAATCATAATCTCTTTAAACAAGAACATAAAGCATTACCAATCACACTAAAAGAAAACCAATGACCGAGAAAAATATATGCTTTTTTTCCCATAAAACCTAAACTAGAACACGTATGCACAATTTAAATAAGCCTTATATATAAGATAATGTACTCTTTTTTTTTTCTTTCTTTCTTTCTCAAAGACTTCGCCGAATAAATAATACGTGATCATTTTTAAACAATTCATATTTGAAACTTAATAAGCTCATGACACAAGAAAGAAAAGAACACAATAAAAAAAATTAGATTACCAAATAGTCTCTCTATTTTTTTCCCCCTTCCTTAGGTAGACTTGGCATTATGTAGTCTTTTTAAACAATTCATGACTAATTACTTGCCCCTTCAGAAATAAGCCAACGAGCTAAAAACACAACAAAACAGGTCAGAAATCAATTTACTTGTGGTTGGTGAGGGAATATAATGCTTTTAATTTGATTATATGACTTATTATTAGTAAGCAATGACGTACGTTCATAGGAAATGACTCTTTTTTTTATAGAAATTTATGTGTTGTTGGTTGAAATTATTAAAATCCAGGGCCTTCAACACAACTTCACTCGTTGCAACTGGCACATCTTCATTGAACTACAATGAGCTTATTGTTATAAAAAAAAAACACAACTAACTCTCTTAGAAAGATTATGTTTTCATTTCCCCACTCAGCTAACACATTGTGTTACACAACTTCAAGGTGTGAACAAGTTTTTCACAATAAAGTTAACAAGAATCAATAAGCTTTAAAAAAAAAAAATTAACACAACAACGCGGAATTAATAGAGAAATTTGGCACCTCCAAAGGCTGATGGGAGCTGTCGGGCGGTGATTACAACATTATAACATAATCCAAACTGTCACACAACAAACCAAATAAAGAAGGCGAAAACAAACCTAGCCCGCTCTCACCCTAGCAGGTTAGTCTCGCGGTACATGAAAGCAAGCTTGAATTCGCGGCCTGTGTTAAATATGGCGCAAGGTCTATCCGTCACTAAAAAAGAAGTGTCAGCATAGGGAAGTCGAATAGGGTAGCTATTGGGATACACCTTAGATCGACAGAAATCGCCGTCATAATAAGCCATCATCGTCAAGCCGCCATCCGGGTGGGTTGTCTTTATAAACCACCAGTTGTCTCTGTCGAATGAGCCAGTTACAGTGTGCACATAAATCTTGGGAGGAGGCAGCCAATCTTTGGGGTCTTCATCCACCAAACAGAGCCCATTTGCTTGATGGAACTGCGCGCTGCTCCCATTGAAACTTGGCTGACACTGGAAATGACCGGATTGTATGTCGGAGGAACGAATCCAAGTATCCCGCGGCACCTGCCGTCTTCTGCCGATTATTTTGGCACTGGAGAGATGAAGGTGCACTAACAACTTAGTTGTAGCTGCTGCCTGCAGTGTCCATAATTGCTTACGACGTTGCTCCAGCTCATGAGAAAGTTGCAGCGTTTGCAATGCTTCGTCCTTCTTCATTATCTCTTGCCGCATTTCCGCCTCGTCCTTCTTCAACTTGTCCCATTCATCAATATCCACCGTTATCTTTCCGTTCCTTGTTGTTCTTGTTGTTGTGGCTTCATCTTCCTTCCTAGCACTACTCAGCTTCTTCACTTCCTCCCTCAATTTTTTCAATTCCTCGTCCTTCCCTTTCCTCAGCTTTACTTCCTCATCCTTCTCCCTCTTGAGTGTTTCTAACTCGTCATCCTTTATCTTCAACAGCTTTTGCAGCTCCTTGCTGTTTTTCTTCTCCAACTCTAGCAGCTCCTTCTCCTGTCTCCCACTATTCTCTTTTAGCTTTTCCATCTCCTCCCTCAGCTTCTCCAGCTCCTCATCCTTCTTTTCGACCGTCTTTTTCAGCTCCTCGTACTTCTCATTGCTCACACCACCGGTGGGGGTAGGTCGCTTCTCCCATCTCGGTACGAGGTACTTCAACACCGAGCGTCGCGGCCACATGGTGATGCTCGCCATTCTGATACCATGATAAGACCAGTTGAAAAGATCATTCAGTCGGAGATAGTGAAGCCCGAAAGCTCTGTGTTCACCCAACCCAATAACGTCCTGGAAGCAGAACCCCTGAGGGCTCACCTTCAGTTGCAACCGGGTGAGGTGTTGGGCTAGCTTGGTCAACACCTCCCATCCCTCGATCTCCCCGTGACCATCAAAGAACATCAGCCCATCGTAAGATTCCTCCTCCTCCTCAGCTGATGCTTTGTGATCATCATCTTGGTCCTCGTCGCCGTCGCTTTGAATTTGATCACGGGCGGTGATGGTGGCAACTTCCTTCCAATGACTCTTTCGGATGGAGGAAGGATTGACAGTAGGGTTGGTCAACTCATAGACTTGGAGGGTGGCTCTGTTCGAGGAAGCAACGAAGTGCTTGTCGGACTTGAAATCAAAGAGAACCATAGTATTGTAATTGTTTGCTGGTCGAGATGATTGTCGGATAAATTGGGATGTAATGCTAATTTAATTTGCTGGCTAAGAGGTGGAGTTAGGGGATACTTTCTGGTCCGAACCAGATGAGCTTGATTGGAGATTGGGATGGCAATCATGTTATATATAATAATTACGTCTTGATTACAATTAATTAGCTAATCGGAAAATGATATTTCGAAGAAAAGATTAATTAGCGCTTCATGATTGACTCAAGATATGTCTCAGCTTCTTCATCCATATTTTCTTTCTAGAAAATATCCTTTGACCTAACAAGAAGATACAACGAACGATTCAACGAAAAAAGAAACAAAGAATGACTTTGTCCAATAAATCAATAATACAAAGGAGTTAATTGCACCAGATACCACTTAAGTATTGATTTCGTTGCATACTAATCACTTATGTTTTTTTAGTTGCAACTAAACCACATAAATCGACTTCCGGTTGCACCGTTATATTTTCCGTCCTTAAACTTAACGGTGGGTATCAAATTGAAATTATCCACCTTAATTTGCACCATACTATTTTTCTTTCTCTTTCTTCCTCTCCACAAAATAAATATTTTTTTTAATAAAAATGAATGATTAAATAAACCCGATCACAATATTTTCTCCTTCTTTCTTTCTCTATCTTCTCTTGCTCTGTGGTTGTCGATCCCCTTGTAATTATTTATAGAGTTGGAGATGTGGGCTTTCGGCTGCGAACTTTGGGCTAAAAATTGATTTTCACTTTGGAAGTCTTTCTTTAGCATAACACTAGTAACAAAGCTATGATAAAACTTAACTTGGATTTCCCCATTACTTTATTCTTTTTATTGCTCTATTTTACTACTTAAGACTCGTTTCTTAATACTTATTCACTCATCCAGTTTAAAGCATCATCGTGTACCTAATCTCAATATGCTTCTTTAGTTTTTATCTGATATGTATTTAAACAATCTATACGAGGGGTGCCCAAAAAAATTTCCTCCGAAAGAAAAGCCTATATTGAGGTGCCAATTGTGCAAAACATATTATAAACGAAAAAAAATAAAATAAGGATTGCATTTCACAACCCACATAAGTTTAAAAAGTTTACTTTATTTGGGAGAAAGCTAAAGTTTAATTCAATTAGAACAAAAAAAAGAAATAATTGTAAATTTTGACGAAATCAATAAAGGAGGGTATAAGATAAGTAAGAGAGCGCTAGTAATACCGAAATGAAGATGGAAGAATGTCAGGGAAAAAAGAATTGTGTAAATGGATGCAAAAAATTTCAATTTGATACCTGTCGTTAAGTTTAAGGATGGAAAACATAACGGTGCAACCGCTAGTCGACTTATGTGGTTTAATTGCAACTAAAAAAACTTAAGTTGTTAGTATGCAACGAAACCAACACTTACGTGGTATTCGATGCAATTAACCCTAATACAAAGTAGTCTTTTATTAATTTTTTTTTTGGTAGACTTGGCTGAATAAAGGGTTAAATACAAAAGTGGCCATTAAACTCAACTATATAATGCAACTTAAGCACTGAACTAACTTTTGATGCGACTAAAGCACTGAACTAATCTAAATAATATAAGGTTAGCTTTTTCATCCATCACGTTATGACGCCATTAATTCCTTCCGTCCCATTGCTGACGTGGCTTTCATTTAACTCAGAAAATGCCAGTTGTGTGTGCCACGTAGGATAAAGAGCCGGGTCAGCATTGAGGTAGTCAAAATCCATATTAAAAATGATTTCCCCGCCGTCAGTATTTTTATTTTTTTTTATTTTTTTATTTTTTTTTAAGTTTGTTAACATTTGAGTTGGATACTATGCTCTCAACTGCTGTCCCCGGAACCACGACGCCGGCGCCTGCCCTCTTGCCGGCAGATCGGCCGCCTGACCCTTCTCGTCTCCTGGCGATAGTCGCCCCAGATTCTACACCAGTCAACGTGGATTCGACCACGTCCTCCTCTAACATGATTATTGATTCTGGTTCTTTGTCTTTGTCTCCGCAGGGCGCACCAAATGGGAAGGCACAGGATCGATCGGACCAAGATACAACAGGGGATCGCCAACAACGATTCTCCTATGCGGCAGCGGTCACGGGAGAGATGCCAATGATCCCTCTTCAGAATCAAGCGCGCCTATGGACGCCGGTGGGGGAACATGATTTGGTGCCCGGGAAACGTAATGGCGAACCGGCCCTGACGATCTCAGCGGACTTCAAGTCCAAGATTTGTGCACCGTGGCAAAGAGCACTTGTTGTTCGTCTTCTTGGGCTGCGGATCGGATTCACCAACCTATGCAATCGACTCAAAGGGCTGTGGCGGCCGCAGGGGAACATGGAGGTGAAGGACCTTGACCACGATTGCTTCCTAGTCAGTTTGGACAATGAACAGGACTACTACCGTGCACTCACAGATGGCCCTTGGGTTATCTACGATCACTATCTGGTGGTTCAACAATGGTCTCCCCGTTTCAAGGCTTCGGACCCGCTGCCGAAGACGATGATAGTCTGGGTGCAACTGCCTGCTCTGAAAATTCATTTCTATCATAGAGAGATCTTGACCAGCCTGGGGAACCTTATTGGAAGAACAATCAAGCTTGACTACCACACTCTCACCCAGCAGCGTGCAAAATTCACTCGATTAGCGGTCGAGGTTGACTTGACAAAACACCTGGTGCCCCGGATTTGGTTGGACGATGAGTGGCAGACAGTGGAATACGAGAATTTACCAGAGGTGTGCTTCAAGTGCGGGAAGATCGGGCATGACCGGAGTCTCTGCCCGGAGAACCAACCAGGGCCTACGCTGGCCTTGCCGACAGGTGGAGGGTCCCTTCCCAACTTGGCGATCTCACCGGAATTGACTCCAGCAGCGTCGCCGGCGGACAGCAATCCGGGCTTTGGACCATGGATGCTGGTGACTAGGAAAAACCGGCGTAATTCCAGGGAAGCACCTAGAAAAGGAAATTTTGAGAGTGATACAGGGAAATCTAATAAGGAAGGTCTTCCCCAGAGGGGGAAAGGAGGAGCGGATACAATTAACCCTCCCCAAAACTTGCCTTTACAAAAGAATCTCAATGGCCCGTTACCTCTGTCAGCGGCATCTCCTGAGCAGAAATCCCTAAATGGTAAGAAAGGAAATTCGGAGGCGAAACGCGGCAAAGAAAAGGCTGGTACGGATGCGTCCGGGAAAGGAAAGGGAGTCCTTGGGCCAAGGCCCGATCTTCAGAAGGCCGTCAATCCCTCCGGCCCGTCCAACTCCTTCAATGGGGCCTCTTCTTCATCTACCAAGACGGGCTCTCAGCCCACGGCGTCCCTGGGGCCAGAACCACTTGGCCTTGGACCGACAGGCGATGTGAAGGCAGCGGTTGTTCTCCCCCCCCCCACCCTTTGTATGTACAGTAACCGGGGAGAACGGCACCGTTTTGCAAATCATTGAAACCACTCAGAAGCAGATCGACAACGACAATGCCTCGAACAACCCCTCGCCGTCGGTGGCGGCCAGGACCAAACGCAACAAGAGCAAGAAACCAGCAAACAAGAAGTCGCCAGCGAAGTTTAATCCGGCGAAGCCGCTGCAAATCTGGTCCCCAATGAAGGAAAGGAAGCCTAAAGCTAAGGCCAGAATTGCTTCGCTCACTTTGCAGGAGATTAGTGCGTGGACGACAGCCGCGAAAGAAGTTGCGGGAAACCCAGGGGAGAAGGTGGTGGCCGGTATAGGCGACTCCAACGGGACCACAGTTGGTGGAAGCAATGAGGTCGAGCCCTGACCTGATGCTGGCTCGATTTGGGCTCCCTAGCCGTACCCTTCTGGTTTTTCTATGTCCATAATGTCTCTGTTAAAAGTACTTTCGTGGAATGTGGGTGGCGCGGGCAGTAGAGCTTTTTCCCGCGCTTTGAAATTGACTATCAAGGATCATAGGCCGGACTTTGTTGTGTTGCTCGAACCCCAAATCAGTGGTGATTCAGCAAATGCGGTCTGTGATAAGTTGGGTTTCCCCAACTCGATGCGCGTGGAAGCAGAAGGGAGGAAGGGCGGGATTTGGGTTTTCTGGGATGCAGGGGTCTTCACTACGCATCTCGTCTCCGCTTGTAATCAGCACATCTCCCTGCGGGTCTCTCAGGCTAATGGGTCGCAGTGGATTTTGACTGCAGTTTACGCTTCTCCCCGGCCGAGTGAGCAGAAGCATCTCTGGAACAGCTTGATTGCTCAAAGTAAGTGCATCGACATCCCGTGGCTGATCACCGGTGATTTCAATGCCATTAGCTCACCGGACGAGAGGTATGGAACACCGGTAAGGAACACTCTGAGACGGTGTGAGGTTTTCAATGAACGGATGAATCTTGCAGAGCTCGTTGATCTTGGGTACTCGGGTCCAAAGTTTACTTGGACAAGAGGTGATTGTCAGCAAACCTTCAAGGCCAGCCGTCTCGATAGGAGCATTTGTAACCTGAGGTGGAACACCGCCTTCCCGAACACTTCTGTTCTGCATCTTCCCCGTCTCCAATCGGATCACAACCCGATACTCACGGCAGTGGTGCAGAATCAAGGGGCGCAGCCTAGTCCTCGCCTTTTCAAGTTCGAGGCGGCTTGGCTTACCAATGAGAGTTTACAGAATGTGGTAGCTGAGTCATGGGAGCCTCTTGCCCCTTGGCAGGATGCCCTCTCCAAGCTTTCAAACAAGCTAGCCGAGTGGAATGTTCACACTTTTGGCAATATCAAGCTTAAGAAGAAGAGACTAGTGGCTCGTCTGAAGGGAATCGAGGGACGTCTAGCTTCATGTTTTGCCCCAGGCTTGGCCAAACTCCACACTAAGCTAGAAGCCAAACTGGATAAGGTCATGGAGCAGGAGGAGCTTATTTGGTTCCAGCGGTGTAGAGACAAATGGGTCAAATTTGGGGAGCGGAATACAGCTTATTTTCACCAGCAAGTGAACATCAGGAGACGTTTTAACAAGATTGAGGCCCTGCAGGATGACAACGGAAATTGGGTGACAAACTCTCAAGCTCTGGCCTCTCTTGTTTTTGAATTCTTCACTAACACGTTCTTGCAGGATGACTCCCCCTATGAAGACAGGCTGCCCAAGAATGTTTTCCCTCGATTATCTCAAGCTGAAGCGGCGGCTATGTTCCGACCTTTCAACATCATGGACATCCACAAAGCCATCTTTGATATGAAACCGTTTCAGGCGCCCGGGCCGGACGGATTCCATGCGGCTTTCTTCCAGCATTTTTGGAGCGTGGTGGGGAAATCCCTTTCAGATATGGCCATTTCTTTCTTTTTGACAGGTTCGCTTCCAGAAGCTGTCACGGAGTCCACTCTGGTTCTAATCCCCAAAGTGGAAGCCCCTGAGAAAGTGAACCAGCTCAGGCCAATATCTCTCAATAATGTTTGCCTCAAGAGTATTACAAAGGCCATGACCTGCAGACTGAAGCCGATTATGAAGAAGCTGGTGTCTCCCAGACAGAGCAGCTTCATTCCGGGTCGCCAGACTACTGACAACATTATTGTCGTTCAGGAAGTTCTCCACTCTCTCCGGAAAAGAAGGGGCAAGAAGGGGGGTCTGGTCTTCAAAATTGACCTCGAAAAGGCGTATGACAAGCTCAGATGGGATTTCCTTAGGGATACGCTTAAAGAGGTTGGGCTGCCGAGCACCTGGATTAGCTGCATCATGTACTGTGTGGAGCATAACCGGATGAGGATCAGATGGAATGGCGAGCTTTCTCAGGCCTTCACCCCGTCGCGTGGAGTCAGACAGGGAGACCCCCTCTCGCCTTATCTTTTTGTTTTATGTATGGAGCGTTTATCTCACAGAATTGATCAGGCGGTTTCCGAAGGAAAGTGGAAGCCCATTAGGCTCAATACTAACGGGCCGCCTCTGACACATCTTTTCTTTGCAGATGATCTCCTTCTGTTTGCAGAGGCAGAGAGGCGTCAGATCCAGGTGGTGAAGGAGTGTCTTGAGTACTTCTGTTACAGTTCGGGCCAGAGGGTGAACTACAACAAGTCTATCCTTTTCGTGTCCCCGAACATAGCCAGGCGGAAAGCAGAGCAGTTGAGTGCGCAGGCAGGAATTCCTCTGAAGGCGGCATTGGGAAGATATCTTGGGATACAGGCTATTCAGGAACGAGTGAACAAAGGGAGATACCAACCCTTACTGCTTCGAATTCAGAAAAAGATGGCGCCTTGGAAAGCCAAAAGACTTTCCTTTGCGGCTCGTCTGACAGTGGCTAAATCTGTTACTGCTTCCTTGCCTGTTTACACAATGAATACTGAACTAATCCCAAGCGGTGTTTGCAGGAGCATCGACAAGATCACCAGAGATTTTATTTGGGGGGATGAGGATGATCGGTCCAAGATGCATCTTGTGGCATGGGATAAGGTGACGATGGCAAAGGGGCAAGGAGGCATCGGTATCAGGCCAACACGACAGGCTAATCTGGCCATGCTGGCCAAGAGCGGCTGGCGGTTGATCCAAGAAAAAGAGAATCTGTGGTCTCAAATCTTGATCTCTAAATACGGAGGTCGGAGACAGGGTCTGGAGATCATCCAGAAATCTCAGGGAAGTTCCTTCACTTGGAGCAGTTTCTCGAAAGCTGCTGACTTGCTCAGGCAAGGCTGTGCGTGGAATATTAAGAATGGGAAAGGCACTAAGTTTTGGTTGGATCCGTGGGTTTTGCAGGTTCCACTTAAAGAGATGGCGATTGGTGCAATCCCGGAAGAGTTGGAGTCGGCAGTTGTAGCTGATCTTGTTCGGGATGATGGCAGCTGGTGCATTGAGTCCTTCCAAGACCTTCTCCCGCTTGAGGTCTGTGAAAAGATCTTGAGCACAGCAGTCGACAAGCTTTCGAGAGATGATGACAGGCTGTTCTGGTCAGCGACGGCGGATGGGAGATTCTCCTGCAAGTCAGCCTATGACCTCCTCACTGGTCAAAGTCAGCAGCCTAGTGATAAGATTTGGGAAATCATCTGGAGGCTACCGGTTCCGGAGCGGGTCAGGAGTTTTGTGTGGTTAGTCATGCAGGGGAGGATAGCCACCAACTCGCTGAGGTTCAATAGGAAGATTGCTCCCTCTCCTTCCTGTCTGCGGTGTCCGGATAGGCCGGAGACCATAATCCACATTCTGAGGGATTGCGGACCAGCCCTCTACTTCTGGTCGAGACAAGTGCCACAGCAGTATCAAGCGGATTTCTTTAGCAGGGATCAAGACTCTTGGCTTCGGGACAACCTTTGCAGTGAAAGGGAGTCCATTTCAGGTATTAACTGGCCAGCGTTCTTCAGTATGGCCATCTGGCTCCTCTGGAAGAACCGCTCGACAGCGGCCTTCAAGGGAGTTGGGGCGGCTCTTTCAGCTCCCTCTTTGCTTCACTCCATTACTGCCAAGTGCAAGCTGTGGAACGACTCTTGGCACGCCCCGGCCCCTTTCCCGAGCTCGAAGAGGCAACAGGTAGTGCGTGTAACGGCGGACATCGGATGGAGCCACCCTCCTGCCAGCTGGGTTCAGGTTAACACCGACGGGGCCTCCAATGGCAACCCGGGGCCGGCGGGGGCTGGAGGGCTTATCCGGGATCACCAGGGGCGCTGGATGGGAGGGTTTATGGCAAATATTGGCACGGCAACTGCAGGGCTTGCTGAACTTTGGGGTATCTTTTACGGGTTAGAGATCGCTTGGAAGCTTGGGTTCCGAGCGGTCAGGATTGCTTCGGACTCACAGCTAGCGATTCAGTTAATTCAGAATCGGATTGACCCTATTCACCCGTATGCTACTCTGCTGGGGCTTATTCGCAGGAAGATGAGCCTGGATTGGTTGGTCTACTTGTCTCACACATACCGGGAAGGGAATAGAGCCGCGGACTGGCTCTCGAAGCACAGTCTCGTCTATCCCTACGGTATGCATGAGCTGGCAGATCCACCGCCAGGCATCGTTCAGATCCTTCAGGAAGACGTTAGGGGCACTACTTTTGAGCGCCGAGTGGTGGCGAACTCCTCTATCTTTTCTTAATCTCCGTGTACTCGCTTCTTCTTCTTGGCTTTTAGCCTCCTTGCAATGCAAAAAAAAAAAAAAACAATCTTCTTTTTATAAAGTGAATACTGAATGTATTAAATATTATCAAAACAATATAAATCACTCAGCAAAAGAAGATACCAATAACAAACAAACAAAAAAATTCAATCTATGATTTTGCCGACAAAGAACAAGGGGAAGGAGACAAAGTGCTTTAACCATTTACTAGCCACTGAAAGTTACAAAAATTCCATCCAAGCCATATGTCTATGCCAATATAATTAACATAAAGTCATTCCAAAAGGGTTCCCTCCATGAATTTGTCTACTATTAGTCTGCAGCTTCATATGAATTATTGCAAAAGGCTCCCTTTCCTCCATGAACTTCCAGCAACATGTTCCTCGAGTATACTGCATAATTTTAGCTATGCTCTTACACCAGTATTCTAAAGCAAAGTTGTGGTTGATGATGATTGGGACACTCTTTCCATTGAATCTCCTTGCCTCGAACCTTGCCTCTTTGTGTAAATATATAATAACATGATTATGTCAACACAGTAGCACAAACTCACTTTGACAAAGAAAAAACTAATACTGATCCAAATTACTTTGTTGGAAAATACATTATCTGAAAAGAGAATGATATTGAACTAACCTTAAGCTTTGGTAATATACTCTGGGAGAGAATTATACTTGGTTGAGGAGCTGTATCATTTGTTCCACCAGCAACATTTTGAATTGTAGAATTCCTTTTGGCATTATCAGAAGCATGGAAATTCTTTCTGTGCGTTGGATCTCTACAAACAGAGCAATGCATTTTCACACCCTTCTTACTTACCCTGTCATATCCTTGTTTTCCTCTATTTTCAATTTCTTCAGGCTCTTTCCTTATTAGTTTTGCTCTTCTTCCTGGTTTCATCTTCATTGCAGCTGGAATTGGAGGGGCTTCAAGTGGATGTCTTCGAGTTGCAGGCCACAATTCTTCTCCATTAATTGGCTCAAACAACTTCTCGTATATTTTTTTTTATATGTTTCCACTGTATAGCAATCATCAACATAATCTGCAGGATTCTTGTTGAGGAGCCAAATAGCACTTATGGCATGCATACATGGTACACCACAAAGATCCCATTTTCTACATGCACAGGTTCTATCCTTCAAGTTCACAACAAACTGACCAGTAGGACATTTCACTTCAAATTTATCCTCGGCAACATTCTGAGCTATGCAATGTACAGCTGCATCTTTTACCTTATCTAGTTTTATTGAGATCTTAGGGCATAATCTACCAAACCATTTTTGGTAGCAAGTTGTTTTGACAACATTCTCCTTACCAAGTTACATCTAATTGTCTCCCACATTGAGATGATAGGTTGATCCCTAACAGGAAGGATAGAATGGTTGAAAGACTCACAAATATTATTTAGTAGCAAGTCTGTCTTGCAATGCACGTTGAAGTAACTCCTTGACCACTGATAGAATGGCCTCTTCAACAACCAAGCATATGCTTTCTCACTTTGCTCTGAGAGGGAAGCCATCCATCTACCAAACTCTTGCTCATATGTTGACTTTGCTGCCTTCCACAACATCGACTTCATGATTAAGTCCTTTCCAATGTCCTTTCTAAAGTTTGTGTACATATGACGTACACAAAATCTATGCTCCACTTGAGGCAATTCTGAATCTAATGCCTGGATTAAACCCTACAAATCAACATACATCAATAAACTATAATATAAAATTGACATTCATTAATGTTATATCTTTGACCTGTTTTAACTACATAAACTTAGCATTAATCAAATACAAAGTTTTACCTTTTGTCGGTCGGACATGAAACACCAAGTTGGATTATCATCGATATCTAAATCATCAATCAATAAACGAATGAACCATTTCTAGTTGAATGAGTTTTCCTTTTCCACCATTGCGAAAGCAATCGGAAACATGCAATCATTTGCATCAATGCCCACGGCTGCTAGAAGTTGCCATTTCAAACTAGTTTTCAAAAAACACCCATCAATGCCTATAAATCTCCTACAACCAGCCTTGAAACCCACTTTGCATGCTTCAAAACACACATACATCCTTGCAAAAATGCCACCCGATTGCTCTATTATGACTGTATATCCAGGGTTAGTTCTTAAAATCTCAGCTTGATACCTGTACAAGTTCTGAAATTGTTCCTCTTCTTCTCCACCAAGAAGTAAACAAGTTGTACGCCTACATCTTTGTGCTTTAAATTGACTTATGTTGACACCAAGATCTTCTCGGACCGTTTGAATCAACAAAGGGATAAACCAAGTTGGATCAACTCTAAAACGAGTTAGATATTTCTTTGCTATCCATAAAGCCGTGCAAAATCGATTTTTAAAGAACCTTGGACAATGATCAGCGTGATCCATGCGACAAGTTTTTATTTGAGGAGTCTTTTGATCAGACATATATGAGACCCATATCTTCCAAGGACATCCCTTATGGCAAACAGCTTTAACCCTTGTTTTGTCACTCCTTGAAAATCTTATGTCCCTTTTATTCTTGATAGCATAATGTCGAACAACCTCTTTAACTCCAAAAATGACTCGAATGACTGTGATATGAATTATCTGGATCCATATACTCGCTGTCCGAATCCTCATCATTGATTTCTGAATGTCCCCCTAGACGACCTACCCTAAATTCATCCTCTATGTATTGATCAAAGACCAAGTCATCTTCCTTATCATCTAAATCATTCTCACTGTCTATAAATGATGCGTCATCAGAATCTGTATCTTCTAAGGAGTCACCACCTTCTTCCTCAAAATCTTTAACTCTTTCTCTTCTAACTCGGTTTCTTTGACCTTCACTTTGTACACTTTTAGCCATTTGACTTGTTTCATGTTCTGGTTGTCCTCCTCCAACTCTTTCACTTAACTGCTCCATATAACTGTGGTCTAACAAGTAAGCATCCACCACCCTACTCTTCTTGTTGATTAGCTGTCCCATCTCCAATAAATGATTGTCATGTTTTAAAACCATCAAGCTGGGTAACCGTAAGGGATCCCCTGTAACCCTCCGATACCAACCCAAACCATGAAGAGGGAGCCCCATCTCAGCCAACATATCATCCAAATCAAGCATCGACATCTTATCTGTATCTACCCAATCCCAATACTTTGTCCCTCCAGCGCTATACAAGAGATTTTCTCCATCATAATGCATTTCACCAGCATGATGTACCGCAAGAGTAAAATATCCTTCATTGGAACCTAAATAAACAACCGAGACAGAAGAAACTTATAAGATACAGATCCCAAATTCAAGGATGTCATATTAAACTCATGAGAACTACAAAATGGTTTCGAACCCATGCGACTAACTTGATCATGAGAACTACAAAATTCAAGGATTAATTAAAGTAATACAAATTCCCATAAAAAACAACTCATCGTTAAATGCTTCCCCGTTCTGCTCTGGAAAAAAAAACTTTCCCGTTCAAACATAAGCCAGCGACACCATTATAAAAAAAAACATAAGCCATCGACCCAAGAACGCACAACAAAGTAGACATGGAAAATTACAATCCAACTTGTTGACCCAATTTGAACCCGACAAAAAAGTAGAAGTTTTTACAACCCAAAGTTGATTAACCTGTGCTTTTTTTTAAGGTCGGCTGGGTTAGCGGGTCGACTCATTAAATCTGTTTCAATTTATATGTTATTCCCAAATTAATAAAATCAATTATAAATTGGTGATATGTTTAAAAAAAATTCACTATGATTGGAAAGACATGTTTGGAGTTTAAGGATAATCAAATATCATATGTGTTTCTTGTAGTAGTATTACTTTAGTGATTTTTTTTCTTACGATTTGTGCAGTTTAGTATGCTATATAGCATGTATACTTTACTATGTTTATAGCCATTGGATATTGTTAAATATTATGAGCCACAGGATCTTGTTAAATTAATTAGTTTTATTTATTTATTTGGTATTGGTTACCTGTGGTACCGGTTCACAAGTTTGATAGTAATAAAAAAATCAATTCGAAATTAGGGAAAGCTTCAGTTCAGTCGACTTCTCCGATTGAGCAGTTTCAGTCGACATCTTCGATTTTCCATTCTCTTCGATGACAGTGAAGGCGGTGAGCAGGGGGTGACGGCAAGCCGGATTCTGAAAGAGTTCGACGGCGAGTGCGACGCTGGGTAAAGGAAGAAGTAGGGTGTTGCATCTCTTCGTCGATTGTGATTCGCGGAAAAGGGGATTGAGCTCGTCGATTGCATAGACTGGGATTTTGTCGACGGCAACGGAGGCAATAGCCCCATTTCCACCTTCGAATTGTTTCTCCCTAGAAAGGTGGCTCTTATTCTTCAAAGCTCTTATTCTCCAGTCCATCCAACCTTAGCCCAGTGCCCGCCATCATTAGCTTCAAGCTCACCCGCCTTGGCTTTACTGTGCTTGAAGGTTTTCACCGACGGAAACGGAGGCAATAGGCCCATTGCCAGTTTTATTGTCGGAGGAGCTCGATCGTTTGAGCCCCATTGTCAGTTACCGCAGCCCCCTTGCATCTCCGCCATTGGTTGCTGTCGTCGTTACAGGTCGACCTAGGGTTTGTATTCTGTTTTATTTGCTTTCCTACTTATTTGTTAGTCTCTGCGAAGTTTCTTCAGTTCGTTTGAGACCTTTTAACCTGCCCTGAATCTGCCGGCTTTTGATTGTAGTTCGCGAAATAAGTAGAGGGGGAAAAACCAAAGTAGAAAGAGATGTTCTTTCTGAGTCTGATAGAGCACAAACTGCGTTTGCCACCTGCTGATCTATCGCTTCCTCTCCATGAAGGCTTCAAGAAATTTCTTGATGGTATATTCTTGGATAGGGTATGCTTGTACCCTCATTTGTCTCTCTATGTCCATTTGCAAAGCAGCTCTTAGAATTTTGAACAAACCAATAATGGTTTTCTTCCTTCGTGATATGGCTTCTAAGGTTATCTTGAACTTGGGACGCTGTGTGTCCATCTATGACATTAGAAATATATATGGCGGCTTCATTCATGCCGGAGAAGGTGCTCCAACCTACACTGTGAGTTACATCGTACATCTTTTGTCAGTTTGGTTGCTTTTGTTGAAGTGAATCAATGAAGCTTGATTAGTGAATTGGTGTGATTTTCTCTATTTCTGTTAACGCTGGTGGAAACGAACCAATGCATTTGGAGATAATGCTTCGCTATGATTCTTGCAGTTAGAATTTAGAATGGTGGTATTCCGGCCTTTTACATGAGAGATTATTGTTACCAAAATTATAGAATCTGATAAGGATGGTCTTCGATGTAAGTTCTGATTGTTGTCTGCTTTGACGACTCCTACACTAGTGTTAATCTGGCTTTGCTGCGATTCGTGTGATACGCCTAACCCATCTTTATCAAGAAAATTTGTCTGAAGAAAAGAACATGATTTAATGAATTTGATGTGAGATCTGCCAGTTCCTTTGGCATTTCACTAGGTTAATAGCAGTTTAGGTGCAAAGCCAATGGATAAATAAGGATTTCTTCTTAGAGAAGAACAAAGGAAGACTAATCTTAGAACAATTTTCCTCATATGCAAATCGATTTGGGTAGTGAAATTGGGTGATCTCACAGTCATTATATAAAGAATAAGCTAGGATAGATTGCTGATTTATTTCATTCTCTAGCTGAGTATTGCAACCTTCATCTCTTCTCTTTTTGGCCCTTTCTTGTGTGTTTATGTTTACTTCCTATTACATTATAATAACAACCATTCTCTTCCTAATTAATTGACATAGAAAGCATGATTTACAATATCGCGTGGATTCCTTGATGATATCTATGTGCCAGCTCATCAGCTTCCCCAACCATGCCATCAAATTCCAGATCCTGATCGCAGGTAAGATCACTCGTACTTGCTACCTGAGAGTACCCAAGGAATACACCCTTTGTTAATCATTGCAGATGAGATGAAACATGATTAGGAATGTTAAGTGGTCATTCCTTAATGAGTTGATTATTCATGTAATGCAATATGTATATAGTGATGCAATCCTTGTTTCTTCTCACTGTCCCTTTTACTCCACACCTCAATTTAGTCATGAAAATTTACTAAATTCTCTGTGTGGACTGCAGATTTAAAGTCAGATGGATATGGGAATACGACATCGAAGATACATGAAACCCAGAACAGTATAACATCGAGGGCTTGGATTGCATTATTAGCACCACAAACTTACTAGGAAATCTATATGCAAGTTTACATTGTCTTTACCATACTGCTCCCCTCACTGTCCTGTTAGGTGGTTCCGAGTTCTGAATGTGAGCTTCCCACCACTTCCAATTGAGCATCGAGAGAAGCCTTTTGCTATGATGCTTGTTACTGTAAGCCAGCCTTCAAACTCATGCTAACCAGATCTTGCTATATTTGATGTTCTTTATGGTGTTCTTCTTACAAGGCATGTCTTGATGTGGGTGACTTGTGTCTTGATGCCAGGGATCCATATCTGAATGTGGTTTGGGGCCGGTTTCATGGTGGTGATAGAAAAGGGTTCAGAACTTGAAGAAACTAAGGATTTTTTGCAATGACATTATCATAAAAGCACTGGGGAATTCGGCTTTGAGGGAGGACAATAGAAGTGTTAGAGAGTATAATGTTTTTGGGACTTTAGAGTATGGTCCAGAGTCGTTTGTATCTAGGTTGCCTTTGCAGGAAGATTGGATGGCCTAGCCTAATGTCATCGGAATGTTCCAAGTAGAAACTGCATAAAAAACTTAGAGAATGCTAGCTCTATTCCTACTTAAGTCATGACATGTTGTTACAATTTGTAAGCAATCTATGCTATGAAACAGCCACATTTTACGGGTATGAGATTTTCAACTCCAAGCCCGTGATAATGACTAGGATTTAGCGAGTAACATGTACAAAAAATTTACTTCAAGTTAATTTTAATATTTACGAATTTTATGTGATGGTCAATCTTTGTTTTCAATTTTTTTTTTGGATTACTACTAATCTAATACTATACAACTAGTTTAAGTTCATGGAGGCAAAATCTCATATTCTATATATTAAAGTGGCTTATTATGTGCCATATTCCTATGATTTTTGACATGTCATTGTCCAAAATACGATGTATCATCCATAAACACAAAGATTAACCATGTTTCTTCGACTTGTACCATTATTACTCCATGTTGTACCACAAGTCTGAATGTACAACCAGAACTTGTACCTATTAGGGGTGTGCATGAGTTGGGTTGTCCGGGTTTAGCCCTTTTAATCACCCGACCCATGCACTACGGTTTGGAAAATATTAAACCCATACCCAACCAAAAAAAATTAAAACCCTACGATTAGTTTTTAAATTGGTTGGGTCGGGTTGGCGATATTGTTAAGTTAAAACCCAACCCAACGCAAAATATGTAATTATAGTACACATAAAATATTTTATAACTTGTACCTATACAATGGTACAACTTTAAGTTGTACCTACACTTTCTAACAAATCCCTCTTTGGTACAACTCAAAATTGTACATATACTAATGGTATAACTTTCAGTTGCACCTACACTTTCTAACGAATCCCTCTATGGTACAACTCAAAATTGTACCTATACTAATGGTACAACGTTAAGTTGTACCTACACTTTCTCAAAATTCTTCTATGGTACAACCTAAACTTGTACCTATACTATGGTACAATTTTAAGTTGTACCTACACTTTCTAACAAATCCCTTTATGGTACAACTGAAAATTGTACCTATACTAATGGTACAACCTTAAGTTGTACCTACACTTTCTCAAAATCCTTCTGCGGTACAACCCAAACTTGTACCTATACTATGGTACAACTTTAAGTTGTACCTACACTTTCTAACAAATCCCTCTATGGTACAACTTAAAATTGTACCTATTCTTGTGGTACAACCTTATGTTGTAACTACACTTTCTAAAAGTCCTGTTATGGTACAACTCAAACTTGTACCTATACGATAGTACAAATTTAAGTTGTACCTACACTTTCTAACAAATCCCTCTATGGTACAACTCAAAATTGTACCTATACTAGTGGTACAACCTTAAGTTGTACCTACACTTTCTCAAAATTCTTCTATGGTACAACCCAAACTTGTACCTATACTATGGTACAACTTTAAGTTGTACCTACACTTTCTAAAAATCCTTCTATGGTACAACCCAAACTTGTACCTATACCATTGTAAAACTTTAAGTTGTACCTACACTATCTAACAAATCCCTCTATGGTACAACGCAAAATTGTACCTATACTAATGGTACAACTTTAAGTTGTACCTACACTTTCTCAAAATCCTTCTATGGTACAACCCAAACTTGTACCTATACCATGGTACAACTTTATGTTGTACCTACTGATAAGGAATCTTCTTCATCAAGTTAATTGTATTTTATTAGTTGTATTTCTGTTGGTTAGTGGCTGGGTTGTTCCCTCTTTGTAGCCACGTTCTGTTCCAGAGAGTGTATTTAAACCACTCTCCTAATTGAGTACAATCACATTATTCCATCAATTACATGGTATCAGAGCTACCGTTCTGATCTCCTTAACCCTACCAATATCATATCAGCCTCTTTCTTCTCTTTCTTTCTTCTTTTTCTTTCTTCTCTTTCTCTGCTACGCCACCATGGCTTCCCATTCTGGTGAGACTGTCATCAATCTCGACGATGCTAATACCGTCATCACACTCAATCCTGCATCCCAGCTGCCGACCAAGCTCACAGGCGAGAACTTCCCTACTTGGCGCGCCCAGCTCACTACTCTTATGCGCGGCCTTGATCTCCTTACGTTTTTAGATGGTACACATCCTGAACCGGCTGCCACTGCTGATGCCGCTGATCATCGTCGCTGGTACCGCCAAGATCAGCTCATCCTTCACTCTATATTGGCCTCTGTGTCTCCTGGAGTCTCCCCGTATGTCTCGGCCGCAACATCTTCTCGCCAAGCCTGGACGATTCTCGAACGTATGTTCGCAAGTCAATCTCGCCAGCGGGTTATAAGCCTCAAGGAGAAGCTAGGGCGTGAACGCCAAGGCAATCGCCCTGTTGCTATGTATCTCCAAGCTCAGCGCACGACGGCAGCTGAGTTAGCTCTCATCAACGATCCTGTCTCTGACGAGGATTTGATCCTTCACATTCTTCGTGGCCTCCGCGACGACTATGGTCAGCTTGCAGCCGCCATCCGTGCGCGTGATTCACCAATCGCCATTGAGGACCTTCACGATCGCCTCGTTGATTTCGAGGCGGATCTTGCTGCTGTACGTCTATCCTCCTCATCGGCCCCGACTACTGCCTTCTCCTCTGTACGCGGGCGCTCCTCATACCCTGGCCACCTATCTCGTTCCTCCAGTGGCTCTCGTCGTGGGCCTCCGTTTTCTGGCTCCTCCTATGGCTATGATGGATCCAGTCGCCGTGACTCCAGGCCACGTTCGCCCAGGGGACCCTCTCCCTCTCGCCCACCGTCTCATCACAATGGCGGCCAGTCTGGGCATTCTCTTCTCGGCCGGCCTCAAATCTCCTGCCAGTATTGCGAAAAACCAGGCCACACAGCCAAGGAGTGTTATCGCCTTCATGGCCATCCTCAAGCCCATCATACCGTCTCCTCTTCGTCCGCTGCATCCGGTTGGTTGGTTGATTCTGCTGCCACGAATCACATGACTCCCGACCTGGGCCCGCTCAATTTATACACTGACTACGCCGGGCCAGATGAGGTTCTTATTGGTGATGGGTCAGGTCTGCATATCACTCATATTGGCAACTCTTCTTTATCCACGTCTATGCAGTCCTTATCCCTTCATGATGTGCTATGTGTTCCTGCTATCAAGCGTCGATTATTGTCTATTGCTCAGCTGTGTAAATCTAATCCAGTCTCTGTGGAATTCTTTTCTGATTTTTTTGTTGTGAAGGATCTAGCCACGGGGGCGCACCTGCTACGCGGCCAGAATAGGGGGGACGTCTACGAGCTGCCGGTTCCACCTCAACCTGTTCGACTGGCTTTGAGCTCTGTCAAGAACCAATCATCGGCTGTTTGGCATAATCGGTTGGGCCATCCCCATCTTAAACTTCTCTCTCGCATGCTTCGTACTCACTCCCTTCCTGTTGCCTCTGTTTCTTCATGTGTGTCTTGCGAGTCTTGTTCTCTTCATAAAAGTCATAAACTGCCTTTCTCCGTTTCCAGTCTCACTAGTTCTCGGCCATTTGATTTGTTGTTTATGGATGTTTTGGGACCTTCGCCTATTGTGTCTCATGACAATTTTTCGTATTATTTAGTCATTGTTGATCATTTTTCTCGATACACATGGCTTTATCCACTTTGTCGAAAATCTGATGTGCATCATACATTCACCACATTCAAATCCATGATTGAGAACTATTTTCACACTACCATCCGCCGTGTTTATAGTGATGGTGGTGGTGAATTCCAAAAATTGCGTTCGTTCTTCCAATTTGATGAATCTTTCCTCCCTGGTATCCCCGCTGAATCCCCTTCCCCACCATACACTTCCCCAAGTTGGGTTGCTATCACCACTCCCCCTATTACCAAGTATTCCATTTCCCCTTCCCACCTGACCCCTGCTGATCCTCCTGTCAATCCGCCGTCGACCGCTCCGAGACGCCCCTCCTCTCCGCCAGCGTCCCCAAGGGCTACGTCCTCCAACCAAAATCAGCGACCACCGCCGCCGCCTGCAAAACCTTCTCACCGGCCTGTTACGCGCAGTCAACGGGGTATTTTTTGCCCCAAAAAGCTTTGTTCTATGCAGGTGGCTCCCCTTGAGATTGAGCCCACGTCGGTCCGGCAGGCTCTTGCGGATCCACGTTGGCGTGCTGCTATGCGGGCAAAGTATGCTGCTTTGCTCTCCAATCATTCCTGGTCTCTTGTGCGCCGTCCGCTTCACCAGCACATTATCAATTGCCGCTGGGTGTTCCGCATTAAACGTCGCCCAGATGGGTCCGTCGATCGATTCAAGGCCCGGCTGGTCGCGAAGGGCTTTACTCAGCGCCCCGGCGTCGACTTCCACGACACTTACAGCCCGGTTCTCAAGCCCGTCACTGTCCGCACTGTCTTCTCCATCGCGTTGTCTCACCGCTGGCCCATTTTCCAATACGACGTCAACAATGCCTTTTTGCAAGGCTCTCTCCGGGAATCGGTCTACATGGCCCAGCCATCTGGTTTCCTCGACCCGGCTCGTCCCGATCATGTCTGTCAGCTCCATCGGCCGATCTACGGCCTTCGCCAGGCACCTCAGTCCTGGTACCTGGAGCTTTCTGGCTTTCTCGAACAAGAAGGATTTGTGAAGTCTCAGTCTGATGCTTCCCTGTTCATCTATCACAAGGGTGCTGACACTATCTACTTCATGGTTTATGTTGATGATCTATTGTTAACAGGGAATAATGCCGCCGCCATTTCCAGCTTCCAGGCCCGCCTTGCGGCCCGTTTCTCTCTCAAGAGCCTCGGTCCGGTCAGCTACTTCCTTGGCATTGAGGTTTTTCCCTCTGACACTGGCTATCTTCTCTCCCAGCACAAGTATGTGCTTGATCTTCTTGCTCGGTTTGGCATGTCTGACTCATATCCTGCTCCGACCCCTCTCGCCTCCACTGCCAAGCTACTCCTTCATGATGGCTCCCCACCGGCGGATATCACCTTGTATAAACAAGCTCTCGGCAGTCTCCAATACTTACTCTGCACTCGACCTGACATCGCCTTCGCCGTCAACAAGCTATCCCAGTTCATGCATGCCCCGACGACTCTTCACTGGCAGCATGTTAAGCGTTTATTTCGCTATTTGAAGGGCACTTCCACCCTCGGTCTTCACCTCACGGCCACTGCTACTCCTTCCCTTGTTGCCTTTGCTGATTCGGATTGGGCTGGCGATCCCAATGATCGCACCTCGACCATGGCCTACCTCGTCTACTATGGTGATACGCTTATTTCATGGAAGTCTAAGAAGCAACGTTCCGTCGCCCGCTCCAGCACCGAGGCTGAATACCGGGCCCTTGCCCATGCAACGTCCGAGCTTCAATGGATTCAAAACCTTCTTCGCGAGCTACATCATCCTCTCTCTGCCCCACCAACTTTGTACTGCGACAACCTTGGTGCGGTCAATTTCTCTGCCAACCCCATTCACCACTCTCGCATGAAGCATCTTGCCCTCGACTACCTCTTCGTCCGCAAACTTGTCCAGTCCGGCGCTCTTCACGTTCGTCACATACCAACGGTTCATCAACTTGCCGATTCATTGACCAAGCCGCTGCCTATTACTCGGTTTCTTCTTCTTCGTTCCAAGATTGGTGTCGTTCCGAGCACCATCTTTCGAAGGCGTGATAAGGAATCTTCTTCATCAAGTTAATTGTATTTTATTAGTTGTATTTCTGTTGGTTAGTGGCTGGGTTGTTCCCTCTTTGTAGCCACGTTCTGTTCCAGAGAGTGTATTTAAACCACTCTCCTAATTGAGTACAATCACATTATTCCATCAATTACACCTACACTTTCTAACAAATCCCTTTATGGTACAACTAAAAATTGTACCTATACTAATGGTACAACCTTAAGTTGTACCTACACTTTCTAACAAATCCCTTTATGGTACAACTAAAAATTGTACCTATACTAATGGTACAACCTTAAGTTGTACCTACACTTTTTCAAAATCCTTTTATGGTACAACCCAAACTTGTACCTATAACATGGTACAATTTTAAGTTGTACCTACACTTTCTAATAAATCCCTTTATGGTACAACTCAAAATTGTACCTATACTAATGGTATAACTTTAAGTTGTACCTACACTTTCTAATAAACCTCCTTGAAGTTGAGGTTCTCGTCAATGAGGTGGAGTCTCAAGTCACGAGCATGTGGTATGACAGGTGATGGAAGCTCGTGCACTTGATGCGGATGAATTCTCCACCCTCGAGACCTATTCTTCTCTTCTCTCGTCTCATTGCCCCAAACTAGATATGACAGCATCGATTGACCACCACCGCGTCCACCAAGAGGGACCGATGTCGAAGTGGCCTTGGTCTGGCAAAGAGACACTGCAAATGGGTCCTTGCTAAGTAGTTCCTCGACGTTTGGTGGAGATATCACATGTAACTCATGGCCGGTGCAGGCCTCTTCCACCTCAACTCCGTCCTCAGCCTGGACGCCAATTGCTTCTTCAACCTCCCGTCCTTGTTCATATGGTATCACCCCTGGGAAATGATCAAGAACTCCTTCTGCTTCACTTTCGTCATCCTCCACAACTTCTTTCTGCACCCTTTCTTGCTCTTCTTCTTCTAGCACGGATTGGAGAGCAAGTTGCCAAGCAATTTCTTTCATGAGATCTTCTTGCATCTCCTCACTCATGCCCACCTCTTCAAAGCTCAGTGTGGGATGAGGGAAGGGGTGGTCGGCTACGACAGGACATTCTTGATCATGATCTTCACGGGAGCTCTCCGTGATAACTTCTGTTTGCTCCACAATGTCCTTGTAGCCTTCTTCTTTCTCCTCCTCCTCTAGTATGGTAGCAGACGGGTGATCTTGAGCAAGTTGTGCACAAACTTGCTCAGCCCGCTCTGGTTGCTTTGATGAGTGCGAAACAGTCTCCTCCGATTCACGGAGGGATGAAGAGTTAGGAGGAGCAAAAGATGAGAAAAGGAGGTCCATCTTGCGATTGCGTCTCTCAGAGTCCCGAGCAAACTGCTCCATGAGAAGCCTCAGTTCATAGTTTGGATCTGGCTGTGGAGTGTAGCATGGCTCTGCAGAATGGCCCGTGAAGGCCGCCATGGGTAACTCCAGCTCCAATGGCCCCTCTGGTTGTGGGTGAAATTCTTCTCGATAAGCAGGTTGTTCTTGATATGCCCAGGGGTCTGATTGTTCTCCATAGAAACGGGGTTGGTACTGGAACCCGACTCCATAGTCTTCTCCTCCTTGGTTACTCCAGGGAGTCTCGGGGTAATACCACTCGGATGGTGGTGGATACCCCCAATGATTGGAGAAGCCATGAGGGTCCATGATTCAGATCTGCACCAACAAAAACAAAAAACACCCAAGTGAAAAGCAAGGGCGGAAAACAAAAGAAAAACGCTAAAGTAACAAACTTCTGCCTTTCCTAATAATCTAGAAAGTCCCCGGCAACGGTGCCAAAAACTTGACTCTTTAAAACACAACTCCTAACAATGGCCAAGTGTAACCAATGAAAGGGCTGCAGTATAGTGGCTCAAGTAATAAATATCGAATCCACGGGTCTCTAGAGTTACTATTACTCAGCTTCAGTTCATTATCTAGCAAAACAGATTAAGATGAAAGAACTAAAACTACTCTAGCAAATTACAGTTAAAGTTAATCTAATTACAGGTTGGGAACTCACTTAGGTATGATTCCCCCTAGCCACTAGCCAGATTAACGATTGATGATCTCTAACTTGTTTCACTTTCATTCACAATGCGGAGAATCCTTGACTAGACTTTGAGTCTCGACTAAAGGAACAAGGCCCTCTTGAGTCAATTGCCTAGAGGGACGTATCCTTCTCTAGAACAATCAATCAAGGCGTTCTGAACTAGACTCCCTCTATCGAATGAGGTTCTCAATCGATACAAATCAGTGAATCAACCCTCGACTAAAGCAATCGATCCACTACTATCAATCTATGGTGCTCTATTGACCTAATCAGGTATTCGCTCTCATAGGATCAAAGCATAATCAATAATCTCGACTAAAGCAGAATTGAATCGTGAAAACATGCATAGATTGAATATGAACTCAAGATTATCAAGTCAGAGTACTCATACAATCATCCAATCAAACAAACATAGCTAGGGTTCCTCAAAACCTAAGTGAAGGGAAGTTACTCCATAGAGAAGAGAGAGACTGCAGAAATCTGATCTAGATCTTCAATCTCCATCTCCAAGCTTGATTCCCGAGCTCCAATGGCGAAGAAATCCTCCAAAATAGCTCCAAGAATGTTCCCAAGTCGCTCTCTCTCTCTAGGGTTCGTCCCTTGGGTGTTTGGGATCCAAAACCCAGCTCTCCCCCTTTCCTTTCGCTGAAAATCGGGTTTTAAACAGCAATTCCCGACTCACACGGCCAGGCCACACGGCCGTGTGGCTTTCCCAGCTGCTCGTGTGAAGGCTCGGTGATTTCCACACGGCCACGACTCGCACGGCCGTGTGGGGTTCCAGGATGCCCGTGTGGCTTACCCAGCCTTTGTTTAACGCTTCATTTCTCCCTCGTCCGGACTTCGAATCAGTCGCCGTTTGATCCCAGAAGCTCTTAGTCTCGTCCTCTTTCTTTTCATGACAAGCTTGCATGATTCTTTGTCCATTAAGTGAGGTAGAAATCCATTCTTCTTCAGGTCATGCCCGAGTTTCTTCTCCCAAATCGTCAATTGATCTCTGATTGTGACAAAGGAACACAACCTAGCGTAAAATAGGCCAAAGACGCGATAATTCAAGCTCAAACAATCAAGAAACAAAGGGGAAAACATGTGCAAATACCGAGTCATCATGTACCTACACTTTTTCAAAATCCTTCTATGGTACAACCCAAACTTGTACCTATACCATGGTACAACTTTATGTTGTACCTACATTTTTAAAAAATCCTTCTATGGTACAACCCAAAATTGTACCTATACTAATGGTACAACTTTAAGTTGTACCTACACTTTCTAACAAATCCCTTATGGTACAACTAAAAATTGTACCTATACTAATGGTACAACCTTAAGTTGTACCTACACTTTCTCAAAATTCTTTTATGGTACAACCCAAACTTGTACCTATAACATGGTACAATTTTAAGTTGTACCTACACTTTCTAATAAATCCCTTCATGGTACAACTCAAAATTGTACCTATACTAATGGTACAACTTTAAGTTGTACCTACACTTTGTGAAACAAATTCTTCAATGGTACAGCTGAAACTTGTACCTATACGATATGGTACAACTCTAATTTGTACCTACACTTGTATACATTGATTCATTATTTACAAGATTGCCATTAATGATGTGGGACCAGTCGTTTAGTAGGTTTACCTCCTCAACAGGTCACCTTTTTTATAGCATGGGTGCTATAGAGCACACTAGAAGGGCTCTTTACTAGCCACTGAAAGTTACAAAAATTCCATCCAAGCCATATGTCTATGCCAATATAATTAACATAAAGTCATTCCAAGAGGGTTCCATCCATGAATTTGTCTACTATTAGTCTGTAGCTTCATATGAATTATTGCAAAAGGCTCCCTTTCCTCCATGAACTTCCAGCAACATGTTCCTCGAGTAAACTGCATAATTTTAGCTATGCTCTTACACCAGTATTCTAAAGCAAAGTTGTGGTTGATGATGACTGGGACACTCTTTCCATTGAATCTCCTTGCCTCGAACCTTGCCTCTTTGTCTAAATATATAATAACATGATTATGTCAACACAGTAGCACAAACTCACTTTGACAAAGAAAAAACTAATACTGATCCAAATTACTTTGTTGGAAAATACATTATCTGAAAAGAGAATGATATTGAACTAACCTTAAGCTTTGGTAATATACTCTGGGAGAGAATTATACTTGGTTGAGGAGCTGTATCATTTGTTCCACCAGCAACATTTTGAATTGTAGAATTCCTTTTGGCATTATCAGAAGCATGGAAATTCTTTCTGTGCGTTGGATCTCTACGAACAGAGCAATGCTTCAAAACACACATACATCCTTGCAAAAATGCCACCCGATTGCTCTATTATGACTGTAGATCCAGGGTTAGTTCTTAAAATCTCAGCTTGATACTTGTACAAGTTCTGAAATTGTTCCTCTTCTTCTCCACCAAGAAGTAACCAAGTTGTACGCCTACATCTTTGTGCTTTAAATTGACTTATGTTGACACCAAGATCTTCTCGGACCGTTTGAATCAACAAAGGGACAAACCAAGTTGGATAAACTCTAAAACGAGTTAGATATTTCTTTGCTATCCATAAAGCCGTGCAAAATCGATTTTTAAAGACCCTTGGACAATGATCAGCGTGATCCATGCGACAAGTTTTTATTTGAGGAGTCTTTTGATCAGACATATATGAGACCCATATCTTCCAAGGACATCCCTTATGGCAAACAGCTTCAACCCTCGTTTTGTCACTCCTTGAAAATCTTATGTCCCTTTTATTCTTGATAGCATAATGTCGAACAACCTCCTTAAACTCCAAAAATGACTCGAATCACTGTGATATGAAGAATATAGGGTCTTTCATATGCTTCTGCATTGAACTGAGGGTATTGAACTTCATCTTCTTCCCCCTCTTCTACCAAATGATGTAAATTATCTGGATCCATATACTCGCTGTCCGAATCCTCATCATTGGTTTCTGAATGTCCCCCTAGACGACCTACCCTAAATTCATCCTCTATGTATTGATCAAAGACCAAGTCATCTTCCTTATCATCTAAATCATTCTCACTGTCTATAAATGATGCATCATTAGAACCTGTATCTTCTAAGGAGTCACCACCTTCTTCCTCAAAATCTTTAACTCTTTCTCTTCTAACTCGGTTTCTTTGACCTTCACTTTGTACACTTTTAGCCATTTGACTTTTTTCATGTTCTGGTTGTCCTCCTCCAACTCTTTCACTTAACTGCTCCATATAACTGTGGTCTAACAAGTAAGCATCCACCACCCTACTCTTCTTGTTGATTAGCTGTCCCATCTCCAATAAATGATTGTCATGTTTTAAAACCTTCAAGCTGGGTAACCGTAAGGTATCCCCTGTAACCCTCCGATACCAACCCAAACCATGAAGAGGGAGCCCCATCTCAGCCAACATATCATCCAAATCAAGCATCGACATCTTATCTGTATCTACCCAATCCCAATACTTTGTCCCTCCAGCGCTATACAAGAGATTTTCTCCATCATAATGCATTTCACCACCATGATGTACCGCAAGAGTAAAATATCCTTCATTGGAAACTAAATAAACAACCGAGACAGAAGAAACTTATAAGATACAGATCCCAAATTCAAGGATGTCATATTAAACTCATGAGAACTACAAAATGGTTTCAAACCCATGCGCCTAACCTGATCATGAGAACTACAAAATTCAAGGATTAATTAAAGTAATACAAATTCCCATAAAAAACAACTCATCGTTAAATGCTTCCTCGTTCTGCTCTGGAAAAAAAAACTTTCCCGTTCAAACATAAGCCAGCGACACCATTATAAAAAAAAAAACATAAGCCAGCGACCCAAGAACGCACAACAAAGTAGACATGGAAAATTACAATCCAACTTGTTGACCCAATTTGAACCCAACAAAAAAGTAGAAGTTTTTACAACCCAAAGTTGATTAACCTGTGCTTTTTTTTTTAAGGTCGGCTGGGTTAGCGGGTCGACTCATTAAATCTGTTTCAATTTATATGTTATTCTCAAATTAATAAAATCAATTATAAATTGGTGATATGGTTAAAAAAAATTCACTATGATTTGAAAGACATGTTTGGAGTTTAAGGATAATCAAATATCATATGTGTTTCTTGTAGTAGTATTACTTTAGTGATTTTTTTTCTTACGATTTGTGCAGTTTAGTATGCTATATAGCATGTATACTTTACTATGTTTATAGCCATTGGATATTGTTAAATATTATGAGCCACAGGATCTTGTTAAATTAATTAGTTTTATTTATTTATTTGGTATTGGTTACCTGTGGTACCGGTTCACAAGTTTGATAGTAATAAAAAAATCAATTCGAAATTAGGGAAAGCTTCAGTTCAGTCGACTTCTCCGATTGAGCAGTTTCAGTCGACATCTTCGATTTTCCATTCTCTTCGATGACAGTGAAGGCAGTGAGCAGGGGGTGACGGCAAGCCGGATTCTGAAAGAGTTCGACGGCGAGTGCGACGCTGGGTAAAGGAAGAAGTAGGGTGTTGCATCTCTTCGTCGATTTTGATTCGCGGAAAAGGGGATTGAGCTCGTCGATTGCATAGACTGGGATTTTTTCGACGGCAACGGAGGAAATAGCCCCATTTCCACCTTCGAATTGTTTCTCCCTAGAAAGGTGGCTCTTATTCTTCAAAGCTCTTATTCTCCAGTCCATCCAACCTTAGCCCAGTGCCCGCCATCATTAGCTTCAAGCTCACCCGCCTTGGCTTTACTGTGCTTGAAGGTTTTCACCGACGGCAACGGAGGCAATAGGCCCATTGCCAGTTTTACTGTCGGAGGAGCTCGATCGTTTGAGCCCCATTGTCAGTTACCGCAGCCCCCTTGCATCTCCGCCATTGGTTGCTGTCGTCGTTACAGGTCGACCTAGGGTTTGTATTCTGTTTTATTTGCTTTCCTACTTATTTGTTAGTCTCTGCGAAGTTTCTTCAGTTCGTCTGAGACCTTTTAACCTGCCCTGAATCTGCCGGCTTTTGATTGTAGTTCGCGAAATAAGCAGAGGGGGAAAAATCAAAGTAGAAAGAGATGTTCTTTCTGAGTCTGATAGAGCACAAACTACGTTTGCCACCTGCTGATCTATCGCTTCCTCTCCATGAAGGCATCAAGAAATTTCTTGATGGTATCTTCTTGGATAGGGTATGCTTGTACCCTCATTTGTCTCTCTATGTCCATTTGCAAAGCAGCTCTTAGAATTCTGAACAAACCAATAATGGTTTTCTTCCTTCGTGATATGGCTTCTAAGGTTATCTTGAACTTGGGACGCTGTGTGTCCATCTATGACATTAGAAATATATATGGCGGCTTCATTCATGCCGGAGAAGGTGCTCCAACCTACACTGTGAGTTACATCGTACATCTTTTGTCAGTTTGGTTGCTTTTGTTGAAGTGAATCAATGAAGCTTGATTAGTGAATTGGTGTGATTTTCTTTATTTCTGTTAACGCTGGTGGAAACGAACCAATGCATTTGGAGATAATGCTTCGCTATGATTCTTGCAGTTAGAATTTAGAATGGTGGTATTCCGGCCTTTTACATGAGAGATTATTGTTACCAAAATTATAGAATCTGATAAGGATGGTCTTCGATGTAAGTTCTGATTGTTGTCTGCTTTGACGACTCCTACACTAGTGTTAATCTGGCTTTGCTGCGATTCGTGTGATACGCCTAACCCATATTTATCAAGAAAATTTGTCTGAAGAAAAGAACATGATTTAATGAATTTGATGTGAGATCTGCCAGTTCCTTTGGCATTTCACTAGGTTAATAGCAGTTTAGGTGCAAAGCCAATGGATAAATAAGGATTTCTTCTTAGAGAAGAACAAAGGAAGACTAATCTTAGAACAATTTTCCTCATATGCAAAGCGATTTGGGTAGTGAAATTGGGTGATCTCACAGTCATTATATAAAGAATAAGCTAGGATAGATTGCTGATTTATTTCATTCTCTAGCTGAGTATTGCAACCTTCATCTCTTCTCTTTTTGGCCCTTTCTTGTGTGTTTATGTTTACTTCCTATTACATTATAATAAAAACCATTCTCTTCCTAATTAATTGACATAGAAAGCATGATTTACAGTATCGCGTGGATTCCTTGATGATATCTATGTGCCAGCTCATCAGCTTCCCCAACCATGCCATCAAATTCCGGATCCTGATCGCAGGTAAGATCACTCTTACTTGCTACCTGAGAGTACCCAAGGAATACACCCTTTGTTAATCATCGCAGATGAGATGAAACATGATTAGGAATGTTAAGTGGTCATTCCTTAATGAGTTGATTATTCATGTAATGCAATATGTATATAGTGATGCAATCCTTGTTTCTTCTCACTGTCCCTTTTACTCCACACCTCAATTTAGTCATGAAAATTTACTAAATTCTCTGTGTGGACTGCAGATTTAAAGTCAGATGGATATGGGAATACGACATCGAAGATACATGAAACCCAGAACAGTATAACATCGAGGGCTTGGATTGCATTATTAGCACCACAAACTTACTAGGAAATCTATATGCAAGTTTACATTGTCTTTACCATGCTGCTCCCCTCACTGTCCTGTTAGGTGGTTCCGAGTTCTGAATGTGAGCTTCCCACCACTTTCAATTGAGCATCGAGAGAAGCCTTTTGCTATGATGCTTGTTACTGTAAGCCAGCCTTCAAACTCATGCTAACCAGATCTTGCTATATTTGATGTTCTTTATGGTGTTCTTCTTACAAGGCATGTCTTGATGTGGGTGACTTGTGTCTTGATGCCAGGGATCCATATCTGAATGTGGTTTGGGGCCGGTTTCATGGTGGTGATAGAAAAGGGTTCAGAACTTGAAGAAACTAAGGATTTTTTGCAATGACATTATCATAAAAGCACTGGGGAAGATTGGATGGCCTAGCCTAGAGTATGGTCCAGAGTCGTTTGTATCTAGGTTGCCTTTGCAGGAAGATTGGATGGCCTAGCCTAATGTCATCGGAATGTTCCAAGTAGAAACTGCATAAAAAACTTAGAGAATGCTAGCTCTATTCCTACTTAAGTCATGACATGTTGTTACAATTTGTAAGCAATCTATGCTATGAAACAGCCACATTTTACGGGTATGAGATTTTCAACTCCAAGCCCGTGATAATGACTAGGATTTAGCGAGTAACATGTACAAAAAATTTACTTCAAGTTAATTTTAATATTTACGAATTTTATGTGATGGTCAATCTTTGTTTTCAATTTTTTTTTTTGGATTACTACTAATCTAATACTATACAACTAGTTTAAGTTCATGGAGGCAAAATCTCATATTCTATATATTAAAGTGGCTTATTATGTGCCATATTCCTATGATTTTTGACATGTCATTGTCCAAAATACGATGTATCATCCATAAACACAAACATTAACCATGTTTCTTCGACTTGTACCATTATTACTCCATGTTGTACCACAAGTCCGAATGTACAACCAGAACTTGTACCTATTAGGGGTGTGCATGAGTTGGGTTGTCCGGGTTTAGCCCTTTTAATCACCCGACCCATGCACTACGGTTTGGAAAATATTAAACCCATACCCAACCAAAAAATTAAAACCCTACGATTAGTTTTTAAATGGGTTGGGTCGGGTTGGCGATATTGTTAAGTTAAAACCCAACCCAACGCAAAATATGTAATTATAGTACACATAAAATATTTTATAACTTGTACCTATACAATGGTACAACTTTAAGTTGTACGTACACTTTCTAACAAATCCCTCTTTGGTACAACTCAAAATTGTACATATACTAATGGTATAACTTTCAGTTGCACCTACACTTTCTAACGAATCCTTCTATGGTACAACTCAAAATTGTACCTATACTAATGGTACAACGTTAAGTTGTACCTACACTTTCTCAAAATTCTTCTATGGTACAACCTAAACTTGTACCTATACTATGGTACAATTTTAAGTTGTACCTACACTTTCTAACAAATCCCTTTATGGTACAACTGAAAATTGTACCTATACTAATGGTACAACCTTAAGTTGTACCTACACTTTCTCAAAATCCTTCTGCGGTACAACCCAAACTTGTACCTATACTATGGTACAACTTTAAGTTGTACCTACACTTTCTAACAAATCCCTCTATGGTACAACTCAAAATTGTACCTATTCTTGTGGTACAACCTTATGTTGTAACTACAGTATCTAAAAATCCTGTTATGGTACAACCCAAACTTGTACCTATACGATAGTACAAATTTAAGTTGTACCTACACTTTCTAACAAATCCCTCTATGGTACAACTCAAAATTGTACCTATACTAGTGGTACAACCTTAAGTTGTACCTACACTTTCTCAAAATTCTTCTATGGTACAACCCAAACTTGTACCTATACTATGATACAACTTTAAGTTGTACCTACACTTTCTAAAAATCCTTCTATGGTACAACCCAAACTTGTACCTATACCATTGTACAACTTTAAGTTGTACCTACACTTTCTAACAAATCCCTCTATGGTACAACGCAAAATTGTACCTATACTAATGTTACAACTTTAAGTTGTACCTACACTTTCTCAAAATCCTTCTATGGTACAACCCAAACTTGTACCTATACCATGGTACAACTTTATGTTGTACCTACACTTTCTAACAAATCCCTTTATGGTACAACTAAAAATTGTACCTATACTAATGGTACAACCTTAAGTTGTACCTACACTTTCTAACAAATCCCTTTATGGTTCAACTAAAAATTGTACCTATACTAATGGTACAACCTTAAGTTGTACCTACACTTTTTCAAAATCCTTCTATGGTACAACCCAAACTTGTACCTATAACATGGTACAATTTTAAGTTGTACCTACACTTTCTAATAAATCCCTTATTGGTACAACTCAAAATTGTACCTATACTAATGGTATAACTTTAAGTTGTACCTACACTTTCTAATAAATCTCTTTATGGTACAACTAAAAATTGTACCTATACTAATGGTACAACCTTTAGTTGTACCTACACTTTTTCAAAATCCTTCTATGGTACAACCCAAACTTGTACCTATACCATGGTACAACTTTATGTTGTACCTACATTTTCTAAAAATCCTTCTATGGTACAACCCAAAATTGTACATATACTAATGGTACAACTTTAAGTTGTACCTACACTTTCTAACAAATCCCTTATGGTACAACTAAAAATTGTACCTATACTAATGGTACAACCTTAAGTTGTACCTACACTTTCTCAAAATTCTTTTATGGTACAACCCAAACTTGTACCTATAACGTGGTACAATTTTAAGTTGTACCTACACTTTCTAATAAATCCCTTCATGGTACAACTCAAAATTGTACCTATACTAATGGTACAACTTTAAGTTGTACCTACACTTTGTGAAACAAATTCTTCAATGGTACAGCTGAAACTTGTACCTACACGATATGGTACAACTCTAATTTGTACCTACACTTGTATACATTGATTCATTATTTACAAGATTGCCATTAATGATGTGGGACCAGTCGTTTAGTAGGTTTACCTCCTCAACAGGTCACCTTTTTTATAGCATGGGTGCTATAGAGCACACTAGAAGGGCTCTTTACTAGCCACTGAAAGTTACAAAAATTCCATCCAAGCCATATGTCTATGCCAATATAATTAACATAAAGTCATTCCAAAAGGGTTCCATCCATGAATTTGTCTACTATTAGTCTGTAGCTTCATATGAATTATTGCAAAAGGCTCCCTTTCCTCCATGAACTTCCAGCAACATGTTCCTCGAGTATACTGCATAATTTTAGCTATGCTCTTACACCAGTAGCACAAACTCACTTTAACAAAGAAAAAACTAATACTGATCCAAATTACTTTGTTGGAAAATACATTATCTAAAAAGAGAATGATATTGCACTAACCTTAAGCTTTGGTAATATACTCTGGGAGAGAATTATACTTGGTTGAGGAGCTGTATCATTTGTTCCACCAGCAACATTTTGAATTGTAGAATTCCTTTTGGCATTATCAGAAGCATGGAAATTCTTTCTGTGCGTTGGATCTCTACAAACAGAGCAATGCATTTTCACACCCTTCTTACTTACCCTGTCATATCCTTGTTTTCCTCTATTTTCAATTTCTTCGGGCTCTTTCGTTATTAGTTTTGCTCTTCTTCCTGGTTTCATCTTCATTGCAGCTGAAATTGGAGGGGCTTCAAGTGGATGTCTTCGAGTTGCAGGCCACAATTATTCTCCATTAATTGGCTCAAACAACTTCCCATATATTTTTTTATATGTTTCCACTGTATAGCAATCATCAACATAATCTGCATGATTCTTGTTGAGGAGCCAAATAGCACTTATGGCATGCATACATGGTACACCACAAAGATCCCATTTTCTACATGCACAGGTTCTATCCTTCAAGTTCACAACAAACTGACCAGTAGGACATTTCACTTCAAATTTATCCTCGGCAACATTCTGAGCTATGCAATGTACAGCTGCATCCTTTACCTTATCTAGTTTTATTGAGATCTTAGGGCATAATCTACCAAACCATTTTTGGCAGCAAGTTGTTTTGACAACATTCTCCTTACCAAGTTACATCTAATTGTCTCCCACATTGAGATGATAGGTTGATCCCTAGCAGGAAGGATAGAATGGTTGAAAGACTCACAAATATTATTTAGTAGCAAGTCTGTCTTGCAATGCACGTTGAAGTAACTCCTTGACCACTGATAGAATGGCCTCTTCAACAACCAAGCATATGCTTTCTCACTTTGCTCCGAGAGGGAAGCCATCCATCTACCAAACTCTTGCTCATATGTTGACTTTGCTGCCTTCCACAACATCGACTTCATGATTAAGTCCTTTCCAATGTCCTTTCTAAAGTTTGTGTACATATGACGTACACAAAATCTATGCTCCACTTGAGGCAATTCTGAATCTAATGCCTGGATTAAACCCTACAAATCAACATACATCAATAAACTATAATATAAAATTGACATTCATTAATGTTATATCTTTGACCTGTTTTAACTACATAAACTTAGCATTAATTAAATACAAAGTTTTACCTTTTGTCGGTCGGACATGAAACACCAAGTTGGATTATCATCGATATCTAAATCATCAATCAATAAACGAATGAACCATTTCTAGTTGAATGAGTTTTCCTTTTCCACCATTGCGAAAGCAATCGGAAACATGCAATCGTTTGCATCAATGCCCACGGCTGCTAGAAGTTGCCATTTCAAACTAGTTTTCAAAAAACACCCATCAATGCCTATAAATCTCCTACAACCAGCCTTGAAACCCACTTTGCATGCTTCAAAACACACATACATCCTTGCAAAAATGCCACCCGATTGCTCTATTATGACTGTAGATCCAGGGTTAGTTCTTAAAATCTCAGCTTGATACCTGTGCAAGTTCTGAAATTGTTCCTCTTCTTCTCCACCAAGAAGTAACCAAGTTGTACGCCTACATCTTTGTGCTTTAAATTGACTTATGTTGACACCAAGATCTTCTCGGACCGTTTGAATCAACAAAGGGACAAACCAAGTTGGATCAACTCTAAAACGAGTTAGATATTTCTTTGCTATCCATAAAGCCGTGCGAAATTGATTTTTAAAGACCCTTGGACAATGATCAGCGTGATCCATACGACAAGTTTTTATTTGAGGAGTCTTTTGATCAGACATATATGAGACCCATATCTTCCAAGGACATCCCTTATGGCAAACAGCTTCAACCCTTGTTTTGTCACTCCTTGAAAATCTTATGTCCCTTTTATTCTTGATAGCATAATGTCGAACAACCTCCTTAAACTCCAAAAATGACTCGAATGACTGTGATATGAAGAATATAGGGTCTTTCATATGCTTCTGCATTGAACTGAGGGTATTGAACTTCATCTTCTTCCCCCTCTTCTACCAAATGATGTAAATTATCTGGATCCATATACTCACTGTCCGAATCCTCATCATTGATTTCTGAATGTCCCCCTAGACGACCTACCCTAAATTCATCCTCTATGTATTGATCAAAGACCAAGTCATCTTCCTTATCATCTAAATCATTCTCACTGTCTATAAATAATGCATCATCAGAATCTGTATCTTCTAAGGAGTCACCACCTTCTTCCTCAAAATCTTTAACTCTTTCTCTTCTAACTCGGTTTCTTTGACCTTCACTTTGTACACTTTTAGCCATTTGACTTGTTTCATGTTCTGGTTGTCCTCCTCCAACTCTTTCACTTAACTGCTCCATATAACTGTGGTCTAACAAGTAAGCATCCACCACCCTACTCTTCTTGTTGATTAGCTGTCCCATCTCCAATAAATGATTGTCATGTTTTAAAACCTTCAAGCTGGGTAACCGTAAGGGATCCCCTGTAACCCTCCGATACCAACCCAAACCATGAAGAGGGAGCCCCATCTCAGCCAACATATCATCCAAATCAAGCATCGACATCTTATCTGTATCTACCCAATCCCAATACTTTGTCCCTCCAGCGCTATACAAGAGATTTTCTCCATCATAATGCATTTCACCACCATGATGTACCGCAAGAGTAAAATATCCTTCATTGGAACCTAAATAAACAACCGAGACAGAAGAAACTTATAAGATACAGATCCCAAATTCAAGGATGTCATATTAAACTCATGAGAACTACAAAATGGTTTCAAACCCATGCGACTAACCTGATCATGAGAACTACAAAATTCAAGGATTAATTAAAGTAATACAAATTCCCATAAAAAACAACTCATCGTGAAATGCTTCCCCGTTCTGTTCTGGAAAAAAAAACTTTCCCGTTCAAACATAAGCCAGCGACACCATTATAAAAAAAAACATAAGCCAGCGACCCAAGAACGCACAACAAAGTAGACATGGAAAATTACAATCCAACTTGTTGACCCAATTTGAACCCGACAAAAAAGTAGAAGTTTTTACAACCCAAAGTTGATTAACATGTGCTTTTTTTTAAGGTCGGCTGGGTTAGCGGGTCGACTCATTAAATCTGTTTCAATTTATATGTTATTCTTAAATTAATAAAATCAATTATAAATTGGTGATATGTTTAAAAAAAATTCACTATGATTTGAAAGACATGTTTGGAGTTTAAGGATAATCAAATATCATATGTGTTTCTTGTATTAGTATTACTTTAGTGATTTTTTTTCTTACGATATGTGCAGTTTGTATTTCATTTCATTAGTATGGGAGGATTTGAGAATATGTTAATTGTCATATGTTAGATAAACTATTACCATTCATATGTGAAGATTTGTATTCTTTAAGAAAATATGAAGCATGTTTAATATTGTTTCTGAGAGCGCTCATGACCCTAAACGACCTGTAACCCAACCATAAACCCAATGGATTGGGTGAATATTTGACCCGAAATCTTGTTGCCGACCATGCCAGCGACGCTGATATATGGTCGCTCCAATCTTGTTGCGACCATTTTTTAACTTTGGGCAACCATTTTTTATGGTTGCAAATAGTGTTTTTTCTTGTAGTGTCAGCTAACCCAACATTACCCGACGCGTAACCCGATGCCTCAACTCGAAATTACCCAACCTGACCCGATTGTTAGGTGTACATTCTACAACAAAGCAAATGGCGAGTGCAACACATTGACTTGTAGTAAGGGATGAGTAGATCAGACGGACAAATTAAAATAAAATAGTTTGACGTGATAAGTTGTGTCACTTGGTTGGACAACTGGTTTTTAAAAAAAAGAAATCGATGGATATTGTACCTTCTAATTTAAACTCTAATGTCATTACAACTATGATAATGATACATTATTATGACTTATAATTAGAAAACAATGGTTGTTGTGTATTTGTGTCAATCTTGATTACACCCATTTGATGTCAAATTCTGACCATCAGATCAAACCGGGAGGATTCTAATGCTTCTATATATGATGAACATATAAACCTCATCATCTCTCTCGTCACATATATATATATATGTTTTTATTGAAACGTAGAATCAATAAAGAAGTCACAATTCACAGCCGATAGACAAAATCCAAATTAACAATTGTTACCCGCAAAACGAAATAAAGAAGCGAAAACAAATTGGAAACGATCCAGCCCGCCGTTACTACTCGCGGTAGATGAAAGCAAGCTTGTATTCGCCGCTCACCATAGCCAGGGTGCAAGCTGTATCTCCCCAAAATGGACTATTGTCCCATGAATAGGGGAGCCGGATAGAGCAGGACATCCCGGGAAGATTAGAAATATGGAAACCGCCGTCGTAATAAGCCATCATCGTCAAGCCGCCATCCGGGTGGGTTGTCTTTACAAACCACCAGTTGTCTTTGTCGAATGCGGCTCTGCCATTGTACACCCGAATCTTGGGGGGAGGCAACCAATCTCTGGGATCTTCATCCACCAAAGACAGCCCATTTGCTGACGAGAATGGCCAGTAGAAATTGTTCACAAGTGAGTTGTACTGGAAACTACCCGATATGATTTCGCGGGACAAACTCCAAGTATCCTGTGGCACCGCCCTTCTTGTGCTTATTATTTGGTCATTGTGCGTAGTAAGGGGCACCAACTTAGTTGCGGCAGTCTGTAACCACGATTGCTTCCGAGGGAGTCGTAACAGTTGGTTTCTTAGCTTCTCTGTTTCCGCTGCACTCGCTTTCATCATTTCTTCCTTCTCGATCCTAAGCCGTTGGGATTCCGCATCCTTCTCGTTCATAACCTTTCGCAACGCTTCATCCTTGTTCGCTACCTCTTCCCTCATCTCCGCCTCGTCGTTCTTCAACTTGTGCCATTCATCGCTGTCCACCATTATCTTCCCTTCTGATGTTGCTGCTGCTGCACCACCACCTTCGTCGTTCTGGGCTCTTTTCAGATTCCTCACTTCCTCCCTCAATTTTTTCAGCTCCTCGTTCTTCCCTTTGCTCGACTTTGCTTCGTCGTCCTTTTCTTTCCTCAACGTCTCTAACTCCTCGGTTTTATCCTCCAGCTCCTCGTCCTTCTCCCTCTTGAGTGTTTCTAGCTCGCCTTCTTTTTTCTTCGACAACTTCAACAGCTCCTTGCCGTTTTTCTTTTCCAGGTCTCGTAGCTCTTGCTCGTGTTTCTCCCTCTCTTCTTTTAGCTTTTCCAACTCCCAATCTTGTTCTTCCATCTCCTCCCTCAGCTTCAACATCTTTTCATCCCTTTCTTCAATCATTTTTTTCAACTCCTCGTACTTCTTCTTGCTCACCGCTCCTCCAGCCTTCGGCCGCTTCTCCCCTTTCGGCACGGAGTACTCCAACACCAGGCGCCGCCACGTGGCGATTCCTGGCATTCTGATACCGTGATACGGCCAGTTGAAAAGATCATTCAGTCGGAGGTAGTGAAACCCAAACTCTTTATGCTCGCCTAATCGGGTGACATCCTGGAAACAAAACCCTTGAGGGTTGATCCTCAATTGCAGCCGGGTGAGGTGTTGAGCTAGCTTGGTCAACGCCTCCTGTCCCTCGATCCTCCCGTGACCATTGAAGAACATCAGCCCGTCGTAAGATTCCTCCTCCTCCTCCTCTGCTGATGGATCGTCGCCATCGTCTTGTTCCTCATCATTGCTTTGATCTTGATCACGGGCTGTGATGGTGGCGACTTCCTTCCAGTGATTCTTTCCGATGGAGGAAGGATTAACAGCAGTAGGGTTGGTCAACTGGTAGACTTTGAGGGTCGCCTTGTCCGAGGAAGCAACGAAGTGCTTGTCGGATTTGAAATCAAAGAGAACCATGGTATCCTAATTGTTTTTTTTTTTGGTCGAGATGATGAGTATCAGAGGGATTGGGATGTAATGCTAATTTGCTAACTAGGAAGGGGAGTTGGGATGGAATTGCAGAATTTGAATGGTGGCGATCATGTTATATGTAATAATAATGTCTTGAATCTTGATGTGTGGGTGGATACCGCTAACTAATTGCCTTAATTAAAATTTAAATTATTAGTATAATTAATAGGCAAGTTTCTTTAAGGGGTTTACTACCCTATTTGCGAGCTCACACTAAGATTTATGGACCCCTTTTATTCCCCCATAAACCGTTCCTTCCCCCTATATTCCCCGCGACGATTTTCTGGCGATTGGCCAAGTTGGCGAGTCACTTGCCTAGCCATCCTGCTTCTTCCCTCCGATGATTCATTGGATATTGGCCAAGTTGGATCCTCTTGCCGGATTTTCTACAGCCGCTACTCCTCCCATCTTCTAATTGGAGATTTCACCATAAATCCCCTGCAAATAACTTTGGACTAGCCGCCAATCCTCCCGGATCATTGTCCACTCTGTTTTCCTCCGATAGACTCTTGGCGGCTGAACAAGTTGGGACTCCAATTTGCATGAATATTCTTTTCAAGATCCTTCTGATCCTCGACTCCAATTGTTGACATTGGGGGCATGCAAATCGACCAGTATCAGGCGATCTCCCTGGGGCATTGTTTGATTTTTAGTGACAACCACATATCACCTCTGAAATTACAGGGGATTCTGATTAGGGACTGAAGAATTGTGGAGAGGAAGACGACATGTGCATCTCTCAAGAAAGCTCGCCAGCTCCTCAGTTCTCCAAGCGTGAGATGTGGGAGCTCAATTCCTTTCCACCAATACGCCCTCCACCCCACTCCCAGCAGCTTCTAAATAAGACTGATTTTTTCAAGGGAAAAAACAAGATTGATCTTACTCTTATTTCATCTAAACAAGATTGACTCAATTACTCTCCAATTACACATTTCATGCACATCACTCTTTTGCATGGTTGACACATGGTTACATTTAAAATGAAAACATGCCACCTGTTCATCTTTATTGGCCTCATGATCGATCTCCTTTTATAGGTCCCACTCGTTTCAATTATTTCGTCAAGCTTAATTGGTATGCTTGGGTGTTAGTAAGAAAGCATGTATAACATAAAATTCACATAGTGGAAAAAATGTATGATGTTACTATGTTTGATAAGGAAGAATCATGTAATTACATATTAATTAGATAGTGTGCTTCAAAGAAGATTCTTTGTCAAAATTAATTTTTCAGAATAAGTCATATTTTATCAGGCTACTATAATCCATATAGGAAACTATATGTGAAATTGTGAGTTACTCAATTAGAACATAGTAGTATTTCAAAATACTTTTTGAAATTTCAAGGGTTTGAACCATTATTATGATTCGATAACAATATTTATCGTAGAAGATAATAATATTCATAACACACATTATAAAGTTTCATTTATTCTTCATCATGAAATTATTTTCTTGCCTCTTCATAAGATTAGGAAATATCACGCTCAATTATCATACATTCAGTTACTCCATCCAAACCCATATATAGTATAATTGGAAATCCAACTATCTACTTCGAAATCATATACAAGTGCATGAAGGCTAAAGAAATTAAACAATTGGTTATGGCCCTATTCGCACCCGTTTCAAGTTAATACATGATTTCTTTTCTACCACAAACGACCTTCACCTAGATTTAAAATTATTACTTTTCACTCCTAATTGGTAGATTTATTTTTGAGTACCCGCTGCAGAGCGCGGGCCAATTTTCTAGTAGCATATAATGGTGCATCTATTAATTAATTGGAGAGTGGCATTTCTTAGAAAGGATGAGTTAGGGTTTAAGGATTGACTCTAATATAAAGAAGATATGTCGTCTCAGCTTCTTCATCCATATTTTCTTTTAGAAAATATCCTTTCACCTAATTAAAAGAAGGAAAAAAAAAAAAGAATGACTTTGCCCAATAAATAATAAAATGTAGTCTTTTATTATTATTATTATTATTATTATTTTGGTAGACTTTTATTACAATTGTTTTTCTTTAGTAGACTTGGGATCATGTTGTCTTTTTTTAAGCAATTCATCATCGATTAAAATACTTCTCAATTCTTAAGAAATAAACCGACGACCAAAAACATATTAGAAGTCAGTTTAATTAGATGTGGTGGATAGGAGAGGAACCCATCTATATTATGCTTCAAAATATTGTTGTTTTTCTATATACATTGAATTTTTACGAAAATGAATAGGTACAAACCGAGTTGAATCGAAGACTCCGAAGAGAACCCAAATGGGTATGGAACTCAGCTGGATCGTCCGTCACCGTATACCTGTTCGAAATCCTTAACTTCTGCTGACTGTATTTAGTGAGGAAGATTGAGAATCAAAATTGTACAGAGTACGTGGGGAGGCCAAATTCTCGGCTGGAAAAATGAAACTATCATCTCTTTGGAATATTTTGATTAACCTGAAGCTGGAATCATTGACTTAAAAATGGCTAAATTGCAAGTTTGGTAACTTGAATTACTAGTAAAGTTCACGTTAACTACTAGAATTACTTTATTCCACCCATAGTCACTTAAATTAGGTTAACGATTCAAGTTTGGTCACTGACCGTTAGTCTTCGTTAACTTTTGCTCAAGTGACCAAGGTTCGAACTCCAATGATAACATTTTTAATATATAAACATGGCCTGAGTGCAATGACAAAAATGACATTCCTAGAATCACTCTCAGGCCACGAAATTTGAAATGAGAGAATTCCAACCCATGTTTTGCCTTTATGTATTGTGTAGATGTAGATTCCATTAAAATCTATATTACCTTTTATGTTTTGCCTTTACATATTGCTGCTAATTTTTTTTAACATTCTTTATGGGTTCATAAAATGAAAGATCAGGATTTTATTTTAGGTCACTTTAATATATTTTTTAAAATTCTAAATTGAAATATTTTGAAAGCTATATGAGTGTGTTCTTTGAAAAACCATACCATTAACATAATCAACCAAAACCAATAACGAGCGAAAACCAGTACCAAAATAAATTCAATAAAAAACCAATAGTAATTTGATTTTAATTAAACTTCGTTTTTCCAAAGCAAGTGGTGAGTACAAAATTGACTTCCCGAAGGGATCAGTATATAAAGTACAAAAACAAAATAGTTTGGGACTTTGCTATGGTGACATGCATGTCACAGTGATGAGTAATTTTACAATGCTATATAGCATTGGTGCTATAGGTTTTTACCTTTATGGTACAACTTGAAATTGTACTTTTAATGTTATGGTACAACTTCAGATTGTACCTATACTTTTTGTACAAATTCTTTTATGGTACAACTTAAACTTGTACCTTATGTGATGGTACAACTTCAAGTTGTAAAGTTGTACCATAACATAATTATACAAATTCCTTTATGGTACAACCTAAACTTGTACATTTAATGTTATGGTACAACTTCAAGTTGTACATTAAAGCACCAATACTATATAGCATAGTAAAAGTGCTCCACAGTGATATGTATTTTTCGGTCGATCTTATATAGGATTAGGTCGACTTAATATGTTGTTTCAGTGTAAAAACAATTTCATGGTGTCTACTTTGGAGATTCTATCTTACAATTGGCTAGATGGAAATTGGAGATTAATGGCTTGTTTTTGAAGCTGAAGTGTCCCTCTATACATTAAAGTACTTGGTCATCCTCGACATCGCTTTGATAGTGATCACGGGAGGTGATGGTGGCGACTTCCTTCCAATGATTCTTCCCGATGGAGGAAGGATTAACAGTAGTAGGGTTTGTAAACTCGTAGACTTTGAGGGTCGTCTTGTCCGAGGAAGCAACGAAGTGCTTGTCGGATTTGAAATCAAAGAGAACCATGGTATCCTAATTGTTTTTCTGGTCGAGATGGTGAGTACCAGAGAGATTGGGATGTAATGCTAATTTGCTAATTAACTAGGAGGGGGTATTAGAGATGATCTTGATCGGAGATTGGGATGGAATTGCAGAATTTGAATGGTGGCGATCAATCGATCATGTTATATATAGTAATAATAATGTCTTGATGTGTGGTGGATACCCTAATTGCCTTAATTAAAATTTAAATAGCATATAATATATAGTGCATCTATTGATTAATTGGAAAGTGACATTTCTTAGAAAGGATGAGGTAGGGCTTAAGGTTTGACTCTTATATAATGATATTTCTTAGCTTCTTCATCCATATTTTCTTTTACTTGCCTCATCTCCGCCTCATCCTTCTTCAACTTGTGCCATTCATCACTCTCAACCAGTATCTTTCCTTTCTCGCCTACTGCCGCTGCTTCATCTTCCTTCTTATTAGCTCTTGTCATATTCTTCACTTCTCCCCTCAATTTTTTCAATTCCTCATCCTTCACTTTGCTTAGCTTTGCTGCGTCGTCCTTTTCTTTTCTCAACATCTCTAACTCCTCGTCTTTCTCCTACAACTCCCCGTCCTTCTCCCTCTTCAACGTTTCTAACTCGCTATCTTTTTGTTTTGACAGCTTTCGCAGTTCCTTGCCATTTTTCTTCTACAACTCGTGTAGCTCTACCCCGTGTTTCCCCCTCTCTTCTTTTAGCTTTTCCATCTCCCAATCTTGTTCTTCCATATCCTCCCTCATCTTTCCGATCTTTTAATCCCTTTCTTCAATCATTCTTTTCAACTCCTCGTACTTCTTCTTGCTCACAGCAGCTCCTCCAGCCATCGGCCGCTTCTTCTCCCCTTTTGGTACGGAGTACTGCAACACCAGGCGTCGCCACGTGGTGATGCCCGTTATTTTGATACCGTGATTCAGCCAGTTGAAAAAATCATTCAATCGGAGGTAGTGAAACCTAAAATCTTTGTGCTCGCCTAGCCCGGTAACATCCTGGAAGCAGAACCCTTGAGGGCTCACCCTCAATTGGAGCCGGGTGAGGTGTTGGGCTAGCTTGGTCAACGCCTCCCGTTCCTCGATCTTCCCATGACCATCGAAGAATATCAGCCCGTCGTAAGATTCCTCCTCCTCCTCCTCTACTAATGCATCGTCGCCATCATCTTGTTCCTCATCATTGCTTTGATCTTGATCACGGGCTGTGATGGTGGCGACTTCCTTCCAATGATTCTTTCCAATGGAGGAAGGATTGACAGCAGGGTTGGTCTATCCGAGGAAGCAACGAAGTGCTTGCCGGACTTGAAATCACAGAGAACCATTGTAGGGTAATTGTTTTCTGGTCGAGATGATGAGTATTAGAGAGATTGGGATGTAATTGCAGAATTTGAATGGTGGCGATCATGTTATATATACATATATCCTACCATACATATATGGAGATTCTTGCTCAGCACCTACCCAATTAAAATTTTCCTGGCCTCCCCGCAAAGCAAGGAAGCCCTTATGAGTCTTTTGGCATCTCAATTTTCCGTGCATGCTACTATAGGTAGCTCACACAACTGGACATATCAATTGGGCTTTCCGTTTCCTTTTCCACAGCCCACCAAATTATAACTTATAATTGCAAATCAACATAAATTAATACATCATTAGTTTATTTGGACATAAACTTATGATTTCTTTTACCATTGGTATACGTGTTATACATATAGAATAAATAAACAGAAAAATAAAAACATTTTATCAAGAGTTTCAAATGCATTTAACAGTTATACATGTATTATATGGAGATTAAATATAGTTCACTAAATATTCTTGCATTAACCAATATTCATGTAATTATATCGTATAAAAAATGAAGTTCCATATGGTTTTAGATTTAACAATTCAAGAATATGATCATTTTACATTCGGTGATAAACTTATATGTTTAGCTCGAGTGTACAATAATTTGGTCTAAAATTTAATTTCTAATATCATTGCTTTCTTCTCAAAGAATGATAATTGTTCGACAAAAAAATGATAATTTCCTGCGAATTTCAAAAAAATTTATTAGCAATTTTGAGCCTCTAGGGTTTTCAGATTGTAATAAGTGAATACATATTTTTACACTTAGTTATCAGACAACAAACAATTACCTATTTAAATCACTTGGTTTTAATAAAGTTCTAAGTTTCAATTCAAGTAAAGAGATGGATTGTGAAAATAAATCAATGAAGCAGAATTGTTGCTAATTTCAATAAATTCTTACTAAGCCTATTTTTTTATAGAAGGCTATTAATACTATGCATCTTAAATTATGTAATTTTTATTATAACAAATGAGATCAAGCTCCTATAGTCGATTCGGGAATCATCATCACTAAAGCTTATATTGCTCTTCTAAATAATGAATCTCAATTATTAGCATTTTTCATATTTAAGATCCAACTACCCAATCAACTACTAACATTTTTCACATTTATGATCCAACTCGAGTTGTGAATACTACCAAATATGAGTTTGTTGTCTTGGATCATCAAGAATTCAGGATTCTGAGAATTACTGTTGAAAATCTATAAAAAAAATAGTGGAAGAATGAATCGTCAAGTTGAATCACAAATTAGCAATTCCATAAGCAAATTAACAATTTTGAACATAATTATTGATGGAATAAATGAATTTCAAACAAAAGGTGAAACTATAATGAGACAAATTCTTTTGTTCTGAAGCACCTATCAATGATGAATATAGTGGATTTGATGATGAAGATGGTTGATGGTTAATAGGTGATATCGATTATTTTGAAACACTTACATGCTTAATTTCAACCAGAATTAACATAGATGGCTCTGATTACAATGTTGGTGATTCTTACGATGGATGCACATTTTCTCTTCTTGAAGAATTTAATAATTTGATTTTCTTTAAAAGATAAAACTAAGAAACTAGCTTGCGATTTGATAAAATTGATATCATTATTTGTTAATTCGCATGACATTAATATATAATCCTAGCACGAATATAAGAGAAGTGGAGATTATTAAAATTTAAAACTTTGTTAGTTAATGCTATCATATTTTCACCGGCCAACGGGCCGGGATACAATCTAGTATATATAATAATAATGGCCTTGATGTGTGGGTGGATACCGCTAATTGCCTTAATTAAAATTTAAATAGCATATAATAGTGCATCTATTTCATTAATTGGAAATTGACATTTCTTAGAAAGGATGAGTTAGGGCTTAAGGATTGACTCTTAGAGTCGTATATAAACATATGTCTTAGCTTCTTCATCCATATTTTCTTTTAAATTATAATCTATCGCCTAATTAAAAGAAAAAAGAATGACTTTGTCCAATAAATTATAAAATGTAGTCTTTTATTATTATTATTATTATAAATTATTATTATTATTATTATTATTATTGTAGTAGACTTTTTCATTACAATTTTTTTTATTTGGTAGACTTGGCACCATGTAGTCTTTTTTTAATCAATTCATGATCGATTAAAATACTTCCCCTGTTCTTAAGGAAATTAAATAAGTCGACGACCGAAGAATACACCACACGTTGATTGGGCGTGTCTTCACCACGGCTAGGGTCCTGCCAATTGAGCTGCGGGATTTGGTGAACTCCCCATGGCAATGCAAGGGGAGGATAAAGGTGCTGCAAGCCAAACATGGCCTATTTGAGTTCGTCCTCCCTAATGAAGAATCCAAAATCTGGGTTCTAAAACGAACCCCTTGGGTGGTCAATGACAAAATCATTCACCAACGGCCATGGACACCGTCTGTATCAAGACAGACGTATGAGGAGCTTGCGATTGCTCCCTTTAGGGTGCAACTTTGGGATGTAAAGGAGGAATGTTGCACCGCAAAATTTGGTATGAAGGTGGCAGGTCCCACGATTGGTCAAGTGCTCAAGGCTGGTGTCTATTCCTGCCAGAAATCATGGAAATATTTCATCAAGGTGAAAGCGATGATTGATTTCTCTAGACCATTGCGGTTGCAATTAATGGCCTCCAGTGAGGAGACGGGGGGGGGGGGGGGGGGGCTTTTGGGTACGACTGAAATATGAGCACCTCTCCTCCTTCTGCTTCCACTGTGGACGGGTGGGACGTTATCAGAGAGAATGTACCTTTGATCCCCCAAATCGCAAGGAACGTTTCGGTCCACACATGATCACTAAGAAACTGGGGACAAGAGTTTATGATGCTGATGAAATAAAGATCCCTTTTCAAGGGAGAGCTAAAACAGTTTGGGTCAATAACGACTTGAGAGGCGCTCGAAATAAACCCAAGCCGGGTCGGGGAATTGAGAAAATGCAGCAGGGTAATTTGGGCAAGGAAGGTTCGGTCAGGGATGAGGTGGTCCATGAGCAGGCTCAAAAAATTGAGAAGGAATTCGTCCCCATATTGAGAGAGCAGCAGGGGTGGGGTAGGCGTAGTCCCAAGGGCTTTATCATCCCTCGCTCGCCCAAAACAAAATCGAGTGCTGCCATGCAGCGTCGTGCCAAGGGAAAAGAGACACAAGGCCCTGCCCGATCTGAGTTCGTGGCCAGGGAAACTAGAAAGCCAGTTCGATCAGCGAAGGCGATGAAGAGACATGGTACTGGGAATAAAGAAGCTGCTTGGTCAAGATCCCCTGAAGTGGAGGTCGAGCATCATCCCATTCCAGAGGATAGTATTGTTCACCCACAAGAACAACACGTTTGAAGGAGGAGATTGGTGCTGGAGGAAGAGTCAGAAGATGACACAGGACCTCTATTCGCCTCTCTGAAGGGTATGGGGCAGGCGGAGGATGGAGGCTGTGTTGCCGAAGGGTGCGGGGCGACGGCTCATACTGGGCAGACCGGGAAAATGGAGCCCCCTCGCCAGCAAGCTTCACGGCAGCTTGTCAAAACTGCAGCTGCCCGCGATTCAGTCAAAAATGGGGTTGCTGCCCAAAAACAAAGAGGGAAACGGGTGGAGAAAAAGGATCAAAGGGCACCACGGAAGGCGTATACTAAGGCGACCATTAGTGATGGAACATGGGTGGAGGTTCCTGTGCAGGAAACCTCGACTCTTCCTGCCTCCCCAGCCATTGTCGATCCTCTACAAGAGAAGGCCCTGGGAGATGCTTTGGCTGAGTCCAGCCCGAAGGGAGACGGGAATCGCTTCGAACTTAAAAGCAGGAGCCAGACGTCAAACTCCGGCCATGTCCAGCAAGTTGTTCGAGCCTTCGAGGCTGGCCTAAGCTTTGACAAGGCCCGCTCCCCTCCACCGCAGAATGATGCTCCGAACATGATTAGTGGCGATTTTGCAGGGGAGCACTCCTCGAACTTGACTGCAGCTCTTGGAGAGCTGAATGAGTATGGGTCTAATTATGAGGCCATACAAAACAGTGAGAAGAAAAGGTCATTTCAGAAGGTGGATGGGGAAGACTGTGAGCCCCCTACGCCTAAATGCCAGTTTGTGGAAGAAAGAGATGCTACTGATACGGTGGAGGAAACCAGCCTAAAGTGGTCCCAACAGGATAAATGAGGCTACTGGCCTGGAATGTGAGAGGCATTGGACCAACCCTCACATTTCGTTCTGCTCTAGGTTTAGTTCAGTCAAATAAACCGGACCTTGTGTTCTTTTCTGAAACAAGAGCTCGCTGGAAACTAGTCTCCCGTCTTCTTCGGGCTTTAGGTTCTGAGTCTTCGCATATTTTCTTTGTTGATGTCATTGATGCATCAGGTGGTCTTGTTGTTGCTTGGTCCCCCGAGGTTGTTTTCTCGGTGTTTTTTCATTCGGAGTTTTGTATTGGCTTTGAAGTTAATGAAATGGCTTTCTCCTATGTGGTTTTTTGTGTTTATATCAGTTGTAATTCCGCTCTCAAAGCTGCCCAGTTGGCTCATCTTCGCGATGTCTGCGCCACTATCCAGCTTCCTTTTGTGATTGTTGGTGATTTCAATACCACCTTGCATGAGCATGAAAAAGATGGGGGTAATGCCTGCAACAGTGCGCACTCAACTAGTCTTCGTGACTATATTAATGATCTGGGGCTCCAGGATCCTGGCTATCAGGGGGATACGTTTACTTGGACAAACAAACGCATTGGTAACGCGTGTATTCGTGAGCGATTGGATAGGGCCCTGTGCTCCCATTTGTGGTAGATAAATTCCTAGATACTCTTGTCAAACATTGCACCGATCTCGGCTCAGATCATCGGGCATTGCTTCTTGCGGATAAACCCTTTGTTTGCCAAAGCCGACCCCTTTTTAGGTTTGATGCCCGTTGGGCTGATAACCCGGAAGTCCGAGCTATGGTTGGGTATGTGTGGCAAGAGCAAATCTCTGGGACCCCTATGTTCCAACTCTGGGAGAAATTAAAGAACCTGAGACATCTTCTCTATGATTGGAGCTGGGCTTGGACTACCAACTCGCTACGCAATATCAAAACCCTTCAAGTAGAGATTGAGCATATCAAATCCCATCATCCCATCAATTGGGACGAGGTAAAAAACCTTGAAATGGAATTGAATCGCCAATGGGAAGCAGAAGAGGTGTAGTGGCAACAGAAATCAAGAGTTCACTGGCTAAAAAAAGGTGATAAAAACACCTCTTATTTTCATACAGTCACTAGGACTCTGCGGAAAAGGAATTTTGTTGCTGGCCTGTTTAATGAAAATGGGGATTGGATTACTGATGAAAAAGGGAAGGCGGACATCGCCTGTCATTTCTACCAGCACCTTTTCACATCGGAAAATCAAGTGCTAAATATGGTAGAGCGGGTGGCTGGCCTACCGATTGCTCGCAGTGTGACCCAAGAGATGAATGATATGCTTACGGCGGAGGTTTTGCCTCAAGAGGTTCGTAAGACGGTGTTTGCCATGGGATCCAAACAAGCCCCGGGCTCGGATGGCTTTATGGGGAAATTCTTCAAATCCTACTGGGATATTGTGGGTAATTCAGTGATTAATATTGTCCGTTCGTTCTTTGCCACGAGTAGAATGCTTATAAGCTTCAATCATACTTGGCTGACATTGATACCTAAGATGGACAATGTGGAGAACATGCGGGAATTGCGGCCTATCAGCCTGTGTCAGTTCGTTTACAAAATTGTTACTAAAATCATGGCCACTAGGCTAGCTAATATCCTGCCATGAATTGTTTATCAAGGGCAAAATGCTTTCATTCGCGAGCGGCAAATTATTGAGAACATCTTGATTGGCCACGAATTGATGCACTATTTGAAAATCAAGACGCGTGGCAAGAAAGGGTACATGGCTATAAACGTTGACATGGAAAAGGCCTATGATAGAGTTGAATGCCCTTCTTGCTCGCAGTCCTGGAGAAAATGGGTTTCAATTCCGTGTGGATAGGGTGGATCCATGAATGTCTACACTTGACTTCCTTCTCAGTCTTAATGAATGGGACCCCATCTGGATACTTCATGCCTTCCCGTGGGCTTCGACAAGGGGACCCTCTTTCTCCCCTGCTTTTTGTGATTTGTACCGAAGGCTTTGCTGCGCTTCTTCGCCAGACAATTGCTGATAAAAGGCTGAGTGGGGTGAAAGTTGCACCTAGAGCCCCTCGTATTTCGCATTTATTTTTTGCAGACGATTCTTACTTGTTCCTGCGAGGTAATCTCCAGGAATGTGAAAATCTGATCGAAATTCTAAATGAATATGAGGAGTTAAGTGGGCAACGGGTCAATTTAGGCAAATCAGCTGTCTGTTTTAGTAAGAACATAATCCATGCCGATCAAGAATTCCTGGTGGTAATTCTGGGGGTGGGAGCGGTTGGGGTCCATGATAAATATTTGGGGCTTCCAACCCTGATAGTACGATCAAAGATGGCTACCTTCCGGTACCTCGAAGAAAAACTGCTGGAGAAGTTACAAGGGTGGAAGCAACGCACTTTATCGTGGGCAACGAAGGAGACCCTGATTATCGTGGACAGCTAAAAAGCCTAAGCCAGCGAATCCCATGCTCTCGTGACTTCCCTTTCATGTCATCCATACCCACAAGCTATCACTATATACAATCCATCATATTCAACATTAACTCCAACAATTTATTCTTGGAGAATAACTTAAATTGGCATAGCAGAAGCATTTGGTATCTTTGTTTAGGAGCCATAGTAATCTCAATTGGTAGCATTAGGCAGAGCAGATTTACCAGTAAGTTATTTCCTTGACGATATAAGAAATGATGATGAGTATCATGTTTATGCATCAATTTGGTATACCTTCCACTCTTTACGACTTGAGAAACTGGCTATAGAGTATAGACGAAGTGACGAACCTCGAAGCGATAGCGAAATCAGCATGGACCAAAATTCGAAAACCATCATCGGAGCTCCAATTTTGAAACAAATGGGTAAAATTATATGGTGAAGAGATTACGCTGACCAGCTTCTTATCGCGAAGGGTTTCCTGTAGAATGATTCTGAGCAAACGGGTTCCGACCGATTCGTCGGTTTCCCGGCCACCGGAAATAAGTCATCTTGAATTCGAGGGATACCCTTTACCCGTCTCGCTTCCTCGTTCATAATATTAATGAATCAGAGCGGGAAGAAACGGCTACCGAGGACCCGCCATTTTGATTGGAAGTTGGAGCCATGACCCATGACCATGAGATGAGATTGATCTTGGAATGCGAACGAGTGTTGGCCGGCGGCCACATGTTTCCGACGGATAAAAAGAGCTTGCAAGTGAAGCTATGACTTAGCGACATTCAGATTACAAGAAGCCGAACGACTGGGAAGCACTCAAGGGATGGCAATGGGGCGGGTTTGGGGCGGGTTTGCCTAAACCATCCCCATCCCCATCTTCAAATATCCAAACCCATACCCGCCCCATACCCATGCGGGGGAATGTTTTGCAAACCCATCCCCATACCCGTGGGTTTCGGGTACCCATGGGTAATACCCATCCCCGTACATCCAACATTATTATACCTATAACTTACAAGAAAAGTTTTAATTATAACCATAAACAAACCTATTATATCACGAAGTCAACAAAACACGATCATTTTCTAAATACGATTCAAAAAATATGATCCTAAAACATCCATTAATACATAATATAGACTATAATATTTTTTAAATTATTATGCTCTAACTCTTGATACATTTACTAAGTAATAATTAACTAACATAATTTTGTTGACAAGGGGGAAAGTGAAAGAGTGGAAGGAGAATTAAGGGAAATGAATTAGGTTTTGATTAAGGTGGTTACTCAATTGCATTTCTACTATTTATTTTCTCGAGTTATCATCATCATCATTGAAGATTACAATTTAATCCACGTATTTTTTGATATGTGAAGAAATTCTCTTGGTGGGGCGGGTATGGGTATGGGTATGGGGCGGGGGAGGCTAAAACCATACCCGCCCCATACCCATCAAACCTTTTGCGGGTTTTACCCATACCCGCCCCATACCCGGTCAAAGCGGGGATTCCCCGCGTTGACTGGGTATGGGGCGGTCGGGTACCCGCGGCCATGGGTTTGATTGCCATCCCAGTATGCAGTCTGGGCTTTTTTTATGGCCTCCCCGTTATGATGCTGAGGCCCATTGGGTGTCGATGTTCACGAAGTTGTCCGTCAAACATGAATGATATTATCACGATGCGCAATGGGGTGGGCATGCGTTTCGGTAAACCCGAATCGAATCGACTCGAAACCGATTTCAACCGAACCGAAATCGAACAATTGCTATTTGGTTCGGAATTCGGAAGTCAAATACAGGTATATTGGAAATAGACCTGACAATCGGGTCGGGTAATTTCGAGTTGAGAACTTTGGTTACAGGTCGGGTCATGTTTAGTTGGCTTATTTCGAGTTAAATATTGACCCAACCCATTCGGTTTCGGATCGGGTTACAAGTCATTTCGGGTTATGAGCGTTCTCAGAAACAATATCAAACATGCTTCATATTTTCTTAAAGAACACAAATTTTCACATATGCATGACAATAGTTCACCTAACACATGTCAATTAACATATTCTCAAATCCTCCCATGCTAATGAAATGAAATATAAATTATGCAAATCGTCAAAAAACAATCACAAGAGTAATTCTACTACAAGAAACACATGATATTTGATTATCCTTAAACTCCAAACATGTCATTCAAATCCTGTGATTTTTTTAAACATCTCACCAATTTATGAGTGATTTTATCATATTTTGGGAGTAATATATTAGCTGGAACGGGTCTAATGGGTCGACCCGCTAACCCACCCAACCCGACCCAAAAAATCACGGGTTATTGGGTTTGGGTCATTCGGATTTCGGGTTACAAAAATTTCTAATTTTCGGACGGTTTCGGGTCGGGTCAACGGGTCGGGTTGTAATTTGCCAGGTCTAATCGGAAACCAGGGTTATCATGACCGAACCCGAATTCCGAATTCCGAAACGAAACCCCGAAATTCTGCTACCCACCCCTGCTAAGCCTGTTACTCTACCCAGCCCAATCCCCCACAGCCTACTTTCCAAGCCATTACACCCACCAACCCAGACCTCTCCTGAAGCCCATTACCCCCAAAACCACAACTCACAACCCTACTCTCCAAGACACCAACGGCCGCCGCTCCTCCCTCCGCTGCCGAAACGAGATTCTTCTCCACATGTGAGATGTCTTCGATACAATCACAGCCGCCGCTCCTCCTTCCAATTTCCAGATCTGATAGTGTCGTCCGCGACCGCGCAGCTGTCATTGGTGGCCTCTGTCGGCGCCTGTGACCTTCCTCTTCCACTGTCATCAGTGAGCTTTCTCTATATAAGGGCGGCAACCTAGCAGCGAAGATAGACATGGCAAAGGCTTACGATCAGGTGGATTGGCAGTTTCTAGAAGGGGTGATGAGAAAGATGGGTTTTGCGGAGTAGTGGATAGGCACGATTATGAAGTGTGTAAGCTCGGTCACGTACTCAGTATTGGTTAATGGCCACCAATCGTCGATGATTGTTCCGAGTAGAGGACTACGACAAGGGGATCCCTTGTCCCCGTACTTGTTTCTGTTGTGTGCAGAGGGATTATCGGCGTATACTGAGTTAGCAGTGTGTGAAAAAAGAATTCATGGCTTCCAGACAACGAGAGGGCCCCCAGAGATTTCCCATCTTTTCTTTGCCAATTACAGTATTTTCTTCACTCGGGCAACTGAACGTGAGAGCCTCGAGCTAAAGAATATATTGCAGGACTACGAACGTGAATCAGGGCAGATGGTGAATTTTCCAAAATCGTCGGTCTCTTTCAGTGAGGGGGTGAAGATGCATAACAAGCTTATGACCTGCGGGGTACTAGGAATGCAGAGAGTGGAGAAGCATGAGAAGTATCTAGGGTTGGCCATGGTAGCCGGCCGATCCAAGAATGAGCTCTTTATTGAGCTAAAGGACCGAGTCCGAAAGAAACTGAAGGGTTGGAAAGAAAGGTCCATGTCAGTTGCTGGGCGGGAAGTTCTCATTAAATCGGTGGCGCAAGCACAGTTCTCATATGCGATGTCTGTGTTAAGGGTACCAGATGGTGTGTTAGATGAAGTGCACAGCATGATCACAAATTTCTGGTAGAGGCAACGAGGAGAAGAGCGACGTGCCCACTGGTTGAGGAGGGAGAAGCTAACATGCCCGAAGGAGGAAGGGGGTATGGGATTCGGAGACCTCAGAGGTTTTAATACAGCGATACTTGCGAAGCAGCTGTGGAATCTCTTTAAACGGCCAGAATCTCTTATCACTAAAATCCTAAAGGCAAAATACCACCGGCGTTCTTCGATTCTTGAGGCCCAGCTAGGTTACCGACCGAGCTACATATGGAGGAGTCTTCTTTCGAGTCAAGAATTCCTGTGTAGTAGTTTGAGATGGTGGATCGACAATGGGTCTAATGTCCGTATTTGGGGAGATAGGTGGGTTCCGTCATTTTCCCAACACTTCATCCCTTCGGCGCCAAGGGGTCTGCCAGTGGATGCATCTGTCCGAGAGTTGGTGGACACAGAGATTGAAGTCTGGAATCGAGACTTGCTGGAGAGCTGCTTTCCGTCCGAGGTAGCTCAGTCCATTTACAAAATTCCTTTGAGTGGGAATGGGGAAGTGGATGAACAAATTTGTACGGCCAGTAAAGATGGAGTATATTCAGTAAAGGAGGGCTACAAGATGTGGTTCCAAGGGTTTAAAGAAAAGGAAGGATTGGCGAAGGTGGGGGATGAAGCGATGTGGAAGAAACTTTGGGGGTTACACGTTTCGCCTAAGGTGAAGATGTTCTGATGGAAGTTTGCTCGTGACATTCTCCTGACCGGGGACCATGTGGATGCTCGCAGCAGTAGGTGGGGTGATAATGGTGTCTTCTGCAATGAAAGAGAGACACAAATCCACTACTTCAGTGAGTGCCATTGGGCTTCCCGGCTCTGAAGACAATCTGTTTTTGTCGGCTGCTTTAACAAGCAGGGTGCTGGTGACTGCTTCAGCTGGATTACAGAGGTTTTAAATTCACAGGATGTCGCTGTGGTGGAGGGGTGATGTGTGTTGTTATGGTTTTTGTGGAAGGAGCGAAATGCTCACTATTGGAATGGGCACAAACTAGCGGAGAATGAAATTGTGCTAAGGGCAGGTTTCTTTCTTGAAGACTACAAGAAGCACCATTCGCGCGAGGCAGATGCAGGACTAAGTCAGCCAAGGAGGAGATGGGGTCGCCCTCCCGTTGGTCGGGTGTCTATTACAACGGATGCGGCAGTGTTCTCGATGCGACAAGCAGGCCTGGGTGTAGTCATTCGGGGCAGTGATGGGGCCTTCATTCTCTCAGCAGCAAAACAGATTCAAGGGGTCGAAAATGTGGAGCTGGCCGAGGCTTTAGCAGCCGAGCTTGGAATTCAGATGGCTTCCGCGATTGGGGCCACAAACCCTTTATTAGAATCAGACAATATGACTTTAATTATGAAGTTGCAGAATCCGGATACGGAGTTGACAGAGACAGGTGTGGTGTGCAGGTAGAGGTGTCAATCGGGCGGGTTCGGGCTGGGTTCATTCGGGTTGCGGGTTGGTCGGGTTGCGGGTCGATCGGGTTGCGGGTTCTTCGGGTTCGGGTTGCGGGTTACTCGGGTTACGGGTCAATCGGGCTGCGGGCCAATCGTGTTTCTGGCCAATCGGGTTGCAGGTCAATCGGGCTGCGGGTTAGGCGGTTCGGGTTGCGGGTTTTACGGACCAGAATATCGCGTTACTTTTTAGTGATTACTAGTAACCCATAAATCATAACTATATGAAGCTAGCACAATACTTGTAAAAAACAAGGAATCACTACTCAAAGTCAAAGACTCAAAGGTGGGGGGAAACAAAATTTTGGGAAAACATTATAGGTGGAATTATTGGCGGGTCTCGGCGGGAAGGGGAACCCAAAATTTGGAGAGAAAAGTTTAAAAATAGTTTTTTAATTTTTTAAAAACAAGTGAAATTGTTCATATAAATGTATAGAGAAGTTGTTGGTTTAGCTAGTTAATTGTTTATATGATTTTTGTATTAAACTAAATTATAAAATTTAGAAAAGTTGTTATGAGTTCAATTGTAACTTTACTCGATAACATATAATCTAAACTCTAAATAGTCTATACCCTGAACCCCAAATGATTTTATTCATGAACATGTGTTAATAAATAACTTGATCCTTATTATTTATGATTTTGATTAATCTTGGCTAAACATTAATAGTTTAATACCTTAACCCTAACCCATTACCTTATACGTCGACTCTATATCATATACCCTAAACCCCTAATAGTTTGATTGATGAACATATGTTGATAAAAAAAACTTGATCCATATTAGTTATGATTTTGACTAATCATGGCTAAACCATTAATCCTTATACCCTATTAGTCGACTTTATAATCTATACCCTAAACCCCTAATGGTTTGATTCATGAACATATATTAATAAGAAAACTTGATCTTATTAGTTATGTTTTTGACTAACCGTGGCCAAACCATTAATACCTTATACTCTAACACTACAAGAAAACTGTTTTCTAGTCACAGGATCTCATTCACGGAAAATTTTCCCGTAATAAAACGTATGCTAACAGTCATGGGAAAAAGTCCCATAATTAGTTGTATAATTCTAGTCACGGGAATTTAATCATCTACTTTTTAGTATTCATTTCCCGTGATCAATGGTTAGTCACCGTATTTACCGTGAAGAAAAGCGAAACAAAATATTTCCACTAATTTGTAAGAATTTCATTGATTTTCAAAATTTCCTTTGGCTCCAAAAACGTTCCCACCAAGAAAAGTAAAACAAAAAATTTTCATTAGCGAAAAAGAAAAAATTTGGCCGCCCAAACGATAATTTTTCCCACCAACTTAAACGAATTTTTTTCCCACCCACGATATTTCCCCCCAAAACGAACTGTTTTGCTTCTCTCTTCCTTTCACAGAGACAAAAAGAAACACACCCATCTTCTTTCCCTTTGTTTTCCAGAGACAAACACATTCCTCTTTCTCTTCCTTCTCTCTTCGTTCATAGACAAACTTACCAAAGAAAATATACAAACAAAACGTAACCCTAATATCCTCTTCTTTGCCTAATATGATTTCTCCCTTCATCTTCCTTGTGGTCGATTGGGCGACGGGTAGGAAACAATTCTGGTGGCTTTTTCAAAGGTAGGACAAACTAAGAAAATTGAATGTATGTTAGATTTTGATTCAATTTGGATGCTTTGACCTAATGCAATTTTTATACTTTTCTTGATCTGACTATGGAGTTTCAGTGTCTGGATGAAGCAGACTTTGGAGCTCGCCCGCGGCAGAGAAACCACTCTGCTGTCGGCAGACTTTCTACTCTCAATCTCTAGGAGAAAGAGGAAACCAGATTCAACGAGTAATTTCGGTGAAAATGGTAAAGGCGAGGACATGCGGGTTAATGACACAAATATTATTTTTTTTCAAAAAAAATTTACCACCAATATGGCGGATTAAAAGTATTGACAAGTATATTGTGTTTTGGAGAAACACAATATACTTGTCCATACTTTTTAATCCGCCATATTGGTGGTAAATTTTAAAAAAATAATAATATTTGTGTCTATTACCCCAGGACATGCACACCTTTTCAGATATTTTGGTATAAGGAATGTAGGTGATACTCTCCCAATTACCTTCTAATTATACACTGATAAACTAAGCTGGTTAAATTATAGATTTAGGTTACTTGCCTAGTTAATTTAGGGGGGGGGGGGGGTAGATGGTTTGCGATTCTGACTTTATGGATTGGTGTTAGGTTTGCATTAACATGGTTTGTGTGATTAATTATGAGCTTATCGGTAACTAGGGATTGTGTTTGAAGTCAGTAAAGGGGACCAGGGGAATTTGTTTATTTTGGAGGTCTTCTCGTCATTCATCACATGAAGAGTTTGTTTCCAACAATGAAATAAGGCCGACATATGAGATGCTGCAAGAGAAGATAGAAACAAGGGTATCTATGATTTCCATCTCCACTCAAACAACATTGGCTCAACCACTAGAAGATTGCTTATACTTTGTGCTTATTCAACCACTAGAAGATTGCTAATACTAGGGTTTTGTGTTTTCTTGTTCGTAAAATCAAAAGCATACATCAAACACTTAAAATTTAAAACGATCGATTACACATTGAGATACAAATTGACGTTTGAAAGATCACTATGAAAGTCGAGTTCCTCAAGGAAAGGCTTCAAAATTCCACATCTTATTTGGCAATTAGTGAATAAGAACTAAAAAGATCATATTAATATACCACATCGTCCAACTTAAATGTTGGAAAGCCTTGAAAACGTTTATAAAGAAGGCCCATATATTATATTAGGGCTGGGAAAATAGACCAGACCGTTAGAAAAACCGTGGTCCAAACCGTACCGCACAGTTTGGTCCGGACCGTAGACCGTGAAGTATGGTCTGGTCTGGTCCATGGTCTGTATTATTTTATGATTTGATCTCTTGGTCTGGTCTGGTCTAGACCGCGGTTTACCGGACCAAACCGTTGATCCAACTGACTTGTCAATACGTGTTAACAGCCCATTCGACCACTCTCCAAACTCCCACAACCACACCCAAGTCTCAACCTTAATTTTGTGAATCTCTTCCCTCCTTCATTCCCAACCACATTTAACCACAGAGTAGAGATAATCGTGTTTCCATATGACATTATGTTAATGTTTATGACATTATGGTGCAAGCTGGGATGCTTTTACTTTGTATCTTTGTTATGTACTAAGATTTAGAGTATCAAAATTATTCATGCATATTAGGAATAATGTTTTAAGGCAAATAACAATTATTTTTCTTGGTTATTGGTTCAATTTTTTGTGTGATTGACTAAACAAATTATTCATTTTTCGTTGAGTGTGGTCTATCTGGACCAGACCAGACCGAACCAGACCGCACAGGCGTGGTCTGGACCAGACCGTATAGTCTGTGGTCTGGTCTGTGATCTATATTTTAGCCTCTCGGTCTGGACCGTAGACCGTATATATGGTCTGGTCTGGACCAGACCGCACTTTTTCCCAGCCCTATATTATATTCACTTCCAAGTTTCAATCGGTTGTCAATTTCTTGTGTCTTTGATATTAATACTGGACTGGGACAAGGGTCGGCAGTAGAAGACGAGATGTAAGTTAAATACTTGCCCGAGTTGAACGCTATTTTTCTTTGATGAGTTGAACGCTAAACCAGTCGTGATTACTTATTAGTAGGGAAATGGGTCCAAATCAAGAGGTTTTGTAAGTCACGTTGATAAAAGGGACATTGCTAAATCAGAATTATGGATCTTTCTTCAATTTCCACAATCTGAATGCAATCAGCTCGCTATGTTGAATGTTCCCCTGCCTGGATCGGCTGGTGTATAAAAAGGCTGCCTGAATCTTCTATTTCATCATATATATCTCAATTGAGTTCCACCAAAGCATTCCACAAATGGCAGTCCCGAAAAGCAAGTTGCTCTTAGTGGCTTCCGTCTTCATTCTCGGCGCTTTGGCTTCTCAGGCCATGGCACGCTACACCCCTGACGAGGCTTCCATGCGCCTTAGGCACGAGCAGTGGATGACTCGTTATGGACGAGTTTACGGGAGTTCCCACGAGAAGGAGGTACGATACCAGATATTCAAAGACAATGCAGCTCTCGTCGACTCGTTCAATGCCGCTGGAGACAAGCCTTACAAGCTAGGTACCAACCAGTTTGCGGATTTGACGAACGAGGAGTTCAAAACAACTAGGTGCAGGTTCAAGGGTCACATGTGTTCCCCGCAGGAAGGATCATTCAGGTATGAAAATGTGAGCGCAGTGCCAACCACCATGGACTGGAGGAAGAAGGGAGCCGTCACTCCGATCAAAGACCAAGGCCAGTGCGGAAGTTGCTGGGCGTTTTCAGCTGTGGGCGCAATGGAAGGAATCACTCAGCTCAGTACCGGCAAATTGGTATCTCTTTCGGAGCAAGAGTTGGTTGATTGCGATACCAAAGGAGAGGACCAAGGTTGTGGTGGTGGGTTGATGGATGACGCTTTCAAGTTCATTATCCAGAACAAGGGCTTGACCACCGAGACCAATTATCCCTACACTGCTGCCGATGGATCCTGCAGTGCTAGCAAAGAAGGAAATCCCGCTGCTACGATCAAAGGATATGAAGACGTGCCTGCCAACAACGAAGTCGCATTGATGAAGGCAGTGGCTAGTCAACCGATTTCTGTGGCAATTGATGCAGGGGATTCCTCGTTCCAGCTCTACGAGAGTGGGATATTTACAGGAGAATGTGGGACTGAACTGGACCATGGAGTGACTGTTGTTGGATATGGTGAGAGTGGTGGGATGAAGTACTGGCTGATCAAGAACTCTTGGGGTGCTCAATGGGGAGAGGAAGGATACATCCGAATGCAAAGAGATGTCTCTTCCAAGGAAGGCATTTGCGGTATTGCTATGCAAGCTTCTTACCCCACTGCCTAAAATCAAACATTCTGCAATATGCATGTAGTCACTACTCAATACATATGTTCATGTTTGTAAGATACATTTGCGAACTAAATATGTAAGTATTACGTACTTCGTAATGTTGCTCATTGTTATCTCTGAAAAACAAGAGGGCATGGCTTATGTGCATATACCTTTAAGTTATCTTGTAACTCTGTCTAGTAATTAAGATGTTTCTTTCTCTATAACTCTTTGCTTTTGTTCCTTCCTAACAAATGAGTCCATGTCTTAAGTAACTTAACTTTCTATTACACTTTTGTTCCGATCTACCAAAAATTTAATAATGTACCTCTTCTAGTACTATTTTTGATTCATTTTACGAAGGGCAATGTCTATCATAACCATAAGAAACTTGGACACGTCATTACTGATTGATCAACGAAGGAATCCTGGTCTATAAGGATGTGGAATTTTTTTGTCAATAGATCACTCTTCAAAATTGGAAATGTTCAGATACAAAGAGACCAACAACATTCTCATGCATTTCCTAAGCTCGGAAGTCGCAAGCGATACGCATTCAGATTAATCTTCTCCACAATTTCAACAGGGCCAATCTTCTTCACGGCGAGCTTGCTATACTCACGGGCGGGAAAGCGATCCTTGGTGAGGATAGCCCAAACAAAGTCACCAACGTCGAACTCCACAGCGCGGCGGTGCTGATCGGCACGAGTCATGTATGCTGCCGTGGAAGCCACTAGACGATCATGCGTAGCGGAATGAATCAAGGCCAGCTAACTCACGAACTCGGCAGCTGTAGCGTGAGGCCGGACCTTGTTAGGGAGGGCGAGCAGATCAAGAGGCCCCCGCGGGGACAACCCATAGACAACGCGGAACGGAGGGAAGCCTGTTGAGCGATTGACCGCGTGGTTATGAGCAAACTCCGCTTGAGGGAGCTTAAGATCCCACGCTTTAGGGTGATCAACAACCAAACTGCGTAAGAGATTCCCCAACAAAAGATTAACAACCTCCATCTGCCCGTCGGTCTGCGGATGGTAAGCACTGCTAAAGTTCAGCTGCGTATTAACCATAAGCCACAAAATGCGCCAGAAATGACTCACAAAGCTGGTATCGCGATCCGAGATGATAGACGCAGGAAGGCCGGGGAGGCTGTAGATGTCTCGGAAATAGAGCTGGGCCATGGCGACCACATCTGAAGTCTTCTTGCATGGTATAAAATCGACCATCTTGGAAAAACGATCCACGACCATAAAAATGGAGTCAGACCCACACTGGGTGAGAGGGAGACCGAGGACGAAGTCCATACTCACATCGGACCAAGGTTGGGTAGGAATAGGTAGAGGCCGATACAATCCGACATTGGTGGCAGCCCCTTTCGCCAGTTTGCACGTGCGACAGCGGGCGACAAACCGGCCGACCTCCTTGCGCATTGAGGGCTAAAAGTAAGAAGCTGACAGAAGCTGGAATGTACGGTCGCGGCCCACATGACCCTCATTGTGGAGTTCTTGAATCATCTTCAGGCGTAGGCTACAAGAAGGGACGCAGAGTTGAACCCCACGAAAGAGGAACCCGCCATCCAACACAAAGTCGGTTGACTCGCCGCGTTGAAGACGATCCAAAATCTGCGAAAAATAAGGGTCATCAACGTAAAGAGCCATGAACGAATCAAAGCCCGGCACCTGTACGCGCATCTCTGTCAGTAGCCCACTTCTCCGGCTTAATGCGGCCGCCACGCGATTAGAAACTCCAGCCTTGTGTTTGATCACAAAAGTGAATTGCTGCAGGTACGAAATCCAGGATGCATGACGATGAGAAATCTTGTCTTGGCTGCCCAGGTGTTTGAGAGAATCATGGTCGGTGTAGAGGAAGAACTCGCGGTGGAACAAATAGTGGCGCCAATGTTTAATGTCTTGCACCACTACATAGAACTTGACGTCATACGTGGTGAAACGAAGTTTGGCACCAGACAACTTCGCACTGAAGTATGCAACAGGGCGGCCGGATTGACTGAGGACAGAGCCGATGCCAGTCTTCGAAGCGTCACAATGGAGCTCAAAAGGCAGGGTGAAATCAGGAAGCACCAAGATGGGGGCGGAGACAAACCGCACCTTGATCTCCAGAAATGCAGCCTCCGCGTCGGGGGTCCAGGAGAACTTCGAACCTCGTATGCAATCCGTAAGGGGCGCCATGACCCCGCTGAAGTGAGGGATGAAACGACGGTAAAAAGATGCTAGCCCAGGGAAGCTGCGTACCTCGGTAACATACGATGGACGGGGCCATTGATCTATCGCTCGAACCTTACTCGGATCAACCTAAAGGCCATCCCGCGAGACCACATAGCCAAGGAATTGGATCGACGGCGAGAGAAAAGCACATTTGGCAGTCGCCGCGTAGAACTTCTCCCGGCGGAGCCAATAAACGGTCGAAGTACCTGGTTCATCACCCGCATGAAAGTACTGGGGGCGTTGGACATGCCGAAGGGCATAACCAGCCATTCAAATAAGCCTTCCCGAGTTTTGAAGGTAGTCTTCCACTCGTCACCCGGGCGAATATGAATTTGATGATAGCCGCTCTTAAGGTCCAACTTGCTAAAGACAGTAGCGCCTCCTAGTTGATCAAGCAAGTCGTCCAACCGGGGAATGGGAAAACAATAGCGCACAGTAATCTTGTTAATGGCCCGACTATCAACACACATACGCCACGACCCATCCTTCTTAGGTGTTAACAGAGCGGGGACGGCACAAGGGCTGAGACTCTCGCGCACATGGCCCTTGGCGAGTAGTTCCTCGACCTGTCTGCGGAGCTCTTCATGCTCCTGGGGGCTCATACGGTAATGAGGGCGATTGGGAAGGATGGCCCCCGAGACGAGGTCAATATTATGTTGTATATCCCGTAATGGAGGTAACTCATTAGGCAGGGCTTCGGGAAACACGTCGGCAAACTCTTGTAAAAGTGGCTGCTCGCGATCGGGAATGGGGGAGTCCGCATTCCCTTGCCGCAGCGAGCAACAGACAAGGAAGACCAATCCTGATTCCTCCATGGCGGCCTGGAACGGTCCCCTAGACAAAAGGGTCGTGGGGGAAGAAGCTAGTGTGGGAGCAGCAGCTGTCGCCTTGGGTTTAGTAGGGATGAGGACGATTTTTGTGCCCCGGAAGAGGAAGGTATACGTGTTGGCACGCCCGTCATGATAAACTGAGTTATCGTATTGCCATGGTCGACCCAGGAGTAGATGGCATGCGTCCATAGGACCACATCACAGTAGACAGTATCGCAGTACGCAGAGCCGACAGAGAAGTTTACCAATACACGCTTAGAGACGGTAACATCAATACCCTAGCTAAGCCAAGAAAGACGATACGGGTTGGGGTGTGGCTCCGTGTTGAGCCCCAGTTTAGACACTGCCACCTCCGAGATCACGTTCTCACAACTGCCCGCGTCGATGATGAAAGAACACACCTTGCCGCCGATGGTGCAGGTTGAGTGAAACAAGTTATTGCGCAACCACTCAGTGTTGGGTAGACGCGGGGTTAGGGAGGAGTGACACAGCACTAGTAGAGGGCCAATGTCTCCCAAAACGTGTTCCTCAAAATCATCGTCGTCGTAGATTGGGCGGGCATCGCGAAGGTCCTCTTGCCCATCCTCCTCCGCCTCTGTGAAAAGTCCCCCGAGTGTTAGGCTTCGGGTTGCGACACTCCGATTGGCGATGACCAGTCTCCCCGCAGTTAAAACAGCGAAGCCCGCCTAGGCGGCCTGGTTGGGTGCCCGCCGAGTTGCGCAATGGTGGAGGGGGAGCTGCCTCCCTTGCCGGGTGTGAGGCTGGAGTGGAGCCGCTAGGGATGCTCGCCGGTTGCCTGAAGGTGGGTGGGCTTCTCGGCTTGGGATGCCTGGTGGTGCGCCTCGGCCACGTTCACCGGATCAAACATATTGAGCTTGTCATGAAATTGGAGGCGCAACCCACCAATGTAGCGACACACCAGCTGAAGAGGAGACTCGTTGGAATCCACACATGCTAGCAGAGAGTAGAAATCAGTAGAGTATTACTCAACAGTATGAGGGCCCTGACGAATATTCTGAAACCGCTGATATAGTTCACGATCAAAATTGTAGGGTAAGAACGCCGCCCTGATATGTTTTTTGAACTTATTCCAGTCAGAAATTTTCTCCTTGCCTTGCCGCACACGAGTATGCTTCAACTGCTGCCACCAAGCTTGTGCACGTCCATGCAACCGAATCGTGACAAGGGAAACCCTGCGATTTACGGGAACCTCTTTAAAGTCCAGGATTTCTTCTACTTGCGAGAGCCAATCGACAAACTCCTCTGGCTTAAGAGTGCCATCAAACGGGGGAATTTCCACCCTAAAACCCTGCTCCCGACGATAGTTAGGGCGATCGGGCGAACGATTCGGGAGAGCCGCAAAAGGGTTTTCGTCCACTATGATAACGTCATCATACTGACGCTGGAAGACTTCATCCATTCGTTGCGTCAATAACTCCACCTGCCGCCGCAAGTCGTCGATATCACAGCGAACCTCAGCGTGCTCACGTCGTAGCTGAACAAGATCATCATCCTCGCCATCACGATCACGGCCAGCAGGGCGCGCCTGTCTCCGTGGCGGCATCCATTAAGAACGATCGCGCCCTAATACCAATCTGATGCAGCGTGCGTGAGCGGAAGAAGGATAAACCAAAACTAGTTGCTTCACAAGAATAGCCGAGAGTCGATTTTTTGCGAGGAACGCCTCTTTTGTTCTTTTATTCAATATCAAAAACTGCCGAACAAAGGACTACAAGCCGATATATTTATAGCTAAGATACTGAAAACCTAATCCGACTAGAACTAGGAAAAAAAATTACTGCTAAGGTCTCAAATAAAATAAACAAAAAAAATAGTGCTCATGACCACTAAGGCCGCACGACACAGGACGCCGCATCACATCTGCTCAAACCTCGAACTCACACTCGTGCTCAAACTTTCATTCACGCATTAGGACCTAAAATGTCATAAACAAGAACAACCTAGCATAAAATCGGCTTAAAACTCGAGCCTCAAAAAGTATAAAAATGGTGGACAAAAACATGTGTAAACATCGAGTCATCAAATTCCCCCACACTTAACTGTTTGCTTGTCCCCAAGCAAACCAAGTCAGACACTAAGCTAGCTCAAAACAATTTAAATTTTGGGGACATATCATATAGTCGTAAAACACGTGAATCGTATTGGCTTTTAAACATCAACACATGAACAACCTCAACGACAACCTAGACAACCACCACAGATGACATTCGAGTGAAGCAAAATCGAGTAAAGAAAGATTCTCCCTTCTGTTCACCAACCAACATAAACTTGACTCAACTACTTATCCAAGACAGTCACCTCATGCATAAAACTCAAGACATCAGAATCAAGACCGAGCAATCTAGGTCCTCACCGGCGTAAAGAATGTAAAGAGTATAAGGAAATGAATCGCTCACTCTCGACCAGTGGGGTCAACACAATTTGATGAGAAAAATGTGCATGCTTATTCTCTCAATCCTAACGTCTCTTCACCATAATGACAGCCTCTAAATGGTAGATTTCACATATCGGGTGTCACCACTAACAAGTGAGGAGGTCTTAGACACGGGTTCATATGACTGGCTAGGGTCTTGGACATGGGGAAAAGGTCTTTTAGGTGGTGGAAGAATTTATAACACAAGATTCCACAGGTACCATCATTCAAACCATTTACTTTCTTTCTGCTATTCTGTATTGATCAAGTTCTTTAGAGCACAAAAGTGAAGGAGGTCACAATAATGCAGGTATTTCTAAGCCAGACTTCTAAGAAACACTACTTCATGAGCATGATTCAGATTTTTAGTAGTGGCTCTCTTTTGCTTTCATTCATCAATTTTTTTTCTTTATTTTTTTTTATTTCTTGAGAGAACCACCACCTCTGCACATTTTTCAAACACATGCCTAACTTTTATGAACTACCTCCAACCCTCATATTATTTCTAGCAAGAACTGCAGAGAACATGCAAAAACCACTATGTGGAACCTCTATGAGATACAAAAGGGTGATTTTTCATTGTGGACCGAAAGACGGAAAGTTACACGGCTGAAAGGGGCTGACTAGGGGGTATGGCACACCAGGACAATCAATTTGGTCGTGGGCTATTCCTATGCCTCCATTATCCTAATTAGTGGCAACGTGAATGCTACACATCAAGGAAGAGAGATCTATCACACAAGAAAGAAACGAGCAGACTCAAATCTCACATGGCTACCTATATGCTCTATCTCTCATTTTGATTCCCTGAACTAGATACATAAACGACTATCAAGAACAAGTGATCAATCCAAGTCATAGTTGGTAAGCAAAACAGATGAAAAACTGAACCCTTACACAACTCTACTGCACGTCTCAGTCATTTTATAGGCTGTCCTAGTCACAATCAAGTTGTCATGCATCACTATTAACAGCCATTCGATTCACCACATAAAACATAGTGCCAATATGATCATTCACACATCAGTACTTGGAGCCTTCAAATCTCGAGATTTGGACAGCGGACTAGGCTCCAAGCATACAAACATATGTTCCAATAAACACAATGCACCCCCCACACTTAAGCGCGACAGTGCCCTCACTGGAGCAATGAAAAAGAAGAGGGGAACGATGTTACCGGGGAAAGGACGAAAGTAGGCGGAGACTGGAGCGAGGACCAGTTGTCGGGAACATGGGACTAGAAAAGGGACCAGTCATTGCAAGAGAGGATCACAAAAAAAAACCACTAGAACAGTGTTGTTAGGGATAGTTGGCAGCCTAGGCGGCCAAAAAAACAAAAATCCAAATGAAAAACAAACATACAAATGACGTAGTTCAAGCTCCTGACACATAGGGAACAAACAAAAGACACACAAAATAGAAAACAAAATACACGAAGGGACCAACGAGTACGAACTACTCGTGGCCAAGGCCGGTGAAGTCGATGTTCTCCATGAAATCCTCGTCACCGACTGGCTGGTGTGGGGGTGGTGGTGCCTCCCAAGGATTCCTCTAGACTAGCGGCTCGCCCGGTATTTGCTGGAGCAGGTGCTGCTGGACTTCCTGCATCCGGCGAGCGCAGCTGTGCTCATTCTCAATGTGAGCAAGGGTGACCCCCTGCTGAGCCTCCATGCGGTCCAGGCGCTCGTCATACGTCGCCATGCGGGCGGCGTACTCAGCCTGATGAGCCGCATATTGCTGCTGATGGGACAGAGGAGCTGCTACTTGCATGATCATAAGTGCGGTGGTGGAAAGCCTGGTGGGAAGAAGCTGCGTCCACATCCTCCGGCTCCACATCCTCTAGGAAATGATTTTGTTGTGTCTCCCAAGGGGTTTTACGACATTGAGATTTGAAGGGGATGCTAAGGTGGTTATTGATAGAATCAATTAACCAAGCTCAAGAACATGATAGCCGAGCGGGTGCCATTTTCCACAAGGTTTAGAGTTAGTTGGCTTAACATATGGTTTAGTGTCCGATTCATAGGTCGGAGTAATAATAGGGTAGCCCACTTGGTGGCTCGCAAGGCCCTTTCATTGTAGCCGATAACGAGTCGTTCGTTTGATTTTATAGCCTGATTAAGGCAAGTGACGCAATGATCTATTTCTCCAATCAATATATGCTTCTATTTTGTAAAAGAAAAAAAAGAAAGAAAGATGTATGCTTTTTTTTATGAATTGGTTGAAACTTTTCATTTCATAAAAATGGGGCAAAACTTGCTGGCAACAAGCTCTGCCAACTGAGCAAATCAGACCTATAAAACAGAGTATAGTACTACTTCAGTGACTAGATGTCAAGCCACAAGGCCAAATGCAAAAACCTTTACACCTAGAAAAACAGCTCCATTTACATAGGATCAAGAAACACTCTTAGCTCACTCTTTACCAACCGAACCAGTTCAGTCATATCCAGCAGCTTTCCTCCATATTTTACCTTACATAATTCTCTCCATATGGTGGCAATCAAGGCCTGCCAAATGATCTTCCCCGCCTGAGCAATATCAGTCTTTTTTTTGGAAATGCAGGGATGCCCAATTGAGTTCATCAATCCAATGGATTCCAGGAGTACGATCTGTAAATTTGGCAAACAAAGCAGCAAATATTTGTCTATACACTCGACATTCAGCAAACAGATGAGACCTTGTCTCCAGAGGGCAAGGACAGTAAATGCATTCAGAGCTCCCAGCATCCCCCCTCCTTGAATTTTATCCCCTGTTACTACATAATCATCGACTACAAGCCACGCAAGAAACTGGTTTTTTGGGATGCAAGAACCTTTGTAGATTAAAGAGCTCCAAAGCACAGGCCTGCTCTTGGGCCTGACTTCCTCCCAAACCTTCTTGATACTAAATTTCTTCATTGGATCCCCTTTCCAGTAAACACCATCAATATCATCAGATAACCAATTCCTTAACTTGTCTCTACTATTGAGCAACTTGAGCCATAGCCAGGACCCTACCTTTGCATTTACATCCCAGAAGCTACCCCGCTTAATTCTGTATTCCCAAATCCAGGCAACCCATAGAGAACCCTCCCTCAGGAGGATAGCCCAAATGTGCCTCGTTACACAAGCAAAATTCCATGAAGCCATATCCCTAAGTCCTAGACCACCCTCTTTTTTGGGATAAGTGATCATAGACCAGGCTACCACTGCCTTTTTTCTGGCTCCATCTCCCACACCCCATAGAAAGTCACTACAGAGCTTCTCAATAGATCTTATAACAAGCTTTAGGTAAGATGAAGATAGACATCCAAAACTGCGCGAGGTTGTACAACACAGACATAACCAACTGAAACTTACCAGCATAGGATAAGGATTTTGACTTCCAACTAGCAATCCTCCTTGTGACTCTCTCAATCAAAGGTGAACAAGCTCGTATAGTGAGCTTTCCTGCAAACAAGGGGAGCCCCAAGTATCCGACAGGGAGAGAACCCAACTTATACCCTTAGAAATCAGCCATTGTTTTCTGCCATTGTTCACTAATTCCCCCACAAATTTGGGGTGGCAGTTCGGTTATTTCGGTTATAACCGATAACCGATTGGCCGGTTATCGTTTAACCTAAATAAACACCTCCCTTATCGAAAACCGACCGAAATAGGCTTCGGTTTATCGGTTACCTCGGTTATCGGTTAACCAAACCACTTTTAAGACCAAAAATCAATTTGGCCACCTTCCGATAACCAACCGAAGTTCGGTTACTTCGGTTACCGGTTAGTGGATAACCGGCCGGTTATCGGTTTAACCGATCGGGTAACCGAACTGCCACCCCTACCTAGGGCTGTTAGTCGTTGCGGTTTCGGTTTAATCAAACCGCACCGTCGGTTAGCCGAAACCGAAAACAGACCATATCTCGCAACCGAAGCCGACACCGAAGGGATGGTCGGTTAACCGCCAACCGCAACCGCCGGTTTCGGTTTGCTGGGGCGGTAAGCCGAAACGGCCTAGAGTCGGTCCGGTTTTCGGTTTTCGTTTAGAAACGGCCAATAAAACCGATTTCAGTGACCTGCACACCTGCTGCCTTTTTTTCTAAAAACCTGCTGTTGCCTTTTTTTCTAAAAACCTACTGCTCTATTATCAAATCAGAACATGAAGTCTAAACCAACCACAATTAAACCACAAGTCAAGTCATCATTCATCACACACCATAAATCTTTTACATGCCAACAATTCAACAAGTCACAAGTTCACAAATCACAACAAGCCACAAATAAAAAGTTCATTCTCCAAATCATCAACCTAAATTCGGGGATCTCGCTCCAAATCGTCTAGCCCAATGTAATAATTTACTCCAAGATCTTCATTCTCGTCATCAGGATTGACATCGGAATCATATTCGGCAACATCATCAAGTCCATCAACTATGGGGGTAGGAGTAGGAGTAGGATCAACTGAAAAACTTTGGGTTCCATCAAAGTCACTCCCACTTTGATTAGCCATTCGAGCTTGTAAAACCTCATAAACTACATGAAAAGTAGATTATAATGAGAAAACTAAGATAGGCAAATTGTCAAATATGAAAACTAAAGCATAATTAGAAGGAAGAAATGATATATTACCACTTTCAAACTCAGTTAGCTCTTCGAGATCCTCTTCATCATGAACCAATTGGGAATCAGGGAATAGTATCCAATCTTCGGCACAGATTAATGCCTCCACCATCTTCGGGGTCAAGGAGGACCTAAATGAGGATAGCACCCGACCTCCTGTGCTGAAAGCAGACTCGGAGGCAACAGAAGAAATCGGAATGGCCAAAATATCCCGCACAATTTCAGAAAGCACGGGATATCTAATGCTGCTGACGGACCACCATTTAAGAATTTCAAACCTATCATCCTCGTCATCGAAAAGTACAGCATCATTGACATTATTCAGATAGATGTCCAGCTCTGAAGAACCTCGAATACCCGCATCAAGCTCTTCTTTACTCAACTTCTTGAACTCAAAAGTCATCTTCCCTCCCATCACAACACCACTACTCGAACTCCCACTGAGAGTGGTGTGGAGGTGGCACGAGTATTAGTCCCAACAGCATCCGGCGAACTTGAGGGTGGAGACTGGAGCTTCTTCTTGTAATCTTCAAACAAGTCACTCATCTCTTGTTTGATATCCTTAGCCATTTGCTTCCCATTTTCTTGGCCATACATCTGCTTCAAGACAAATTCAACATAGGCCAACTTGCACCTCGGATCTAACACACATGCAATGTAGATCACACGGTTCATCCTAATATTCTCCTCATTATCTGCCTCATACCAATACTTTGCAACCTTCGCCTTAATTCTCACTGCCATTCGTTGTATCTCGGCATCTTCATCTTGCTCCAATGTGCATATGACCTCATAAATATCTGCAAGATACTTGAAAAATAGGTGCACAGTCACATATGATGTTCCTGTAAACACAGAAAAGTTCAAGAGAGTAGATATTAGTAATTTAGTATAACATAAATTGAAGTAATAAGAAAAAGAACATATAGTTCGCCTTGAAAGATTTAGATTGACATACCAGATACACGCGCAGTCAAATCACAGAAAAACTTCAAATGCTTCATCAGCCTTCTCACACTACTCCAATCTTCTTGTGTTGGCACACCTCTCTTTGCGTCCACATACTTCTTAAAGCTCTCATCTTGTCCATATAAGAAAGTAAATACTTTCTCAAATCTTTCTGCAGACTCTAGCATGAGGTAGGTGGAGTTCCACCTTGTGGGAACATCCAAACACACAAGTTTCTTGGTCTCAATCTTAAGAAAATCAGCAGCCGCCTTGAATCTGGTAAGTCTTGATGGAGATGACTTGACCCACTTCACAACATCTCGAACCCTTTCAACCGAAATCTCCACTTCTTTCAAGCCATCATGACAACTAAGTTGATGATGTGAGCAACACAACGAAAATGCAAGTACCTCCCATCCAACATAGTTGTCCCCCACTCATGCATCTTCTCTGTCATGTAACTAGCCACAACATCATTCGCACTAGCGTTTTCCATTGTGATGCAACACAAACTCTTGATCTTCCACTCATCTAGACAAGTACACAATGTCTCTGCTATATCAACTCCAGTATGACTAGTCACCTCAACAAAGCAAATCACCTTCTTCACCAACTTCCAATCTTTACCAACATAATGAGCAGTCACACACATATAGTTTGCATTCTGAACACATCTAGACAAGTACACAATGTCTCTGCTATATCAACTCCAGTATGACTAGTCACCTCAACAAAGCAAATCACCTTCTTCACCAACTTCCAATCTTTACCAACATAATGAGCAGTCACACACATATAGTTTGCATTCTGAACAGAAGTCCATGTATCTGTCGTTATCGAAATTCTTCCTTTGCATTTTGTGACAAAGAAATCTCTCAGGATATCTTTTCTTTTCAAGGAAGATACGATAACAGTCTTCTCTAATAGTAAGCCTACCAGGTATCACAAACAAGGGCTGCGCCAATGCCATAAATCGTCTAAAGCCTTCATGCTCGACATATCTAAAGGGAAGCTCATCCAATATAATCATCTCAGCTAGACCAATCCTAGTTTTAGTCTGATCAAACTTCCATGTCGAAAGAGATCCTACCTGACCACCAGTAGCTGTAGATGTTGACTGCAGATTCAACAAAGTTTGAGAGCTATCACTCTCCTTCTTCCTTTTCCTCGCACATGCCCTCCTATGTGTATTCTTTGCACTTGTCCCATTAAACTTTGGATGTGCTGCAATCTTCGTCTTGCAGAATATACATTCACCAAATGGGTAGCCATCAACCAGTATCGGTGTGAAGACATTCCAACATTCAGCTTTCCTCTTCTTTGTTGCTGCATCATTTGCACTCCCCGTTGCATCTCCCCCAGCTTCCACATTTGCATTCTCGACTCCAGCCGGCGCTGCTACATTATCTCTTCCAATACCTTCTACATTCTCAGCTGCAGCCGCCACATTTGGAGTAACTCCTCCGGCTATAGTAGCTCCGGTAGAAGGAGTAGCAGGTTGCGAAGGAACCCGCGGCTGAGAAGCCGGAGGAGGAGCACCTCTTGCTCCTTGTTCTCCTCTTCCACGACCACGACCATGTGGTTTCTTACCACGTCAACCTCTATCCCTGTTTTAATCAATAAAAACATGTAAATAGAACAATTAGCATCATGTAACATCAACAATTAGCAAACCAAATCCCTACTAACTACCAATCACCAAACCAAATCCCTACTAACTACTAATGTTCTAGAAATTATTTAGTAGTTGACAAAGATGAGACGAATAATCATTATTTATCAACAAGAGAATGCTCGATCTCTCTTTTCCCACTCCTAGCTCTACACTGTAAAGCTAATTAACCTAGACCCACTTCACTACGAACACATACAAAAGCTAAAGGAGAGAAATGGCAGAGTGCTTGCCGGTCTATAATCAACTTGATGACACACCATTAGCCTACAGACATACTTCCTGTGCTGTTGGAGACGATACCACAACTAACTACTAACTACTAATGTTCTGTTCCACAAATCCCTACTGATGTTTTTGTTCTAACTGCAAATGCCAAATAGTAGAAGATTTTTAGGGAACAAGTTCGGACTTACATTGGTGATGGTGATAGAACAGGGCGACGGCGGGATTCCGGGGCAGAAGACGGCAGCGTCGGCAGAAGTCGAGTTCTGGGAGGGAGTTCTGGGACGACGACTTCTGTTGGAGGACAGCGGCGACGCGAAGGCTGGGAGCGGGAGGGCGGCGATGAGACGAAGGCTGGGAGCGAGAGGAGTGAGGACGGGGACGACCGGACGAGGCCACTGGCGGCGAGGGTAGGGATTAGGTCAGAAATGGGGAGGAGCGGCGGGTGAGAGGGGACTGGGGAGAGGCCGAACGAAGTGCGATTTCGCCATTTAGGTCAGGGGAGGAGGGGAGTCCCCTCTGGAAAAGGCCAAACGACGTTGTTTAAGTTTCTTGGTCGGTTTTTGCGGTTAATTTGTACGGTTGCGGTTTTTAACCGCTAACCGCTACAATTGCCCCATGGCCTGGTGACAGCCAACCGCAACCGCAAACCGCAAGCAACCGACGTTTTTCGGTTGGTCATTAAACCGACGGTTAGGATGAAATGACATACTGTTCTGCTTAACAACTTCATTCATAAGACAGGAGAAAATTTCCATGGCAACCGCAAACAAGTAAGGGGAGAGGGGATCACCCTGTCTCATACCCTTCTTAGCCGAAAAATAGCCAACTGACCCTCCATTAAATCCAACACTTAGTTTCGGAGTAGTTACACACATTCTCAACCAGTTTAAGAACCTAGTAGGGATTCCCATAGCTTGCAGTACAATAAAGAGGAAACCCCAATCCACTGAATCAAAGGCTTTCATCAAATCAACCTTAACTAATGATCTAGGGGACATATTCTTCCTACCATATTTCTGAACCAATTCATGTGCAAGCAGAATATTTTCCCCAATAACTCTACCATTGAAAAAAGTTGTCTAAGATTCACTGATAATACTAGGCATGACAGAGCTTAGCCTTGTAGCCAGAATTTTTACCATACACTTATAGATAATGTTGCAACAGGAAATTGATCTAAAAACCTTCATTTTCTCAGGGTTCCGAACCTTGAGAATAAGAGCGAGGAGAGTGGAATTTATACCGACAGATATGCTTTTTTCATCTTTTATATATGGAAAATGTGGCATTTCTTGGAAAATGATGCGCCAGAAAGAGATGACCCTGGAAAAAAGCGTTTGATCAAAATAATATCTTAATTAGTTCAACTTCAAACTCTTGCTATAGTTGGTTTTAATGTTAAAGAAAGAAAGATCGGTGGTGCGCATTTAATTTGTTCCGTCAATCTAATCTAATGCACACTATTATCGGGTCAACCAAACCAAATTAAATCACCCTATTGTTGGGGCAGTATTTTTATTTCCCCCCTGTCCAGATTCCAAATGACATACGAGCTGTCAAGAGAGCACGTAGAGCTATATCCACAATGCATGCATTATGCATATGGTAACTCAATAGTCAAATAATATCAAGATAATGACATTTATTTAATTAGGATTATCTCTTTCGTTCTTCTGGTTGTCTACACTGTTCTTTTCAATATTTACCCAGGTTGTTATTAGAGTAGATGTAGTACGAGCCGTATTATATTATACTACGAGTACTGTTATGTAATTGGGCAAAGTTATATTCCTTATCAGAGTCTTTTTAGTGTTCGAGTTATTATAGAAGTCAGTATCTGTACTCTATATAAACCCTATGTAATTTCAGTAATAATACACAACAGTTTGCACTGTATTCTGATTTTCCAACATGGTATCAGAGCATCTTTGGTTTCGGTTTGGAGGTGTTGTTCGGAACACCTTAGTTTGAGATATTATCCGGAATATCTCAACTTGATAAATGCTATTCGGAGCATTTTTTATTTCGTTTCTGTTTCGATGATGCTATTCGGAGCATCCTGATCGCCATGTTGCTGTTCGAAGCACGTGGTTTTGTTTCTGTTTGGACGATGCTGTTCAGAGCATCCTGATAACCATGATGCTATTCGTAGCACGTGGTTCTGTTAGTTCGACGGACTAGACGATTTTGGCAAGACCTTTTGTTATATCCAGCTTATCACCATCGACGTTTCACGAGGCATTGGACATAGTCTTCATCGACATCGGCATATTTGGCAGAGCAGTTATGTTTTCATTTTTTTTTTTTGTCACATTGTTCGTAGTAGTTTGTGTCGTTTTTTGTTTCGGTTTCAAATTGTTGGTAAGTAATTACCATCAATTTGGGGAGGGTATTAGAGTATATGTAGTACGAGCTGTATTATGTTATACTACGAGTACTGTTATGTAATTGGGCAGAGTTATATTCTTTATCAGAGTCGTATTAGTGTTCGGGTTATTATAGAAGTCAGTCTCTATACTCTATATAAACCCTATGTGATTTCAGTAATAATACACAACAGTTTGCACTGTATTCTGATTTTCCAACAGTTGTCAACCCGGTCAGAAAAATAGGCGCCACACCCGCGAGTCAACCCGTAATAAGAATTCTATGTTGGAGGTTACGTATGCAAAATCGTTTTTTCTTCTTCTTTGATTTACGAAATGTGTTTATTTTCCAATTTTTTCCTTTGTCTAACCCTTATATAATTCTAATTTTTATGTTGAACATTTTGACTATTGATATTATATGATATTATGTTATTACTCATATGTTATATGTTATTACTAAACCGAGTCGGTAACCTTAATATTTACCTACTTACCAATTTGATTTTCTAGTCTCGTGGTCAAGAAAACACAAGACTGATTAAGAGTCTTAGGCTTGAGATAGGGTGAGTAACCCTTTGTTACTCACTAGTGAGTAACCACCTTAGGACCGTAGATCTAGGGGTGAATCAATCATGCGGCTGGGCTGAATGCGGGGTCCAGAAGGGAATTTTTGTCCGTTTATGAATTTTTTTTATATTCCAAGTTTAATGGCCGCTTTTTCAAAAAAAGGAGACCACTTTTTATGGTTGCTTTTTCAAAGTAGGAGAGAGAATCATTTCTCTGCAACTCTCTTTTCTCTTTCTCCCTTCCTTTTTCTCTCTCAGTCTATCATTTCTCTTTCTAGGTTCCTTTTTTTTCCTCTCCAATCTCTTTCTCCATATCTAGATCTGCTTCCTTCTCTTCTTTTTTCGTTTTTTTCTCTCCAGTAATTGACGAAGAAAATTTGCAGCCACCATCTTTCATTGCGTTTTTTTGTCTCTTCATCAACTCGTTGGCCTCAATGTCGGTCTTTCTCCCTTTTTTGGCGTTTGGTGTTCTTGATTGCGGAGGAAATGAGAGGAAATAGAAGAAGAGTTTTTTTCCCTCTCCCTCTTTCTGTTTTTTTCTTTTTAGATAATATATATTGATATTTATGACTCTATACCATATGGTATTTTTTTTTGATAATGGTGATAGATTAAAGCTGAAAAAAACAAACCAACAAGTCTGTACATACCTCTGTTATCGCACTATACCATATGGTATTGGGTGGTAACGAAATATATATTGATATTACCACACTATACCCTATGGTAATGTATGGTATTGCGTGGTAACGGAATATATATTGATATTACCACTCTATACCATATGGTATTGTGTGATATTACCATACTATACCATATGGTATTGTGTGGTAACGAAATATATATTGATATTACCACACTATACCATATGGTATTGGGTGGTAACGAAATATATATTGATATTACCACACTATACCATATGGTATTGGGTGGTAACGAAATATATATTGATATTACCACACTATACCCTATGGTAATGTATGGTATTGCGTGGTAACGGAATATATATTGATATTACCACTCTATACCATATGGTATTGTGTGATATTACCATACTATACCATATGGTATTGGGTGGTAACGAAATATATATTGATATTACCATACTATACCATATGGTATTGTGTGATATTACCATACTATACCATATGGTATTGGGTGGTAACGAAATATATATTGATATTACCATACTATACCATATGGTATTGGGTGGTAACGAAATATATATTGATATTACCACACTATACCCTATGGTAATGTATGGTATTGCGTGATAACGAAATATATATTGATATTACCACTCTATACCATATGGTATTGTGTGATATTACCACACTATACCATATGGTATTGGGTGGTAACGAAATATATATTGATATTACCACACTATACCATATGGTATTGGGTGGTAACGAAATATATATTGATATTACCACACTATACCATATGGTATAGACTGGTAATAACTGGAAAAAAATTTTGTGTCAAAAAAATATCAAAGTGGATATCATTTTGAAGAGCATAATTAATCTGATCTAACTGTGAAAAAAAAATTAAATTTCGACTTAAAACGAGTGAGAAATCGTCCGTTAAAGATTAAGAGAAGGAAAATTAAAGGTTTTTCGATGAGAGAGAAGGAGGTCCTGATGTGGTCGGTCAAAAGTCAGCGCGTCAGCAATAAATAGGGGGTAAGTGCATTTTACATTACTGCCCTTCCGCATTTAATTTAAATAAAAAAGTGGACTGACACGTGGAGATCAGAGAATGGGTTACTGATGGGTTACTGACCCATCAGTTACTGACACGATCCGCTCCCAGAGTCTTACCAATTTTAGAGCGTTATGTTTGCGGATGATCGGGTGATCAACGAAATCCCTTTGGGGTCGTTCGAATGAGATATCCTGTCGGGATTTTGCTAAAATTCAATAATATTTCAATCACATGTATTTCGGCCATGCACCTTCCATTTTTTAATTTTTATCGATCGACAATCTTTGTGAGTTTTTTCAAATATTCAAATAAATATTTTGTTTTTGCATAGACTCCTATTTTTGAATATAAGGCCTACTTGGCTATCTAATTCAATTTTTATGTTGAACTTTCCATCGGTTCTCAAATTTCTTTTTCTATAATTTTAATAGGGTTAATACCTATTTTGATCCGAACTATACTCAAACTTTCTACTTTGGCCAGTAGTTTCTGAAATTGCTCACTTGGCCCGAACTATACACCATACTTCCTTGCTTGGCCCGGCGCGAGTTTTGACCGTTAAATTTGACGGTCAACTCCACTGACCGTTAGTCAAGTGCCAACTCACTTGTCACGTTAGCGAACCCAAAATAAAAATTTTGGATTTTGAATTTACCGAAAATAACGAGAAATCATTATGATTATTGTTATTAGATAACGAAAATTATTATTGTTATTAGATAACGAAAAAATTACAAAAATTCAAATTTCAAATTTTTTATTTCGGGTTCGCTGACGTGGCAAGTGACATGGCGCTTGACTAACGGTCAATGGAGTTGATCGTCCAATTTGACGGTCAAAACTCGCTCCGGACTAAACAAGGAAGTATGATGCATAGAGAACAATTTCAGAAACCACGGACCAAACTAGAAAGTTTGGGAATAGTTTGGGCCAAAATAACTCATTTTATTTTAGGGTTAATACCTTGTTATGGCCTGAACTATGACCAAGTAATCAACTTTGGCCAATGGTTTGAGAAATTAACATCCTGGCCCGATCTATGCAGCATATTGACAAAATTGGCCTGGAGCGTGGTTTGACCGTTTGTTTGGACGGTCAACACCGTTGACCGTTAGTCAACTGTCCAGGTCATTGCCATGTCAACATAAAAAATTACAATTTCATTTTTCTTTTTATTTCATTTACAAAAATTGAATAATTAAAAAAAAAAAATCCAAAATTTTTGGCCCACCCATCCCCACCTTATCCCCTCACCTTCTTTCCTTTTCGGTCAATCCCTATTCCATCTTCTTCCTCCTTCTTCCCCGACGAGACGCCGCCTCCATTCCTTCTTCAACAAACATACCACAACTTTGATCTTGGCTACATTGTTGGCTCTCTCCTTATCCACGGAACCAGAGAAGCTCTTGAGAAGGCTACTCTCAGGCAGCCCTTTAGTGGATCTGCTTCCAACTTTGCCGGCCAAGAGATTTGGCTCGGATTCATCAAAACTTCTACCAATTCACTCACTCAATCAGGCACTCTATGCCGCCGATCTACTTACTTACTTCCACGGTTTCATTAATTCATTGCTCTCTCTGTTTCCATTCTCGAATTAAGTTTCCACAATGGCGCTCCCTACCTTCGCAATGGGAAGCTACGGGCTCTTGTTCAGACCCAAAGATGTCCTGTTCGAAATCATCGATTCCGCCATCTCCGTCGCCGCTTCCCGCTGGCCGGAAGATCTCGAAGGCCAAAGAGGTCAGATTCTGAAGAGGCTCGGTCTTGGTTCACCCGAAAACGACCAGAACGAGACCGAGAAGAAGAAGAAGGCGACGGCTGCTCCGAACGGGAAACAAATCTCGGCGGAGATCATCGTTAGCAATAGCAATTGCAATCAGTACGGCTTCTTCAATTTTTGGCTCAGATTCATCAAAACTTCTACCACGGAAGAGGAAGAAGGAGGAGGAAGAAGGAGGAAGAAAGAGCTCGTCGGGGAAGAAGGAGGAAGAAGATGGTATAGGGATTGACCGAAAAGGAAAGAAGGTGAGGGGATAATGTGGGGATGGGTGGGCCAAAATTTTTGGATTTTGTTTTTTTTTTAATTATTCAATTTTTGTAAATGAAATAAAAAGAAAAATGAAATTGTAATTTTTTATGTTGACATGGCAGTGACCTGGACAGTTGACTAACGGTCAACGGTGTTGACCGTCCAAACAAACGGTCAAACCACGCTCCAGGCCAATTTTGTCAATATGCTGCATAGATCGGGCCAGGATGTTAATTTCTCAAACCACTGGCCAAAGTTGATTACTTGGTCATAGTTCAGGCCATAACAAGGTATTAACCCTTTATTTTAATACTAAGACTAGGCAGGAATGGTAGTTCGTTCATTCCCCAACGGACGGGACAAGGGTCGGCCGTAGAACACGATATATATGCAAGTTAAATACTTGTATATTATGTATCTATTCATTCGGCGATTATCCATAAAACTACGGCGAGCATTATTTTCTGGATGAATTGAACGCTAAATCATTCATGATTAATAGGGAAAGGGTTCAAATCAAAAGATCTTGTAAGTCACGTTGATATGAGACATTGCTAATTCAGAAATATGAATCACCCTTCAACATTCACAATCTGAATGCAATCAGCCCACTATGTTGATTGATCCCATTGTCTGGATCGACTGCTGTATAAAAGGGCAGAGAATGTTAACCAGAATAAATCACCAACCTTCTCTTCTAGTTCATCATATATCTCAACTGAAAATCCCACAAAAGCATTCGATTCCCCAATGGCAGTCCCGAATAGCAAGTTGCTCTTATTGGCTTCCATCTTCATTCTGGCGGATCCATAACACAGTAGAGCACTGGGCCGCATTTTAATATAATATTATATACCGTAAACAAAAATAGTCAACATTTTAAAATTTTAGTATTTCAAATAAAAAAATAGTTACAAAATTACCAACGCTAACAGACAAATGACTAATATTTGGATGCGTTACAAAAGATTTAGCTAATATTTTGTATTTCGAAAGATTTGGCTAATAATTTGGAAAGTCTAAAAGGTTTGACTAATAAATTGTATTTATCCAAAAATATATGATAACAATAGTTTTCATTCATTACAATGCCAATTGTAATAGAAGGTTTTTTAATTCTGCAAATCCATCAATAATATAGAATCTCCATACATATCAATAACATACTCTCTCTCAAAGAAAATAGCTAAGCAATCAACGAGAAATTCATCGAGCATTTTGTTGTGCAAATTAGTGTCATATATTTCATTGCTTAAAATGTTCTCTCCATGGTAGACGTTGAAACGGGCAAGGTCAACACTAGACGAATCAACCAACAAATCAATTTGTTTAGAGAGTTTTCTTATTTCAATGAAATTTTATACACTCTTTTACATTTTAGACCTTTAGGTTTTATTGTTTTTTTTTCTATGAAAATCATTCGGGCTAGAATTCATAGACTAAACTGAGAGTAATGGTTTGCATATGTTCATTTAGACTATTTTTCTAACTACACAAAATTTATTATCAAATAACATTCGATCAACCATTAAATAATACTGGATCGAATACCTAAAATTGAAAATTTATAAGCTCTATACTAGCTCTGGATCCGGCAAAGGGCTGGACCGTGGCCCGAATTGGCCCAGCCCTAGATCCGCCGATGGATTTGATCAACCTCTTGAAAACACCCTCCAAACCGCCCTCCGTCTCTGTAAAACACCTCTCCACTGATTGCAACTCCTTGTAACCATTATTAATTCAAATTCAAAGCATTAAATTCTACAACATCTATTACTTTATAAGAAAATTATTGTTTTTAACACATCCAATCATTAAATATCAAAACATATATATATATATACACGAGTACATATTTGAGTTTTGCCACCTCAGCCACCGAGCAGCAGCCCTTAATTTGTGGAGGGCTATTTTTGACAAAATACACAAATATAATCCGTGCCTCACTTAGTCGGTTTTGGGCCGTTAGTTAAGCCCACTCGGCAGAAGATTAATTTACCCTAATTTCTAGGGCCATAAGAGATATTTATTGGGTTGTCTGGCTTGATCTTCAGCAATTTCTATGTCTCTCATCTTGGTAGGAATGGTAATTGGGGAGATTGAGATAAGTATTTCGATATCATACCTGTTATTTAGTAAGTCAGCTAAATTATTGTAGGGTATGGGTTGGGCCAAGTCAACCCATATGAGTATGTAATTTAAAAAGAAAATATTAGTAATAATTGTTGTTTATTAAAAATTAAAAAAAGCTATATTATTCAAAATACAGTTAAAATATTTGAGAAATTGAGATTCTCACTTATTAAAAACTTCAAGAACAACTAAAAATGGGACTTATCAGGACAGTTCTGGAGCCAACCAAAATTTGCATCCTTACATATATGTAATGGAGCAGGTTGATCCATTCTGACATATTGTTTGGAGATAATAAACACAAAAAATAATATTTTGCGATAAAATAAAAGAAAACACTTCATGAATGAAAAATAACGACGATAAAATAAGTAATTGTGTCTAAATAATTGAAGGATTAATTCTTGACAAATATGTTAAACTTTTACGTTCAAGAGTAATAAGTGTTTGCTAATGATTACATGTCAACATAAATTAAGAATTAGTACACAACAATTCGACAACCCTATAATAGAGGAGAAGTAATCAACATATATTGAATCAAGCAAATATAAATAACATATTGAATTGAGCGGGCTAACGATTTTATTCGTAAATGTACGTGATGAGAGGTGACATTTATATAAGTATCACCGGTATATGTATGCAACGATTGAGATATACTGCACTTATACTAACACTTACACATACTGACATTATAACAAAATTCATCCGGCCAACCGGCCGGGCAAAATGCTAGTACAATTTTGTTAAAAAAAGACATTGATTTAATGTTCACATGGATAAATATGGAATAATCGGATGTCAACGATCTTTAACTTGTGGTTCTAGTGCTTTCTGTCAACGCAAGGAATTGCAGTTTTGTAAGTCTCCTGGCAGCAGCTGGGAGTATCATCATATCTTGAGAGCTCTAGTTTTGAAATTAGTACACTCCCTATGATGTACTGTTGTCATGGTGTAGTCATCTAATAGCAGAACTCGTCCGATGTACTGTTGTCTTTCTTTAAAAACAAAAGCGGCGCCTAATAAAAGCATGAGTTGCTTATGTTGTCAATGGCGGCGAAAAGATAAATTTGAACCATATATATACATATGCTTTAAAGTTGTTAATTTAATGCCCATGTTGTAGATAAAACTTGAATCACCATATGCTATTTAGCTCAAACAAATGGCTCCATCAAATAGAGCTAGACATTATATGGACTTGTTCAATCGCTTACTGACAAAACAAGCAACTCAGGTTATTATCCTGGTTAGAAGTACGTTCCCCTGATATGCAATGTGATCTTAGAATGAAAACCAATCGAAATAACTTAACTTGAGCACAAGATTAAAACACTAGAAGACCAACTTGTAGGCCTATGTGTCCCAACTGGTAGTGAAAGAGCAGTTCATCAAATACACCCTTAAGACAGAGTAATCCGAACCAGTCTCGGGTTTAGACGGGGTCCGACATGCACATGGAACTCAAAGCTGTGAGCAGGACTATGATATGAGTATGAGTGCTTTGGTGGCAGAGGTTTCAGTTTCGTCATTATCATGGTGAAATTGTAGTTGGGAAGAAAGGAAAAGCACATTTGGCATTTCACTTTGTTTCATTTCGGACTCACAGTAAGTGAAGTTACTGCCCCTTGAGTCGGCGCAAACTTATTATGATTGTTTGTGTGCTTTCATAGTCGTTATGGTATCGTAGTATATGTTTTCATCTGATAGTAGAATTTCGTATGATGTATTGTTTTTATTTATGTAGGAAGTAAAACGGTGCCTGATAAAAGCAAGAGCTGTTTGTGCTGTCAATGGCGGTCGGATAAGTTAGAGCTATATACAGTTATCCCAAAAAAGACATTAATTTATTGTTTCAGTAGATAAACATTGAATGACAGGATGGTACTTAGCACAAATGACACAGCATGCGGACATACTTTCTAATCAGTATCAACCTCTTGATTCTAGTGCTCTCTATCAATGCGAGGAGCTCAGTTTCTTCTATTCTTTTCTGGAGATATCCATCATCTCCTGGAAGCTCTAGTTTGACTCAGTAACACCTACTATGATTGTTTGTATGCCCTCGTAATTGTCATGATGTTGTCATCTGATAAAAGAACTTGTCGGATGTAATCTTTTCTTTCCTTAGAAATAAATCAGCGCCTAATAAAGTTTGAGTTGCTTATGTTATCAACTAAATGGATAAGTCTGAAGGTGTGCTTAAAAGAGCCTTTTATTGTCTTGAAGATGAAGATTCTGCACAAACTAATTGTTCCTTTCTGGTGTAATTGTCATTAATGGAAGGACACAATAATGAAATTGCTCTTGGAAAGAAGTAAAAGCTCATTTCACTTTGTTTCTACTCAGACCCACAGCCACAGCATTTGAAGTTGTTGTGACAAAGTGTTAGTGAGTAAAGCTTAAAATGTGAGTGGTGGTAAAACGAGAGGGTTGTGTCTTTCTGGTACTTCGCACACCAGGCTGCGGTCCGTGGACTCTACGTCTGTCCCGTTTCATTTGCCCTTGTAGAACCCGAACTGGAGCTGGGCTTGTACTCGATCTGCTGTCAGGCCCAATAGAACCACCGTGTCCGTGAGGGCAATTTAACCATCCCGACTTGACATTAATTACCCGCTTACCACCTTGAGCTTGAAGCTAATGTGCCAGATAAGTTCAAACCTACATACAGTTATATGCTAAAAAGATATATTGATTGGATGTTTTGTAGACAAGCATTGAATAATCGGATGATATTTGGTGCTGCGAACGCACTTCTAGTAAGTGCCAACGATCTTCAACTCATGGTTCTAGTGCTTTTTGTCAATGTAAGGAATTGTAATTTTGTTCTTATTTTGGCTGGGTATCATCATCTCCCGGGAGCTCTAGTTTTGAGCTACTATACTTGCAATGATTGTTAGCACGTCTTCATGGTTGTCATGGTGTTTTCATCTCATAGCAGAATTCGTCTGATGTATTGTTTTCGCTCTTTAGAAACAAAGGCGGCGCCTAATAAAAGCATGAGTTGCTTATCTTATCAATGACAGCGTAGAGATACGTTTGAATCGTATATATATGCTTAAAAGGTCATTAATTCAATGTTCACATCTTGCAAATAAAAGATTGAGTGACCGAATTGTCACTTATGTCTCCTTCAAACAATTCTAGACATTGTCTGGACTCATCCAATCGCCATATAGGACAAGAACTTGTATACCCTCTTCCACCCTCAACCCTATGTTTCCCAACTGGTAGAGAATGGGTTTATCATATACGCCCTTAAGACAGAGTAATCCGAACCAGTGTCTGGTTTTGATGGGGTCCGACATGCACATGAAACTCAAAGCTGTGCGGGTAAGTAAGAAAGAAAGAGCCGGTGGGTTGACCGGCGAGCACGACTATGATATGAGTAAGAGTGCTTTGGTGGCAGAGATTTCAGTTTCGTCATTACCATTGTGAAATTGCAGCAGTTAGGAAGAAGGAAAAGCACATTTTTCATTTCACTTTGTTTTATTTCATGGCTTAGTCCACGATTCACTTTGAGCGTCGTCGGCTATTTAATACCACCCGGTGGAGACTATCCACGATTCCATGGCTTAGTCCGCCAAATTGAGGGTGTGTTGAGTGTTTTGAGGTTTAACACGTTTTGGGAGATCGAGAGGAGAGAGAAAACGTTTTTAGAGAGAGAGAGTGTATGTGTGAGTTGTGTTGTGTGAAGTAGTCGTAAGCGACTTATGTGGTGGTGTGTGTGTGACTTGTTGCGAGAAAGGGGGAGGGGTGCTCCCTATTTATAGGGAAAAGTCGTAGTTGAATTACTCAACTTACGTTAACATTCACCAACATTCTCCGCTATACTCCTATACTCGTTAATATTCTCCGCTATACCTCAATATTCACCGTCATATACCAACATTCCTTATCAAGTATAGTATTTGAGAAAGTGTAAGGGTGTGTGTGAAAGTAGGAGAAGTATAGATATGTAGTGGAAATTGAAGGAAAGAGTAGGGATGGGAATTGTATGTATGTGTATGCATGAACATGCATGTATGTATGTGTATAAATGAAGATAAATGAAAGTGTAGGAAATGGTAGGGAGAAGAAGGAAGTTTACGTAAGAGGGAGTGTGGAAAGAAATAGTAAGGGGGGGGGGAGATGAGGTGGCTTCTGCCACTTGTGGGAGAAAGGGAAGGAAAGTTGGGGAAGGTTTACGAAAATAATAATAAACTAAGAGTAATAATAATAGAATATAATAAATTTAATTATTTAACAACCTTTTCATCACAATTGTGGTAAAAATAGGTAGGTTAAAGCAGGTGAATATCGGGTCCATCAATTGCCCCCTTGTCGGTAGAAAATCACGAGAAATTATTGTGATTTTGGCAGGAGATTATGGAACATGATCGTGACTTTTCTATCGACAAGAAAATGACATAACATGTTTTAAGGAAATCGCTTTAATTGTTCATATCCTCACTTTAATTTAGATCACGAGCATAGGACTTACTAGATATATATGTCTTCTTTTAGTATCTTAGCCTCAAAATTGTGGCATGAATATTTTTGCACATGTGAAGTTATTTTTGGCACTCTATTTATGTGTGAGTTGTGTTGTGTGAAGTAGTCGTAAGCGACTTATGTGGTGGTGTGTGTGTGTGACTTGTTGTTGTGAGAAAGGGGGAGGGGTGCTCCCTATTTATAGGGAAAAGTCGTAGTTGAATTACTCAACTTACGTTAACATTCACCAACATTCTTCGCTATACTCCTATACTCGTTATTATTCTCCGCTATACCTCAATATTCTCCGTCATATACCAACATTCCTTATCAAGTATAGTATTTGAGAAAGTGTAAGGGTGTGTGTGAAAGTAGGAGAAGTATAGATATGTAGTGGAAATTGAAGGAAAGAGTAGGGATGGGAATTGTATGTATGTGTATGCATGAACATGCATGTATGTATGTGTATAAATGAAGATAAATGAAAGTGTAGGAAATGGTAGGGAGAAGAAGGAAGTTTACATAAGAGGGAGTGTGGAAAGAAATAGTAAGGGAGGGAGATGAGGTGGCGTCTGCCACTTGTGGGAGAAAGGGAAGGAAAGTTGGGGAAGGTTTACGAAAATAATAATAAACTAAGAGTAATAATAATAGGATATAATAAATTTAATTATTTAACAACCTTTTCATCACAATTGTGGTAAAAATAGGTAGGTTAAAGCAGGTGAATATCGGGTCCATCAATTTCAGTAGATAAACATTGAATGACCGGATGGTACTTAGCACAAATGACTCAGCATGCAAACATACTTCTAATCAGTTTCGACCATAGTTGACTCTTGATTCTAGTGCTCTCTATCAATGTGAGGAACTATTTATTCTATTCTTACCCGTAGATATCCATCATCTTCTCCTCGAAGCTCTATTTTGACTTAGTAACACTTACTATGATTGTTACTGTGCCCTCGTAATCGTCATGATGTTGTCATATGATGTCAGAACTTGTCAGATGCAATCTTTTCTTTCTTAGAAATAAACCCGTGCCTAATAAAGTTTGAGTTGTTTATGTTATCAACTAAAAGGATAAACTTGAAGGTGTGCTTGAAAGAACTTTCTATTTGGTGTTAACTTGTATACTTGTATTTTTTTTATCCAAGCTAAGCCCACAGGGCATGGCTGAACAACAAATATATGAAACTGAAAATAATAAAGAACGGTAGCCCGTATGCAACCGGACTCCCGATAAAAAGAGCCTTTTTTGCCACGAGGTGGGCAGCTCTATGAAAGCTCGGAAGAGCAAAGACGCGAAACTGACACAAGGAGCTGAGAAGAGAGAAAGAAATTCCCTTAAAATATCCGACTTTAGAATGGGAAGACCTCCTCGATGTAGCATCCTAATGACCGGTTGAGAATATCCTCGAGAGGTAACAACCAAACATTAAGAGTAAGACCCTTTCTCATAGTAATAGCATAATAAATTTTACCAAAAGCAAATGAGACAGTTCCATCACCTGAAAATCTGTCAAAGTCAGTTTGCACATCCGTGAAGATTCTTTGTGGCCCAATCAAACCGAATCAATATACTTTTGCTAGGGCAGGTTATATCTAACCCCAAAAAGGCATCCACTGTGATGCTAGAGCTCTCTATCTCAAGAGATTAAGTAGTGCCCTTTAGGTATAGGCGACATAACCGAATGTAAAATATCAATTGTATAATTCATAAAATGAAGTACAATAGATCTCCATTTGAAACGTCTCGCGTAAGTCCGCCAAATGGTTCTTCCTCTGCTTGCTCGTGGCCCCAGCGTTCCTCAGTCCAAATGACATCACTTTGTAGCGATAGTTACCGAACGGGGTCATGAATGCTGTCTTGTCCCTGTCCTCCTCACACATGGGTATTTGGTGGTAGCCTGAAAACATATCCAGGAAGCTGAGCGCCTCGTGGTATGCAGTTGCGTCCACTAGCTGGTCGATCCTCGGCATGGGATAGGTGTCTGAGGGGCAGACCCGATTTAGGCTAGTGTAATCCACGCACATTCTCCATTCCCCCGACGCCTTAGGTACTAGTACGACGTTGGACAGCCAAGTGATGTACTTAGCTTCCTCTACAAACCCCGCCTCTCGCAACTTCTCTACTTCCTTTCTCAGCGCCTCCTCCTTCTCCAATGAGATGGGGCGCCTCTTTTGTTGAATGGTGCGCACGCCCTTTGCTATGGCGAGGCGATGCTCCTTGGTGTTCCATGCAAACAAGTCCGCAAACTCCTTCAAAAGATCAACCAGCGGCCCCAATTCTTCTCCCGTTGTATGTGTCAAAACGCGAACGCATCTGTCGGGGCGGAGGTCGTCAAGCGGCACGTGTATCTCTTCATCCGCCGCCTCGGCCCTTGGCAGGTCTTCCGGGCGCGCATCAATATTATACACCCGACTCCTCTTGGCGAGTCGCGCTTCCGTAGAGGCCTCGCCCCTTGATATCCCGATGCCCTCCAGTGTAACAAACTTTAGGATCTGATGGCAAGATGAGGCCACCCCATTGAAAAGGGCCAACAAGGGGCGCCCCAAGATTGCATTGTACGGCGAGGGGCAATCAACTATGCCAAATTCCACCGTGTGCGTGACACAATGCGTATCATCGCCCAACGTCACCGGGAGGCGCACGCGCCCGAGCACTTGAGCTGGCGCCCCAGAGAACCCAATTAGCACCGTGTCCGCTGGCATCACCATACTCGGCGCCAACTGCATCTTTTCGAACGTAGATAGAAACAACACGTCCATTGAGCTCCCAGTGTCGACCAACATCCTCTTGACTTCGCACCCGGCGACCACTCCGCGGACTTCCAACGCCTCCGTGGAGGGCGTCCGACACGCCTCTTCGGGCACGTCGTTGAAGCGTATTTGTATGGCTTCTCGCGCACTGGCGGTAGCGGACTTCAGGTGCCTACCTTCTTCCAACTTCTGCCGCAAGTCTACGGAGCCCGTGATGGCCTCAATGGTTAGCCTTATGCGGTTCGGGTTCGCCCTCTCATGGGTCCCGGCCAACGGATATGGTACCCCTTGCCCTTCACAAACTGCAACACATTTTTTAGCGAGTCGTTGAGTTCAGTGAAGTTCCCGCTCCCCTTGGGCGCAAAAAGCGGCAGCTCGGGGCGCCGTGCGCCCGTCGGGTAGAACGAAAGTGGATTAGGTGTAGTCGGAACGCGCGGCGCTCTGACCCCCTCTGCCTCTTCGGGGCGCACGTCTCTCCTCTCCATCCTCCTCGCCGCCAACGTCTCCTCCAACATGATCACCTTTTGTACCCTTCGGTCCAGATCCTCCATGGACACCACGTCCCATTTTGACAGCGCCCGGCATAACTCCTCACTCGTGGTGCACTCGTCCAAGCAACATCCCAGGACCGGGGGTTTGACGTCCTTGACCTCCATGGCCACTGACATCCAGCGCTCATAGAAGTCCCTGAGCGCCTCGCCCTTATGCTGCCTGACCTTGAATAGGGCACTGATAGTGAGGCTCCTGCGTTTCCGGCTGGCGAACTTTGAAAGGAATAGGGCCGCGAACTGCTCGAATCCATCGATCCTTCCCTCCTCGATTTGGTGGTACAAATCCAGAACCACGCCTGTGAAAGTGGAGGGAAAGGCGCGACATAGGGTGGCGTCCGAGCTATTATATAGTTGCATTTTGGTGAAGTAGTTGTTCAGATGGTCCTCCGGATCAGTTGTGCCGTCGTAACTAGGGAGCGCCGGGATGACCGAGTTCGCTTGCTCGGCCAGTATGCTTCGCGCGAGCGGCTGCCTCACTCCCCACACTCTTCCATGGCGACGGGGCGCCCATCCATTGTGTTCATCAAAGTCCGAGGCCATATGCTTCGTCAGGTGCCCCAAGTCCTCCGTGCGCTTCAGCGCACTGGACGCCCCTTCTTCGTCCTCCTCTCGATCCCTTCTCTTTCCCCCTAGAGGGGGCGCCGCTTCCGCTCCCTTCTTTAGCATCTCCACTTCCTTCCTGAGTACCTTCAGCGCCTGGTCTTGCTCCCCGATTATGTGAAGTAGATGCTCCTTCGTGAGGGTGACGCCCTTGGATTGGGCCGTTTCCTGTGCCTCGTCGTCAACACCCGCATGCGCCTCTCCTGACATCACGGGCGCTTCTCGGGATGCCTCAGCGGCCGCCTGTCCTCTTTCTCCCTCGACTCCTCCTGGCGCCTCCATGACCCCTTACTTGCTCAGTAGTGTGATCCGCCCCCCTTCCTGGCGCGCCAATTGTTTGTGCCCTGAAACTCTCTCTCCGCGCCTCGCACTCCGATCCCCTTTGCTCCCCCCAGTAGACGCCCTCCTGCACCCACACAAGCACCTAGCGGAACGACTTGGTCCGTTAGCACTCCGACGCTCAAGTGAGAACCCTCCTTTTAGAGAGAGAAGTGAAGGAACAGTTCTAGTAAGAGAAGACAAACTGAGTAAATGAGGTTTACCTACTCGACTATTTATACCCGGGGTGAGATCGACCGGTATCCGTCGCTCTCGCCCTGTGTCAGGCCCGCCATAAATGCACCGTACGTCCCTCGCATATGCGCCTCGACTATCTGACACCGCGGTCAGAGGTCCGAGGCGCATGACATCACTAGGTCAGTCTTTCGTACACTTTCGACCGTTGACTGCTTTTGTCCTATGTGCCCTTCGTCGGGTGCCCGGTCCCACCTTCCTCCTACGTCACCCTGGCCACACAAGCCCTTGTCAGGGCGCCCTCCAGTAGGGATGGCAATGGGTCGGGTTGGGGCGGGTTTTGTCAAACCCAAACCCAAATCCATGGGTTTATCCGCCAAAAAAATCCGAGGTAAAACCCGCTGGGTTTGAAAAACTCAAACCCAACCCAACCCGCTGGGTATCCGCGGGTTCATGGGTACCCGTGGGTTATTGTGGTAAAAAATTTACAATAACAAGTTTCTTTCAAAATAAAAGTTTATCATCAATTTTCTCATACAAATTATTCATACAAAAAACATCAATCTAGAGCATACAAGCAAACCGCAAATTATCAATACAAATTATTCAAAATTAAAGATAAACATCTATAAACAATAAGATTAATTGAAAGCTTATTCCTCATCAACTAAGTTTCTTCACTCTCCACTTCATAATATTAACTTCATTCTAAACAATTAGAAAGAACAAATTATACATGTCTCCACAAACATAAAGAATATTAGTTGTTCAAGGAAGATATATTATTTAGAATAATAAATATACCGGGAAAGTAATTATATGTGTGTGGGAAGGGACCCATGGGGCGGGTTTACCTAAACCCAAACCCAACCCGACCCGATGAATAGTGTAGCGGGTTTAAACCCAAACCCGGCCCAAAACCCGTCAACATGGGTTTTACCCGCGTTGACCGGGTTGGGTCGGGTGGGTACCTGTGGGTTCGGGTTTTGTTGTCATCCCTACCCTCCAGCCCAAGATCCTTGCCCCCATGGGCTTTTCTGAGCTTCTCTGATTGGGCCCACATCTGCATCCCATTAGCACCATTCTTTGGGCCTTTCCTTTTATGTTGGCCCTTGGCCCATACTCGTTCCTCCAACACCAACCGTTCACGTGTATATAAGCTATGCGTTTTCTTTATATGTGTCTTAACACACACTTTCTTAAACCGATCTTAAGTTATGTTATTTTATTTATCGATTCACATAATTGGAAATTGTATTGTGTGAGCTTCTAATTTTTTAACATATTACTTCATATTTAAAAAATACAAATCGTTGTGAACTAAAAATTAAACATCCCGGCGGAGCACAAGCTTTTGACCAATTAAGTAAAATAACACTTTGCACGTTTAGTTGGACCAAATATGAGTTATCTCTGAAAGTACTGTTTCTTTTAACCTTTGAAAATGCCAAAAACGGTGCGCTATACATTATTGCTTTCATACTTTCCATCGGTTCTCAATTTTCTCTTGTAATTGATTTTAATACTAAGACTGGGCAGGAATGGTAGTTCGTTCATTCCCCAACGGACGGGACAAGGGTCGGCCGTAAAACACGATATATAAATCAACGGCGAGCATTATTTTCTGTATGAATTGAACGCTAAATCATTCATGATTAATAGCGAAATGGGTTCAAATCAAAAGATCTTGTAAGTCACGTTGATATGAGACATTGCTAATTCAGAAATATGGATCACCCTTCAACTTTCACAATCTAAATGCAATCAGCTCACTATGTTGATTGATCCCTTTGTCTGGATCGACTGCTGTATAAAAGGGCAGAGTATGTTAACCAGAATAAATCACCAACCTTCTCTTCTAGTTCATCATATATCTCAACTGAAAATCCCACAAAAGCATTCGATCCCCCAATGGCAGTCCCGAATAGCAAGTTGTTCTTAGTGGCTTCCATCTTCATTCTCGGCGCTTTGGCTTCTCAAGCGATGGCACGCTACACACCTGACGAAGCCTCCATGCGCCTTAGGCACGAGCAATGGATGACTCGTTATGGACGAGTTTACGGGAGTTCCCACGAGAAGGAGGTACGATACCAGATATTCAAAGACAATGCAGCTCTCGTTGATTCGTTCAATGCCGCCGGAGACAAGCCTTACAAGCTGGGTACCAACCAGTTTGCGGATTTGACGAATGAAGAATTTAGAACGACTAGGTGCAGGTTCAAGGGTCACATGTGTTCCCCGCAGGAAGGATCATTTAGGTATGAAAATGTGAGCGCGGTACCAACCACCATGGACTGGAGGAAGAAGGGAGCCGTCACTCCGATCAAAGACCAAGGGCAGTGCGGAAGTTGCTGGGCGTTTTCAGCTGTGGGGGCAATGGAAGGAATCACTCAGCTCAGTACCGGGAAATTGATATCTCTTTCGGAGCAAGAGCTGGTTGATTGTGATACCAAAGGAGAGGACCAAGGTTGTGGTGGCGGGTTGATGGATGACGCTTTCAAGTTCATTATCCAGAACAAGGGCTTGACCACCGAGACCAATTATCCCTACACTGCTGCCGATGGATCCTGCAGTGCTAGCAAAGAAGGAAATCCCGCTGCTACGATCAAAGGATATGAAGACGTGCCTGCCAACAACGAAGCCGCATTGATGAAGGCAGTGGCTAGTCAACCGATTTCTGTGGCAATTGATGCAGGGGATTCCTCGTTCCAGCTCTACGAGAGTGGGATATTTACAGGAGAATGTGGAACTGAATTGGACCATGGGGTGACTGCTGTTGGATATGGTGAGAGCGGTGGGATGAAGTACTGGCTGATCAAGAACTCTTGGGGTGCTCAATGGGGAGAAGAAGGATACATCCGAATGCAAAGAGATGTCTCTGCCAAGGAAGGCATTTGCGGTATTGCTATGCAAGCTTCTTACCCCACTGCCTAAAATCAAACCTTTTGCAATATGCATGTAGTCACTACTCAATACATATGTTCATGTTTGTAAGATACATTTGCGAACTACTTATGTAAGTATTACGTACATCATAATGTTGTTGCTCATTGTTATATCTTAAAAAGAAGAGGGTATGGCTTATGTGCCTATACCTTCAAGTTATCATGTAACTCTATGTCTAGTAATTAAGATGTTCCTTTCTCTATATTTCTTTTAACATAAGTTTTTATTGCACTTTTGTTCCGATCTACAAAAATTTAATCATGTTCTGATATTTTAGTACTAATTCTGATTCATTGCACGAAGAGCAATGTTTATAAGAAACTTAGACACTTAATTACCGATTGATCAACGAAGGAATCCTGGTCTTGAGGATATGGAGATCCTGTATCGATCGAAAGTCGTTTGTTTGGAACAAGGGGAAGATCAAAGCTGTATGGATTGGATCACAAGGTTGTTTTATGAAATTTCATTAGGAGATTTGGGAATGAACTGGCCCACATTATGTCTCATGCTTATGTTGGGTGGAATCAATCATTAAATAAGATATATAGATATATTATTTGTGGGGCTAGTACGAGTATGACTGTATGAGTATTGGCGGGGAGTTTAAAATCATACCCTTCCCATTCTCATTAATTATTTTGCAGGTTTTACTCTTACATTCATTGTACCCAATCAATACGAAGATTTTTCTGGTTAACTGTTTCGGGGCCGTTAGTTACCCACAATCCTATGTTTAATTATAGATTAGTTGATCATCGATCAGTCCATTTCACGTGAAATTGATGGGGAGAAAAGAGATGTAAAAATAGGTTTAGCAAATGCATGAGAGGGTACTCGTGGTAGAATCAACATAATCATGACCATGTACACTTCTCTCTGTATCGAATAGCTTCCCATGCCTCTAAAATCTAGGATGGAAAGCCATAATTAATTCCTACTTCTGCCATAGTAAGATTATTGTTCTCATTGAGACAGTATGTTGAGCAGAGAAGCTCTCAATTTGATCAACCTCCTGAAACACCCTCCAAACTAAACGTGAACAAGCCCTGACTTTGCTATTATTCAATCAAATGTTTTATAGTACATGGAAACAGATTGAGCAGCGGAAGATGAGGAACAGAAAAAGTGGTTTGAGGAGTAGAGGGTGGAACACAACGATTCAATACTAACAACCTAACTATTAAGAGAAAGTGGAGGAACATTCCACATCATCACGCCCCCCGCAAGTTGAGGCTCGAAGAGTCAATTCTTGGAGCATAACTTGTTGAAGGACATCCGGGGTAAGAGTTTCGTGAGCACGTCTGCCAGTTGATCAGGAGCTGAGAGATAATGTACACGTAGGAGGCCGTTGCTGACTTGATCACAGACAAAATGGAAGTCAAACTCCATATGCTTGCCCGGTTGTGGAAGACATGTTTATGCGCGCGAAATGTGGCACCCAGGCTGTCACACCAAAGTACCAGAGTCGAGGCTATTTGTTGTCCCAGCTCATTGAGTAAAGAGAGCAACCATAGAACTTCAGAAGCTAGTGTGATGAGGGCACGACACTCGCATTCAATGGAGGATCGGGCAACGGATTGATGCTTACGAGTAGAGCAAGACACAAAGTTCGAACCACAAAAGACCGCAAAGCCAGTGACGGACTTGCGATCCTTGGAACAGGACGCCCAATAAGCATCAAAATAGCCATGTATATGAAGAGAGTGGGACTTGGAGAAGACAAGGCCACGATCGAGGGTGGCTTTGAGGTAGCGCAGAATCTGTTTAACAGCTGCCAACTAATTATCAGTCGCAGAATGCTGAAACTATGAAACATGGTTGACTGCAAATGAAATATCCGGGTGTGTGAAACTTAGATATTGCAGTCCACCGACTGGACTGCGATAGAGGGTTGGATCCGAAAACAGAGGTGAAGAATCCATGACAGAAGTCTCAATAATATCGTCAGTAGATGGAGTGGAAATGGCATCGGCTTATGATATTTTGGCACGCTCAAGCAAGTCCAGAATGAATTTTCTTTACTTAGAATCATGCCTGATGGTGAGCGACGGACCTCAGACAAGGGCCCCAATTCACGGAGAGCAAATTTGTCTTGGAGAAATGCAAATAGTCGTTGAATAAGAGGATTGTCATTGCCCATGATGACGATGTCGTCAAAATACACCAGCATGTAAACTCGAACGGAACCAGTCTTGTAGATGAACATAGAAGGATCTGTGCGAAAGACCAAGAAAGCAAATCGGGTTAGGGCGGGAACAAGACAGTTAAACCAAATGCGTGGCGCCTAGCGGATTCCATATATTGATTTTCAAAGCCGACAAACATGATTCGGTTTGTCCAGATCAATGAAACTCGGAGGCTGCAACATATAAACCATTTCCTACAACTGACCATAGAAAAAAACATTAGCAATATCAATTTGATGGAGTGGCTATCCCTGACCAACCGCGAGACCAAGAACGAGCCAGAGTTTAGCCAGCTTGAGGATCGGGCATACATTTGAGAACTACTTATGTAAGTATTATGTACTCCGTAATGTTGCTCATTGTTATCTTTAGAAAGCAAGAGGGCATGGCTTATGTGCCTATATACCTTCAAGTTATCTTGTAACTCTATATGTCTAGTAATTTAGATGTTCTTTTCTCTATAACTGTTGCTTTTGTTCCTCCATCCCAAATGAGTTCATTTCTTAAGTAACATACGTTTCTATTGCACTTTTGTTCCGATGTTCCGATCTACCAAAAATCAATAATGTACCTTCATGACGTCCAAATTAATAAGATGAGAGAGGAAGAGGAAGCCCTGCAAGTGTTTAATGGTGGTAGAGGAAGAGGAGGCAGAACTGGATATCAAGGCAGGGGAGGAAGAGGGCGAGGAAGAATCTCGAATAGGGATTAGATTGAATGCTACAAGTGCCATAAGATGGTACATTTCAGTCGCGAATGTCCTGAATGGCAAAATCACTACTCAAGCTGGGATCCCTCTGACATCAAAGATGATGTTCTTTTAATGGCCTACTATGAAGAAAAGGTTTCCAGTAGAGAAACCTTGAAGAAGGATGGTGACTGGTGGTTTCTTGACAGTGGCTGCAGTAACCACATGTGTAGTGACAAGAGTTGGTTCATTAAACTCGACACTGGCTTCAAAAGTGATGTTAAACTAGGCAATGGAAGCAGGCTAGAGGTTCAAGGGAAAAGATTTATCAAAATGACAGTGGATAACGTTCCCTGACCTTCCAGAATGTGTTTTATGTGCCTAGTCTGAAGTCAAATCTCCTAAGTGTGGGACAGATGCAGGAAAAGAACCTTGCATTCACAATCAAGAAGGGAAGCTGCAGGATTTACCATGAGAAGCATGGTTTGCTGCTGCAAAAATCCATGAAATCCAACAGGATGTTTGTTCTGCAAGCCAAGCATCACACTAAAGCTGGACATCACTGTCTCAGGCTGATGCTGAAGAAAATGATACACTCAATCTGTGGCATAGACGATTTGGCCATCTCAGCAAGGCTGGCTTGCTTCAAATGGAAAAGAAAAGACTGGTGCAGGGGCTTCCAAAATTAACTGGTGAGCTTGGAGTCTGTGAAACTTGCATGATTGGCAAGCAATGTAGGACCAAGTTTCCAAAAACAGGAGCATGGAGATCCATCAAGCCACTTCAACTCCTACATGCTGACTTGTGTGGCCCTATTACTCCTGCATCCAATGGAGGAAAAATGTATAATCATGACTCTCACTGATGATTTCAGCAGAAAGCTATGTATTTATTTATTATCTGCAAAATCAGAAGCTTTAGCTTGTTTTAACGTTTCAAAGCACAAGTGGAGAATGAAACTGCGATAACCATTGCATGCCTTAGAACTGATAGGGGTGGAGAGTTCCTGTTACATGAGTTTCGAGATATATGTGAAGAAGCAGGGATTAGAAGGCAATTGACAGCTGCTCTCACCCATCAGCAAAATGGTGTTGCTGAGAGAAAGAACAAGACTATCATGAACATGGTCAGGTGTTCACTGGAGGATACCAAGGTTCCACCAACTTTCTGGCCTGAGGCTGTAGACTGAGCTACTCATATTCTCAATAGAAGTCCAACGAAAGCCAACGAGGGCAAGACACCTCAAGTTAGATGGGCTGGAAAACCTCCTCGGTGAACCATTTCAAGGTATTTGGTTGTGTGGCCTTTGCTCATGTTCATGACAGCCTAAGGAAGAAACTAGATGACAAAAGTATGAAGTGCAACTTCTTAGGACTGTCTAAAGAATCCGAAGCTTACAAAATTTTCAATCCTCTAACTAAGAGGGTCATCATTAGTCGAGATGTGATCTTCAATGAAAAGGAAGGCTGGATTTGGAAATCTGACACAGAGCCTGTCTTGACTAAACTGGTGTGGGAAGGAGCAGAAGAAGCTTGGTATGATTCAGAAGAGGATGAAGGGGATGAGAATAATGATCAAGGAGGCCATGGAGAGGAGACTGAGCCAACTAAGACCACCACTGAAGAAGAAACTGAAGAAGAGGCTGGGAGTAATTCAGTTCCCACAAATTCTGAAGCATCAGAGCCAATCACACCAGCTGCCAATGAAGAAGAAGAAGAAGAAGAAGAAGAAGAAGAAGAAGAAGAAGAAGAGAATGTGACTGATGCTTTGGGGCTCCCACTCAGCAATGAACTAGGACCAAGAAATCGCAAGTTTCCAAGTCGTTTTGATGGTTTTGACTGTGAAGGAATGCCAAACTTGACATTTGCTGAGACTGACTGATGGGCTCTAGCTGCTGTTAGTGGTGAACCAAACTCATTTGATGAAGCTGTTCTTGAAGAAAGGTGGAGGAAGGCCATGGAACAAGAGATTGATGC